>JAZKJV010009319.1:0-403577 GCA_037367405.1 Ottelia alismoides
TTAATAAATATTAAAAGGTCAAAAGTTGCAAAATAAAAGTATGGTGTGAATCTAGAGGCAATCAGGAACCTATAACTATTTTGTGGGAATTTTTGGAGCACAATTGCTAATTAAAATAAGTAGAGAAAATAAAGAGAAACTACAATACTGCAGGGGTTATTTTGTAAATTAAATGAAGTCCAGGGGCCAATATGCAAGTTTCACAAAAAGATATAACTAGATATGTAAAATATTCGACCAAACAATAAATGACTAAACCCGTAAGGGCTTAGTTGCAAATAACATAAGTTTTTATTAGTCGATGTGGACAAGGACTAAAGTGTAGATAAAATAAATTACGAGGTTATTTATGCAAATGTTACAAAATATTAAAGCTACATATGAAAGTTTCTCTACTAATTAATAAATTAGAAAAAGCCGAGGGTGGGTAACGCAAAATACCCCTCTAAGATGTGCGAGCCAAGGATTGGATCTTGTTTACTTAGACACACGCCGTCACAGGAACGCCCGATGCTGGTTCAACGATGGACGACCAAGATTAGAATGTCTGCTGGAGATCTAAAGATGTCGGCTCAAGTGATCAGACGGTCCACGTGCGAACTAGTATGGCTCGAAGATCCAACGACTAGCAGGGGATCGGGAGGAACTCGCCAAGAACAGGGCTGGGCCATACTTGGATCGATCCTCCATGGCACCACTGGCTGTCAAAAAGGCACTGGTCGAGGGAAAAACGGAGTAAGAGCTCCTCCGCAGCAGCTGGAAGCTACAAGAGGTGCGTCGGAGCTTCCACGATTGTCGAGATCGGGGAGAACCGACAATTCCAGGTACCTCGAAATGACACAACAACGACCTTCACGGGGTCCTTTGGCCTTCAGGACCTGCATGATACGTTAGCAAACACAAAAAGGTGGTCCTGGGGCTTGGACTAGTGGGAATGGGAGAAGGAAGTGGCTGGGCAGCGCTCTCCGGTGAAGGGTGGAGAAGGGAGAGCAGAACTCCAGATCAGGGACTTATCTAGATGGATGAAGGGTGGAATGCGATGGTGAAGCGAAGGAGAAAAGATGAGGGTAGATGGATGCGTCTAGAACAAGGGGAGAACAATGGAATGGGTTCACTGGAGCTCCATGGATTTACAACTAATGCACGTTATTAAATCACAAAATATAGGCAATAATTACACCTAAGGGCTAAACTTAACTAAGAAAGTAAGAAAAAGAGAAGCAAAAGGGGTACCTCACTGGCCTAAACTAGGAAGCATGGACCTCACGGCCAAGATGGTCGGAGATGGGTGGAGACGACCTTCGACTCGCCTGACCACGCCTCCAAGGAGTTGGAGAGGGACCTGTCACATCCCTCGATCTGGAGCTCGAAGAAGGAGGGCCAAACAAGGTCAAAAGAGGTTCAAAAATTGGAAGAAGTCATCAGGGGTGTTTATGTACAGGCGATGGAGTGGTGATCTTCGAGGAAGAATCATGGGAGCATCGAAGCTACTTTGTCTGAGGAGAAGGCACGGCGTGGATCATGGTTGTATAGAGAACATATCTCATGAAGGGTCCCATCCCTCTCAATAAACGCATCAAGGACGGAAAAATCGAGAAATGGGATCAAAATCTATCTGTCAGAGGCTAGGGCAGTAGGTCAGACTGTTAACCTAGGTCAACATGTCAGGAGCTCTGCTTGGTCCACGTGGACCAACCAGAAAAAACCTAACCCGAAAAGAGATGGAAATGCAATAATGAATATAACATGATTTTATTAATCTTAAGTTATAAAATAATAAATGTTTATTGTTTTATATATTATTTTATTATGATTTATTTTTTAGAGGTACATAATTACAAGTTACTTTTTGGGTTAATATATAGATATATTTATCTATGGTTTGTAGATTTTATTTTTATTTTGTATTTTTGATTTTATTATTTTATTTTATTAATTTATAAATTTATAAGTCATTTTTATATACATAAATATATTTTTATTATAATTTTCTGATATATTATATACACATAATTAAATAGGAGTATGATATCTCGAGGTATAAGTATATGTATTTTACCTATGTATTTTATATTAGTATTTATTTTAATGTTTTATTTATTATTTTATTCTACTTTTGAAATATGTATATATATTATAAATAATATTTACAAAATTATAAAAATATAAATTATAAAAAAAATGAATAATAAATAAAATGAATATTTATTCGGGTATATTATACAATAGGGGTCCAAAACCTAACTTTCACGCCTTAACTCCAAAAAGTATGAAACCACTTTCATTAAATAGCGTATTAAAAGTTATATATAATTAAATTTATTTTTACATATTTTGGGTTTTTTATTTGAGAGGTATGGGTCTGGGAAGTTGGGATTTTGGAATTTTATTTAGAGTATATTTTGTACACTGTGTATTTTTTTGTAAGAAATTAATTTTTTATTTTTCTATATTTTATTATCTACAACTTTCATGTACCAAGTTTCTTTATTTGAAGTATAAAAGTAGAAAATAAAATAGGCCCAAAAAATGAATAAAGAATGATTTAATAAATGGGAATTTTATGGCATTTTTGGCCCTTATATCCCCTTACTTTATTACTTGTTGACCTGGCCATCGAGATACCTAGGTCTCGAGGTTTAGGGTCATAAAATATCTCTGATATTTTATTCTTTTTCTTTTCTTTTCTTTATTATATAATTTTGGCAACAAAAACATTATTTTATACAGTATTTATATAATAAGGGATGAATGTTAACTTATACAAATTAAGGGTATTTACATGCATTTACTAGGGTTAAGGCCAAAATGATAGAATAAAGGTGACGAAGTTGAGATTCATCACCACCTTATACTTGCCTTTGCTAGTCCCTAGCAAAAACTTATGCAATAAGGCAGAAAAAGAAAAACAAAGAAAAGAAAAAGAAAGAAAGTGGATTAAGTTTAATTGTCAAACTCGTCTTCACAAAATCAAAGTTTGGAGCTTAAGTCAGACCTTTGGAATTTTAGTGCGGGCAGAACCTTATTGGGAATCAGAGTTGAAATACAACAGCCTTCAAGAATCCCAAAACTCTGCTCAAGTCTCCTCAATAGCCAGGTCAGAATATTTCAACTCATACGCAAACCCTTACGACTATGAATCAGACTCGTACAGTGTATGCAACAGTGGCTCTCCCCAACTGAAATGATAAAGAGACTTTCTCCAGTATGACAACCCAATGATTCCCCGATCCAACAACTCCTTCCTCGAGGAGCGGGGTATTCCCTTCTAAGTTCAAGTGATAATCATCTCAAGAGGTGGGGTGAAGAGAAAAATGGACGGTAGCCAGAGTAGTTAACTATCCTAGGATGCAAGACCAGTGTAGTCAAGTCATCCAGCTGCATGCTCACATGATTTGACTTTGAAGCTTAAGCATGCTTATTGACTATACATATATATACACTCCGGTAAGTATTTTATTTTCAATCAGGCCTGTCCACTAATTGGAGTTTTTTCTTCTATTATCTGAAATACTATATACAACAACATTTACATAAGGAGTTTTTCCTCTTGATCCAGTAGACTATCCTTCTTTTGAAGCATTATTGCAGTACACACTCTCCTGTCTTTAGATGTCACTGCTACTGGACGAATAGGGGTGCACTTCCCTCCCTAGACGAGAACAAATGTTTCCACTTGTATGTGTCTCATACCGACAAATCTAATCCCCTCACCACTCCAACTGAGTAGAGCCAAGTGAAAGGTGCATGTGTCAAAGTTAGGTCATTATCAACAAGAGTCGTGCGTGTCTTCCAAAATACTCTACCTAGCCAGTCAAGAATCCATTGAACCACGTCTCGTGATCCTCAAAGAATTAAGTCAACTAGACCTGAAGTACCTCAATTCCAACTCCTATAAGGTTCCTGTTATTAGGTAGATTTAAGGTCCAACCACGCTCCAATATTCGGATTTTACTTAGACTTGTTCAATGATCAAACTCAATCTGAAAAATGTGAATGCTATGCAAAAAAAATATTTTTATGATGTATTTTCAAAATTTTGAACTTTTTATGTATTTTTGAAAAGATGATGCAAATGCATTCTTTTCAAAAAAGATTTTGCAAATGTTTTTGTATTTTATTGCAAATGTTTTTGGGTTTTTTGAAAACAAAAGATTTTTGCTAAAAACAGGCACAAATATTTACATGGTGATGCCTCTTATATTTACAAGAATAGGGTTTTTTTTAAAGAATTTACAAGGGGTAAGTGATCATTTTTATAGATATATTTATACAATTAATAAGGAATTTTAGTGTGATGTATATATTCCTCAAACTTATTTGAAAATCATTTTATAATCAATTTTGAAAACTATAGTCCAAAATACTTTTTACAAATAATTTTTAAAAACATTTACAAACATTTGAAAATCATTTTGCAAAGGTTTTTTCAAATAGTATGTATAGATTTCCAAAATATTTTTGCAGCCATTTTGAAAACCATTTGCAAATAGGTTTTCTCAAATTTTATTTCATATAAAGAAAATAATTTTTTACAAAAAAATTTTACAAAAGTTGAAAATATTTAACAATTTTTTTTCCAAATAGTTTTCAAAAGATTTTTCAAAAAGATTTTCAAACTATTTTTGAAACACTTTGCAAAAATATTTTTACCTGATTTATTAATCAATAAACAGAAAAAGAATTTGAGGAATGATATGCATATTTTTATTAAGTATTTTAAATTACTTTTTAGTATATTATATACTATTTTAGCCATAATTATTATTAAAAATATGAAAGTACGAGTTATGGCTAAAGTATATACATAGTATATACGACCCCCTATACTTTGATCGAGATATGTCCTTATAGATAAGAGAGAAAAGAGAAGACATAACTCGTACTGAGTATAGGAAAGCCTAAAGAATAAACGAATGAAGAAATGAATGAACGAATGAGAAGTCGACCATCCCCCTATACTTAGGATCAAATAATCCTAAGTATAACAGACTGTACACAAAGCAGGGAGGGACAAGGGTGGGAATGAATAGATCGTACTCAGACTGTCTCCCCCTATACTTAGGGTAAGATATCCCTAAGTATAGATAAGAAGAGGAGATAGTGGAGAGGATCAAAATAGAGAAAAAATCAGGGTTCACACCCCCTATACTTGAGACAAAGTACGTCCTAGGTATAGAAGAATGACAAAAAGGGGCGATACCGTTTCGGTAGACAAAGAAAAATGAAAAGGAAAATAAGAAAAAGATAAATGAAGACAAAAGAATATAGAAGAAGGGAACACAGAATGTATCAATCCCCCTATACTTAGGGTAAAAGAGCCCTAAGTATAGGCAACACCAAGAGTGATGAAAGGAACGAAGAACGGGCACTCGGCTCATCCACCCCCTATACTTAGGACAAAGTACGTCCTAAGCAAGACACACACAAGAATGGGTGGGTGAGCGATACAGGAGATGAATGGAGGTAAACGAAAGAGAATATACAACAGAATGGATATACATAGATCAAGAAGGTCGAAAGTGAACCTTTACGGGACCACTAAGGAATGGATCTAACAAGGTACAGGTCGATATCGACATCCTCAGTAGACAAGTGCCGTTCAGAATCAACCTGGTGAAGATCCTCAGTGGTCCTAGGGTGAGAAGGCACAGTCAGATTAGTGGAAGAAGTGTGGCTAGGTCCGGCCTTGGGTGTCTCGTAGATGTCAAAGTGAAAAAGGACGAACTCATTATCGGACGAAGTAAGGTCAAAGTAGTCTTGCGACGTCTCTCCTAGGTCCAAACCAAAAGGAATGAACTCATCTATGGAAGTAGTCGAGTCACGCTCATCCTCTAAAGTGTCAACCAGATCATCATTATCATTAAAAGGACTGAATTCAGGGATGAATGCAACAAGACCAAATTCAGCCTTATCGATCTTATCAATGTCCGCCCTCTGCTCTAAGGTGTCAATCATATAAATCCCACGGACGTCATCAACATATCACCAAGTACTAGAATAGGGAACTCCAAGGTTTATGCTTTCCGAGTCTTCCTCCATGAGGAGGAATTCTCGGGTCTCAGTGTAATCCAATATACAACAAAAATCTCTGATTGTCTCATCAAGGTCATAGTCCTCGGTGTCTGCTAAGATAGGTGAAGTCACATTAGATGCATGTCTCTGGTCGGCAGTGGGTGCAGCGATGATCACCTCGCTCTCGTTAATAGGACAAAGCAAATCTCTCCTGATCCATAATCAACAACAACAACTCTCACAGAGGCGAGAAAGGGTCGTACCAGGATTATTGGAGAGTGCTCCCCAAGGGAGGAGGTCTCCATGGTCAATACGAAAAAAATTAACAGTGTATTTCATGCCCTGCATTGAAATGACAACATTTTCTAGAATATGATAAATCCTCATTCATCACTCTTTATTCTTTTATTTTAGCTAAAAATCTTTGCAAAACACCATGTATATGTTTGTAAATATAATAAATTGTCAAATAGCATGCTTGTGTAAATAGCAATAACTTGCATGTTTTTGTGCAAAAATAAAAGAATAAAGAAATAAAGAAAAAGAAGGAAATATTTAGAATAAATATTGAGTGACCTGAACCCAAGGAAGGGCTCAATATGGGCCTGACTGCAAAATAAAATAAGTAGAGAGAGATAGGGTAACTCAGCCTTGTACAAAATCCCCCTCTCATGTATATATTTTATTTTCATAAAATAAAAATATATATATGTTTTCCATATTTTGTATATATTTATAAAAATAAAATAAAATTGGGAAAAAACAAAAGAAAAACAAAAATAAATAATTTCTCTCTCCTCAGTGTACGTATACCATGTATATAAGAATAAAAGAACTATTTATTTTTCCCTTGTAAATAATTAATAAAAATCAGATAAAAATTGTTTTATATCCCAAAATTTATGATGTAAATAAATAAAATATAAAATTGAGATAATTTACAAAAAATAAAATAATAAAAATAAAAATAAAAAATACATAGGTACTTATACCTGTATATAATAATATATATTATATATACATAATTTATTTTTCAAAAAAATAAATAAAAATCACAAAAAATACTTCTAAAATAAATAAACTTTTCATTTTGAAAATATTTTGAAATAAAGCCATTTACTATTTTTAATTTAATTTCCAAATATTTATGAGGTGGCGCCTCCTGATTGGTCAACGGGGGATGTTAACCCCCGGTCAACTCTCCCCCCAGGACCACACCCCTCGCAGATCCACGTCGCCGACCCGACTTCGCCTATTTTTCCCGACGTGCTCCGCCTCCCATTTACCCAAACCCCAGGCTCCGATTGTCAAGCTCACATCCGAGATCCACGTCCGACCTTCTTCCTAGGGATCCGAGCCTGGCGATGCGTGCCCCGACTCCCATCTTCCGGACCTACACTCCTATATAGCCTCGCCTCTAGCCACATTTCTCGGCACCTTTGGCCCCTCATCTTCGACCCAGGGACCTCCATCTTTATCCTCGAGTGACAACGAGTGATTGAGAGTGTTGCAACGAGGATTTGGAGGCGTTTGCCCTAGGTCCGGCGACCATCGTCGTCGAGCTCCACAGCCGGCGCATCCCGAACCTCTGGAGGCGTCGCTCCATAGAGACGACAATCCTAGGAGACTCAGCATCTCCAGCCTAGATGATACCTTCCATCAGGTACCTCTGCTAGCTCCTAGATCATCGTGTAGCTTTCATCCTTCCTATCTTGCTCTGCCAGCTCCGCCCTAGTGGCCGGAGCCCCGTCACTTCATCCTATCCATATATATAGATGCCTCGACTCATCTTCACCCTCTGTCCATGATCTGATCACCTTGATCTTGGCTATCTGTGCCAAGATCGGGACAGGTCCCTTCCACCGCCTCCGCTGGGACCCCCCTTTGCCAACCCACCCTGCTTCCCTTTGCTGTTTCTCAAATAACCCATGCCAGAGTCTTCCTCCGAGCACGAGCTTTCCTTTGCAGGTGAATAAGTGCGAGTCACCCCCCTGAGCCGCATCTCGCACACCTCACCGGAGTCGTTCAGGTCCTCCTTCCTTCATAGGAGGATCGGACTGTTGGGAGCTCCATCGGTCACCACCACCAGACACAGAGCGATGAGGTGCATCAAAGCCCTCTTGTCGATCACTCATCGGACGCGCGTAGCCACTCCAATTCGCCGATGAAGTCCGCCGGGGAGGAATTCATCCAGACCCTCTCTCCACCGTCGGATCGCACCTCGCTCAAGTTGCTATCTGAGCCGTTCGAGAGCTGCCACTTACAGGCCGTTAGATCCACGATCTGACGGCCATGTGCACCCCACGTTCGCCCTCTCGTCCGAACCGTCAGATCTTCCAGGAGGCATCACCAAAGCAGCATGCCCATCAACCATTCACCGCCTAACACCTGGCCCCCACGCGCCCCACACGTTAGACCCCCTGCACTTTATTTCTGTTATTGTTTAGTCTATTAAATAATTTAGTAGACTTGGGTAATTTGCATATCATGACCTGTAGTTTACGGTATTTGCACTTTAGTCCTTACTTTGTGGATGTATGTGCTTCGTTATGTGATATGTTGGGCTTTTTGCATATATTGGGTTGGGGTTTATGACTGTTATGGAATGAACGGTTAGTTTCAGATATTTACATATATACCCCTGTGCGTGGATGAATTTGAGCATGTGTTGAAATTTGTGCGTATTTTACATTGTAGCCCCTATACTTTCTGCACGTGTTTCAATTTAGCCCTGAAAGTTTTTTTTCTTGCGTTTAGGTCCCTATATGTTGTTGCTTGTTTATTGGTTGAATAAAATATTAAATTAACTCCAAGTTTAGTGAAATTTTGACATGTGGCCCCTGCCACTGTGAAAAAATTTCATTATTTTTTTGGGACATTTTTGAGTTGTTTTTATATTTTTAAAAATTCAAAAACCCTTGTTTTTGCTACTGTTTGCATTTAAAAATCGATTAAAAATATAAAAAAAATTATCCAAAAATTCTAATAAAATTAGGTACTGTTTGTTTTGTGTTTTCTTGTTTCATTCCAAATTTCACTTGATTTGGATTTATAAAACACCTAAAAATTAAAAAACCCTAAAAACATTATAAAAATTATTAAAAATTCTAAAAAATTCAAAAATTACAAAATTTTATTCCTATACTTAATTTTCATTTCTAGTTTGATATAAAATTATCTCCGGATTTTTAAAGGTTACTTAGATATTTTTAAATAACCTTTCAAATCTGGCTGCACATTAGTTCTCTGTTTTTGCCTTTTTCTATTTTTATAAAATCAACTAAAAATCACAAAATTCTGAGAAAATCATCAAAAACACTTAAAAATTCCTAAAACACAAAAAATAGTTTTATTTCAAATTTTGGAGTTGTTTTGTGGTGTTTAATAATTTGTTGTTTGTGCTCTTATTGCCTTTTTTCTTATTTCCTTCATAATTTAAAATACAAAAAAATTAAAAATTCATAAAATCCACCAAAAATAGTTTCTTTATTTTATTTTATTTTCTGACTACTTCGTAGGCCTATTTGGCACACCCGTGCTCCTTGTTTCTGACCCTGGTCGCTATACCAGGTTAAATAAATAGCGAGACTGCTATTCGATTTCATTGACTTCTTGATTTATTTTGGTGGTCTATTTTTCTTGTTGAGTCCGATTCGAGGGATTGAGGTCGCAACGACCCATGATATTTATCTCCCTTAGTCTCTCGTGATTTTCGTGCTCACCAGAATGGTGTCGTTCCCGGGGAGCACGGCTTAGTAGTCTTTTCTTTTTATTTTTGTTCGGTTTTGAGCTTCGCGACTTTTTCCGCGGCTTTTCGATTTCTTTTTATTTTCTTTTTGATTTATTTTTCTTTTTCTTTTATTTTATTCTTATTTGTTTGTTTTGTGATTTGTTTTTATTTTTATTTTTGCATATATATTTTCTTTTATCTTTATTTGCATATTTTTATAATAATCTGGTCTGATACACCTCTGTTTGTTTTCTTGCGAGGGCCTGAGGACCGAGGCGACTTTTCTTGAAAAGTCGACGCAACCGTGGGATTCAGAGGCGGCTCCTTTTTGCATAGAGCCACAGGAGATCGTGAGGTGGCGAGCAGGAGTGCGGGAGCCACTGATAGCCCTAGTCTAGCATAGAGTAGTTTAGTTTTATTTTCAGCAGAACCATTTGATTATTGTAATAATACAGGGACAATGACTCAAAGACTTTGGTGATATCGGGGTCTGTTTCACCGAGCACCGGTGTACTCGGGGGACCTCACTGTGTTTTCACCGGTTTTATTTTTTGCAGCTTTTATTTTATTTTGTTTCTCGAGATTTGGCCTTAGCTTAGGAATTTCTATGCTTGCGACGTAATTAATTAGGACCCCAGCCTAATTAGATTGCCTGTACCTATTGACCGTATAATTGTACCTAATTAATAATTAATAAAGAAAAATCTAACCTGGTCACTCGAGGGGTCACGTGCTGCTAGAGGCCGTATACAACGCTAGCAGGATCCGTTGTGGTGGACACCGATCGACATCAGAGATCGGACCCTGACTCCTCCTGTTGACCCGTTAGCTACCGTTCTCTCCATGTAGAAATTTCTGTTAAGGCCGATTTTCTCATTACTTCATATAGGTAGTTTTATTCCTGTCTTTACTTTTACGCGCAGATCACTCTGCATGTAGACTGCTGGAGTCAGGTATGCATCTCTTACTCTGCATGCATCATTGATTTCTTCGCGCATCAGCTTTTTCGTCTTCTCCCCCTGTTTTTGGACTTAAATAAAATTAGGAGAACCGAAAAATTCGTTAGGCGTTTGCTTTTATTTGAAAAATACATAAAAAGAGAAAACCGTAAAATTCAGACTGCTAAAGCAAATTGGACTTAAAAATCACTTCACCAAAAAAAATCTTGTATTCGGACAGCAACCCCCACATTGTATGGTTTGATTGGGCGAGAGAGTGACCCGCGCCTTAGGTAGAGCTATATCCAACCCTTCTTCAGACTACTGCTTCTGGGCTAGTCGTTCTCCAGTGAGGATCGCTCCGATCTCCGGTAAAGTGGGTCACGATATCCTTAACAGAGCGAGCCGATCGGGTAGCCGATAAGCGGTCCGCAACTTGTACTAGATGGGAAAGATCTAGTTCAGGATCGGGACAACCTCCTGGAGGCATTGGATTCCCAACAGCTCGCTTAATCACTCTGTTAGACTGTATTATCACCAAAAATAAAAAAGACAAGATAAAAGACCGAACTCTTACGATCTTCAGCTCGCGCTGCATTGGTGAATTTGGGGTTTGTCTGTTCATCATGTTTGCTTTCCAGATCCCATCTGCCTGACTCGCCAGATCACGATGATGGGTCGGAGGTCCCTTAGGTAGCCTCTGGTTGCACCGCTTACGAGCACTCCGGCCCGTTCATCTAGGTCGATTCGTGAGAGCCGAGACCCGCTCTCCGAACTCGAGTTCGCTTCCATCCTGTTCCCCCCGACCACCTTTCTTCTGATAGTCCTGAGGTGCCCGATCAGAGAGAGCAGCAGACATATTACATTTCGGCACCTGAGCTTGGGTCTTTTGCCTTTGCAGAGACCATTGGCCGACAGTAACGAGGACCGCACCGGAGCCCGAGAGCAGAGCAGACCTATGTACTGGACCAGGGTGCGATCAACAACACCTTGATAGCTTCCCTCGAGATGATGCAACAACATATTAGAGACCAGGAAGATTTCATGGTGGAGATGAGGAGAGAGATGGAGAGGCTGAGGACATTGCGAGACCAGCCGAGAGCCGCAGAAGCGAGTGACATTCCAGATCAGCCTGACGCGCCGGTTCAGCCAGCAGCAGCAGCAGCCAGACCGATGCGGGAGTTGCACAACCCCGGATCGACACTTACACACTGGTGGATCGTGCTTCCGGTGATTGTGGGGGACTTCAAGTTCCCCCCTCAGACGATTCAGCTTCTTCCCCGTTTCCATGGACTCGCGACTGAGGAGCCACACCTTCATCTCCAGGAGTTCGAGATGATCTGCAGCACCGTCCACGATCGTCAGGTGGACGAGGACACCATACAGATGATTGCCTTTCCGTTATCCCTTGTAGACAGAGCAGCCAACTGGCTGAAGCATTTGGGGAGATTTTTGACCACCTGGGAGTAGCTCCGCACCGAGTACTTGAACAAGTACTATCCACTCGAGCGGACCAATGTAGAGAGGGCCCTGATCAGCAACTTCTCCATACTCCCTAACAAGCATTTCCATGAGGCATGGGAGAGGTTCAGAGAGCTTACTGACAGATGCCCGCACCATGATATCTCGAAGCCGAACCTAGTTCAGAGCTTCTTTTGCGGGCTGACACCAGAGCTGCAGGGCTTGGTGAATGCTTCTTGTGGCGATTCCTACTTCACCATGGATGAGGATCAGGTCTGGGCCATCTACGAGGAGATGGCCGAGAACTATACAGTAATGTCCCAGACCCGACTTTACACTCAGGGACGTTCCCATCCACAGGCCGTGTAGTTTTAGAGGATATCACGGGTCGATGCCGGTCCCACTTCGTCATTGGCAGTCACACAGGCAGAGTCTGCAGCCGCAGACATGGGCATTATCAGCGAGAAGCTAGACCGGATCGAGCTGATCGAGAAGAAGCAGTGTCAGGGCATATCGCAGATGGATCAGATGGCATAGACACTGAGTGACCTGAAGACACAGATCATGCGTCTCCAGGAGGCACAGACGGCTTCTCAGTCCCGCCTCAGGTCACGGGGAGATCCGAGCAGTAGTGGTAGCTCGTCCTAGCACTTCAATCAGCCTAGACAGGTTCACCTTGTACATGCAGAGTCATACCAGCAGCCACCGTAGTACATCCAGTCACCACCATCTCAGGACAGCCATATGGTGGTCTACCAGCCAGATCGGCCCCTAGCAGTACTCCGACCACCCACCTACGAGCAGGAGCTGTTGATGGATATCAACAGGATTTGGTATAACCGACCCCATCCCGGTATCCGACGAGACCATCCCGGATTCCGCTGGTCGGCTGGAGGCACCAGTTCCCAACAGTAGCCTCCAGTTCATGGTGGCCAGTATGGCCAGCACCGTGAGCAGCACCAGCAGCCCCAGTTCCAGGACAGCATCAGCCATCCCACAGAGAGCAGTATGGTCCTCGTCCCTAACAACAGGGACATCCTTGGTGGCTAGAGCAGCCTCAACAGCAGGATCATCAGCAGTACCCTTCTCTCCCTCATTAGCAGCAGCAACCTCACTACCACAGAGGCCACCCGTCAGGTTCTCATGGGCCGACCTATGAGAACCCCGCTTTGGATGACTTAGCCTGCCTCATGTCCGAGCAGCAAGCTACCTTTCGACGGGAGATGGACGAGTTTTGTCAGGAGATGAGGGAGATTGTGAGAGGGATGGCCGCCATCCCTGCCCAGATCGAGACCAATACGGACATCCTGAAGAGGAAATCTGAGCAGGTAGAGTTCACTGAGATTACCACTCCTAGTTCTTCACTTGGTGATGTTTCTACATATATGTTTGATGCTGATTTTGTCACACTTAGGAGCGGTAGGATGCCAGCAGGCGGTGCCTCATCTGAGCGATGACCCGATGCTACTTCAGGAGCACCAGGCAAGGAGGAGAGCGGTGCTGTTGCTGCTAGAGATGATGATGGTGGTACTGACGCCACCAAGGATGTTGATCCCGTCGACAGTACTAAGGTCGTCGTTTCACCAGATGGAGGAGGTGGTACTGATGCCACCATACTTGTTGCCGAGCCAGAGTGCGGTACTGAGGCCGCAAATCCACCATTTCTACTTCTGCTAGTCCTATTGTTTTTCCTTTTGTGCATGTACCTCTAGACATTTTTGTAAATAAAGGAAAGGGTTTGATATTTTCCGATCCACCTGTGTTGCATAATGATGTATGTGTGGATTCTGCCGTGCTTGAGCAGCCCAGACCCGTTCCTAGTCCTTCATCTGAGAAGGACCCAGCCGTCCCCTTCCCCCAAGCACTCCGCTTGGCTAAGGGGACCAAAAAAGACCCAAAAAAGTCCCACCAATTAGAGTTAAGCCAGCACATGATGGATCGATTTCAGATACATCTGACTCTACAAGGAGACCTTGGAGCACGTCCCTCTCTTCCAGAGATCACTCAGAGAGAGGACCATAGTTCGAAGGAAGAGGCGGAACCATCAGTCAGAGATCCATGTGCTCACTCGTGCCACATGCTTTGTGATCCAAAACCGTCTGCCAGCTAAGAGGCCAGATGCAGGAGCCTCGTATGTCAGATGCCATATTCAGGAGCAGAGGTTCGATCGTACTCTATTAGACAGCAGGTCTTCGATCAACCTACTTCCGATAACTCTACTCGACCGCTTCGAGTTGGGCCCTCTACGACAGAGCAGGACGGTCCTTCAGTTTGCTGATCAATCTGTCAAGAGGCTGAAGGGGTTGCTGAAGGACGTTGTCGTCACGATTCATGGCCGGAAATTCCCCGTGGACTTCGTTGTGTTGGACATGGAGATTCCTGAGTCCGTGACCGATACCCCCATCATTTTAGGACGCCTGTTCTTGTCCACAGCCAAGGCAGTGTCCGATCATGATAGCGAGAAGGTATACTTTCGCATCGAGGGCGAGAGTATAAAAATAGAGACGATCGAGGAGACTAGAGACAGAGATTCAGCTTGCTCCGAGCCAACTTCAGATCCATAGCAGACGACAGAGGTAGGGCAAGACATCCACCAGGACTGCGACTTTGTGATCACAGATGACGAGGCATTTTGGGCAGATCCCGCAGCACATGCCATCCTCTCACCTTCAGAGTTCGCTGATGCACAGATGCCAGCAGAGGAGAGCTTGGAGAGTGCATCTCTGGTCTAGGATACATCTCAGGCAGCAGACCTGGTTCCCGATCGTGAGGCATACTTTTCTTGTGATTATGATACTGATCCCTTGGAGTCAGATTTCGACTGGGTAGAGTTTGATGAGTTGATACCATGTCTGACTTCCACATAGCCTACAACTAGGGTGGAGCCTGATCTCGTGCAGAGCATAGAGATATCAACAGAGCAGCCTTTACCAGATTCAGATTGTGAGCGAGAGTTCTCATTCTCCCATGTTGATTTGGTCGCATTCACTTAGACTATTCAAAGGCCAGATCCGCTAGTACCGAGTTGTCCAGAGCTGAAGCCTTTACCATCATCACTGAAGTATAGGTTCCTTACGGGTGAGCAAGAGATGTACCTAGTCATTATCTCAGCAGATTTGACTGGAGAGCAGGAATCCCGTCTGATGGAGGTTTTTGAAAAGAACCGCAAGGTGATTGGATGGAGTGTTGCCAATCTCCAGGGGATAAGTCCGGCCTTGTGCTCCCACCATATCTATCTCGAGGAGGACGCAAAGCCGTCGCATGAGTTCCAGTGGCGGCTGAACCCGAACCTTCGAGATGTTTTCATAAAGGAGACCTTGAAATGGTGGAGCGCCGATTTTATCTACCCCATCTCCGACTCCAAGTGGGTCAGTCCATTGCATGTGGTGCCCAAGAAGACGGGCATCGCCACATTTGTCAGTGAGTCTGGAGAGGAGATCGCTACCTGGGTACCCACTTCTTGGCGGGTCTATGTGGACTACATGCGATTGAACCAGGTGTTGAATCCACATTTCATCATCTTTATTCTATCATTTTGGCCTCAAAAAACCTAGTAAATGCCTATAAATACCTTTAAATAGAGCATCTTAGCATTCATGCATGTGCATTTACATAGTGTATAAAATACTGTAATTAAAGCCAAACTTATAGAATAAATAAAAGAAAAGAAAAAGAATAAAATATTGTAAATATTTTATGACCCGAAACCCCGAGACCTAGGCATCTTGATGAATAGGTCGACAAGGAATAAAGTAGTGGGAGATAAGGGGTAAATACCTGTTCATTTCATTCATTCTTTATTCATTTTGGGACCTATTTTTGGTTCAACTTTTTATACATCAAATAAAGAAACTTTGTACATGGAAGTTGTAGATAATTAAATAAATAAAAATACAAAATTGATTTCACTGAAAAATAATTTACAGATAAAAAGTTATGGTCTAAATAAGAATCCACAATCCCAACTTCCCAGACCCGTATCTCACAAATGAAAACTCCAAAGGTAGAAAACTCACTTTTATTGTATATAGAATAAAATAATCTATTTAATGGCAGTGTTTTCGCATTTGGCGGAGCTACAGTTTGAAAGTTGAGTTTTGGACCCACATTGTATACTTATACAGATTAAAATATTCAATTTATTATTTATTCATTATTTGTGTATTTTTATATTTTTATAATTTTGTAAATATTACTTATAATAATTATGTGCATTAAGATCAGAATAAAAACCTAAATAAAATACAAAATAAAATTATATGTATATAGAATACATAGGTATTATACCTATATACATACCTATACAATACCTACTTATATTTTATTTAATATACAAAACACATCAGAAAAATAAAACAAAAATATATTTGTGTGTATAAAGGTATTTTATGATTTTATAAAATACTAAATAAAAATAATAAAATTAAAATACACATAATAAAAATAAAAGACTAAAATATATATGCATTATACCTATAAGGGGCATAATAGGTAACTTATAAAATTATATTCCATAAAAATAATTAAAAATCATAATAAAATACTACATAAAATAACAAATATTTTTTATTAAATAATCATAATTTAATTCGGCCTTTTTCTATTTTTAAATGAATTAATAAAAGTTTTAATCAGGGTTTTTCCTGGTTGGTCCACGTGGACCAACCAGGCGCAAACCCTAGTTGACCCTGGTCAACTAGGTGTCCTAGACCCCTGTGGACTCTGACAGCCTCGTTTTTGCTCCGCCTTTACGGATTTTTCGAGGCCTCATCTTTCATCCTTTGAGGATGATTCCTTCTGCAAATACGTTCCTCGATCATCCCTTTAGCTCGCCCATGACTAACATTGGCTTTTGGACCCAAGATTTGTCAAATATTCATCGATCTAGGAGCCTCGCTAGTCATGGGGTCAAACCAAATATATGGATCCCTCCACTTTCGATTCAAAATTGAACACCTTCGGTCCACCCTTCCTCGCTCCGCTCGTGCTCCAAGCCTTCCTGGAGGTGACAGCTTCAGCGGCGTGCACTCAACCAGGGCAGAGGAAGTCAGAGGCGTCTCCACCACCTCCCGGCGGTTGAGGTACCCTTCCCTCCGGTCTACACCATCGAGGACGCCATATCCCACCTTTATTTCTTATTGCTTGATCTATAGTGTGGGTTAATTATTGATTAATTTCTGTTTATTGTGGTCGCCACAGTGATGTAGTAGTCACGCCTTGTGTGGACTATTTAGATCCTCGATAAGTCGTGATTATCAAATGACGCCATTGCCGGGGAGCAACAACGAGTAGTTCATATCTTTGTTTGATTGTGTTGTTTGTCTGCCATTGCTTCATTTTATCTCTCTTGCATTTTTGATATATCTTGTTGAGTTTTTCTGACCACTCTTTTTCTTGTCTTCTTGCGAGGGACCGCGGAGCGAGGCGGATCGCCTAGGGGATCCGAAGCAAGCACGAGAAGCAGAGCCGGCTTTTCTTAAGCCAAGCCGGTAGGAGATAGCATGAGGAGAGAGAGTAGTAGTTAGCTTGCATTTTCTTTTTGTGAGAGAGTGACTATTAATTTGTAATAATACAGGACTTGGACACTCTTAGACACTTCGGGCCTAATTTCTGGGTGTTTGTTCACCCGGGGGCCCATCGCGGTTTTCATCGCGTTTTTCGACAGTCATTTTCCGGTTTTGTTTTCATTTTCATTTCTTTTGTGGATTGAGCCCTTAGCTATAGGCTTGCTTGATCGATTAGATTAGGTCCAAACACACTAATAACCTTTGCATGTTCCTATAGATCGTCTTTGGACTTAGTCTCATTAAACAGTTAGTTATTAGCTTTCAATCCGCACGCCGTGAGCTCATCCCACCAAGCGCTTCTCCTAAACTCGATGTGTTGAGAGAAGGAGGGGTGAGCTTAGACCGGACATTAGGATTGAAGGTTAGTGGTTAGCTTGTGGTTCTTCACGCTAGCAGTTGCCTATCTTAGGACGATTTCCGCATTGCATACCGGCATGTAGTTAGGTTTATAAATTTCTGCTTTGCATCCCACATGGAGAGAGCTGGGATTCGCTGTAAGTCTTCTTACTTTGCATCCATCATTTAGGCACAAAGGTGAGATTTCCACCTTGGTGACGACTTGTATTGGCTTTTCCATCTCTATTCTCCCTATGTTTTTGGACAAAGTAGGATCAAAGAAAATACAAAAATCGTTAGGCGCTTGTTTGAATCAACTCAAAAGAAGCGATAACACCAAAAAAATTAAAAAAGGGACTGCTAAGAAAACCCTCACTGACTGGGGAGAGCAACACCCTCACTTGTTTTCAGGTTGCATGGGAAGGTATCCTTCGAAGTGAGTAGAGTGCTTCGTAAGGATTAGAGCCCAAATCCCAGCTTATGGCTGCCTTGTGTATCGCCTGGATTTCTGAAGTATTGGCGCTACTATCGTACGTAGGCGAGTAGGGCTTGGTCACCATTGGTGACTCACTATTGTGTGAGCATCGACCTTGTCCGAAATACCGAGCATAGGCCACGCCTTCACGGGTGTGTCTGTCTCACCGTCTGCATCCGAGTAGGATCTTGCATGCTCACAGGTGATTCTGTTGCGAGCGAGGTCCGAAGTATCGGTTTCGCCTATCGGCTTCCTCCCTCTTGTTCTTTGGCTGAGTAGGGATCCAGGAAGGGTTACAAGGACCTTAAAAAGCGCAAGTTACAGGTTACACAGGAGGAGGACAAGTACGGGAATACTTTTCCGGCAGTACTCTCTCTCCTTTAGGCGTAGCGCTCTAAGGACTCGTGATAAGATTAATTCCTGAATTCAAGCTAAAATCGACAAGATAAAAGCTGAACCTTCACGGCTTCATGTGTTGAGTTGGTGAACTTACCCCTGTTTTGTGTTTGATTACTAGTTCTATTTAGGTCAAGATCAAAAACACATTATAATTGTGCGCAATTTTGCTTCTCATTTCTTCCTTCTTCTTCTGCATTCACCCTACTCTTCCCAATAATCAAGATGATGGGACGGAGATCTCTTAGGCCGACTCTGTCGGCATCGCTATCCAGCACTCCTCCTCATTCATCTAGGACAACCTCGGAGAGTCCGCTCTCCGAGCCTGAGTTTACTTCCACCTTGTTCCCCCTCGATCACCCTTCTCATTCTCCTTCTCTCACTCCAATAGTTTCGGAATTCAGTGCATCGTAGAGTTCGGAACATTTGACAGCACCTAAGATGGGTTCTTTTGCCTTTTCAGAGAACCCCGACATGGCTGACAGAGGCGAGCATCCAGATGACCATGATCACCTGCCATTCTTCATTGATCAAGCCGCCATCAACAATTCACTTCTAGCATCCCTGGAGACCATGCAGAGGCAGATTCGTGACCAGGGAACCTTCATGGGTGACCTCATGCGAGAGATATCACAGATGAGAGAAAACCGACCTGGGGGCGGTGGCGGTGGTGGAGGAGGAGGTGGACCTGATGCAGGAGGAGGTGATCATGACGCTGAGAGACCGCCACAGACTATCATGAGGGAATTACACAACCCAACTGCATCCCTCACTCATCGTTGGATCAGACTCCCGCTGATCCATGGAGATTTCGAGCTTCGGACCCACACCATTCAGCTTCTACCCAAATTTCATGGGTTGCTGATCGAAGAGCCACACCTCCATCTCCAAGAGTTCGAAATGATCTACATCACGATCCATGACAGGCTGATGACCGAGGACACTGTCAAGATGATCGCCTTCCCGTTCTCCTTGGTTGACAGAGCCGCATACTGGCTCAAACATCTGGGGCGATTCATCGATGCATGGGCAGATCTCCGGACCGCGTATTTGAAGAAGTACTACCCTCTTGGCCGGACTAATGCAGCTAGAGCGATGATCAGCAACTTTGTCATGATCCCGAATGAACAATTCCATGAAGCTTGGGATCGATTCCGAGAGCTCATCGACCGGTGTCCACATCACGATATCTCCAAGCCCAATCTAGTTCAAAGCTTCTTTTGTGGGCTGACACCGGAGCTGCAGGGGCTAGTCAACGCCTCTTGCGGTGGGTCGTACTTTTCCAAAGGTGAAGACGACGTTTGGGCCATCTACGAAGGCATGGCAGAGAACTCAACTGTGATGGCCCAAGCCCGCGTCTACACACAGCAGAAGCCCACGCAAGGAGCGGGATCATTCCAGAGGATCACCCGCATCGATGCCGGTCCTAACACTTCGTCGGCAGCCGCAACCCAAGCTGAATCAGCCGCAACCGACATGGGAATCATCAGTGAGAAACTGGACCGTCTCGAGATCCTCGAGAAAAAACAGATGCAAGGCATGGCCCAGATGGACCAGATTGCCAAAACCATGAGTGATCTAAAAACGCAGATTCTTTGCGTTCAGGAGGCACAGACTTCTTCCCAACAGCCTCCCAGGTCACAAGCTGACCCAAGCAGTAGCAGCTCCGACCAACCTTCTGCCTCGTACCGCCAGGTTAACCACATCCAGGCAGAGCCGGTTCCACTGCTACAGTACTACCCAGTGCAGCCGCCATCTCCGGACACTCAGATGGGGGTCTACCAGCCGGAGCAGCCACTGGCAGTTCTTCCTCCACCCTCCTTCGAGCAGGAACCATCGATGGAAGTCAATGGGATTTGGTACGACCGGTACCCTCAGCCCGAGATTCGTCGTGATCACCCAGGATTCCGTTGGGGCAACGATGGCTCCTCATCCCAGCAGCAGAATCCAGCTCAAGGACAGCAGAGCAGCCAGCAACAGCAGCAACAACAGCCCCAGTATGCCCACCAGCCGCAGTACCAGAGTGGTCCTCATCCCGCCTATCAGGGACAGCAGTGGAGGCAGCGACAACAGCCTCATCAATCTTACCCCCATCTTCCCCGGTATCAACCGCAGCAGCAGCAGCCTCATTTCCTGTAAGGGAACCCATCCGGTTCTCAAGCCCTCGCTTTTGAGAACCCGACTCTCGATGATCTTTCCCGCTTGCTCTCCGAACAACGAGCATTCTTCAGGCAAGAAATGGATGAATTTCGACAGGAAATGTGGGAGATCATCAAAGGCAAGGCCGCCATACCCGCTCAGACTGAACCTAACCCGAACAATCTGAAAAGGAAGTCTGAGCAGGTAGAGCTTACAGAGGATACCTCTCCTAGTGACTATTTGAGTGACATATCTCTTTCTTTGTATGATGCTGATTTTGTGACTACTAGGAGCGCTAGGATGCCAGCCGGCGGTGCCTCTTCAGAGCGACAACCACCAGCTGAACCAGGAGCGCCAGAGGAGCAGAGTAGCGGTGCTGACTCCGCTAATGATGATGTTGAAGACGGTGGTGCTGATGCCACCAATGATGGAGATCCAGACGTCGGTACTGAGGCCGTCGTGATACCAAATGCAAACGGTGGTGTGGATGCCACCATTTTGGACGCAGAGCCAGAGCGCGGTACTGATGCCACGGAGACAGGTGCCGGTGGTGGTACTGAGGCCACCACATCCACTTTTGTTGATCCCCCCTCTGTGATGTTACCACCTTTTGTATATATGGACTGTGGTAACAAAAAGAAAAACAAAAATATGAATAAAGGAAAG
The DNA here is from genome assembly GCA_037367405.1 of Ottelia alismoides. Classification (NCBI taxonomy): domain Eukaryota; kingdom Viridiplantae; phylum Streptophyta; class Magnoliopsida; order Alismatales; family Hydrocharitaceae; genus Ottelia; species Ottelia alismoides. The sequence continues at coordinate 21,724 of JAZKJV010009319.1, forward strand.
GTTTCTGTTCACATTGCGGATCCATATGTGTTGAATGATGATGAGTGTATGGATTTTCCTCCTTCACAGGCACAGGGACCCCTTCCTACTCCTCCATCTGTGGAGACCCCTACCATCCCCTTCCCTGAGGCACTCCGTCGGGCGAAGGGGAATAAAAAAGAAAATCAAAAAAAGAACCAGCAGGTAGAGTTCGGCAACCAAATGATTGACAGATTCTACATTCACCTGACTCTACGGGAAGCATTTGAGCATATCCCCTTCTTCAAAAAGAACTTGAAAGAGACAATTACTATCCGAAGGAAGAAGAGGTACAGAGATCAAATCCATATGCTCACTCATGACACTTGCTGCGCCATTCAGAACACATTGCCAGCCAAAAGACCTGATACAGGAGCTTCCTATGTCAGATGAGAGATTCAGGAGCAGCGGTTCGATTGTACTCTATTAGACAGCGGCTCTTCGATCAACCTCCTTCCGGCAGCCTTACTCAACCGATTTGAGTTTGGTCCTCTTCTTCGGAGCAGGACGGTCCTTCAGTTTACTGACAGGTCGATTAAGAGGCCGAAGAGATTGTTGAAGGACGTGGTCGTTACCATTCAGGGCATGAAATTCCCCATGGACTTTGTTGTACTGGACATGGAGATCCCTGAATCGGTAACCGATGCCCCCATCATACTTGGACGCCCATTCTTGGCCACTGCCAAGGCAGTATCCGACCATGATAGTGGGACGGTTTGTTTTCGCGTAGAGGGCGAGAGCATACAAAAAGAAACGATCGACAAGACCAGAGCCAGAGAATTGGCATGCTCAGAACAATCCAGCGAAGCCGAGCAGATGACAGAGGACGAGCTAGACATCCACCAAGAGTGTGACTTTATGATGACTGATGATGAATCTACTTGGACAGATCCCGTAGCACAGACCCTTGCCCTGCCTTCAGATTCACTATATCTAAAGCTAATGGCAGTCGAGAGCCTGGAGAGCACACCCCTGGATGAGGATACACCTGAGGCTGACAGTGTTGGGACGAATGGTGCTGATGAGTTTCAATCTTGTTCAGACATCGATTGGGATGATTTTGATGATTATTTGCAGTGTCTGAACCCTTCTAAGCCAATAACCATGATAGAGTGTGAGCCAGTACAGTTTATTGATGATTCAGCAGGCCGCCCTTCGTCAGAGATTCATGCAGAGCGAGAGTTCTCACATACAGACCTGGTAGCTTTCACACAGACATATCAGAAGCCAGATCTGCCACCTCCCAGTTGTCCAAAACTGAAACATCTGCCGCAATCGTTGAAGTATAGATTCCTTGTGGGTGAGCCAGGTATGCACCTAATCATTATCTCAGCAGGTTTGATTGGAGAACAAGAATCTCGTCTGATGGAGGTTCTTGAAAGAAACCGCAAGGCTAGGATAGAGTATAGCTGATCTCCAAGGGCTTAGCCCGAATCTGTGCTCCCACCACATCTATCTTGAGGACAACGCTAAGCCGTCGCGTGAGTTCCAACGACGGCTGAACCCGAATCTTCTAGATGTGATCATGAAAAATATCGAGGTGGTAGAGCGCTGATTTTATCTACCCCATCTCCAACTCCAAATGGGTTAGTCCACTACATGTGGTACCTAAGAAGACGGGTATCACGACAGTTGTCAATGAGTCTGGAGAGGAGATCGCTACCCGAGTACCCACTTCTTGGAGGGTCTGTGTGGACTACAGACGATTGAATGAGGCCACCAAGAAGGATCATTTCCCGCTGCCATTCATTGATCAGATTATCGAGCGGCTAGCTGGGAAGAGTCACTACTGTTTTCTTGACGGGTACTCCGGATACAATCAAGTGGCCATTGCACCCGAAGACCAGGAGAAAACGACATTCACCTGTCCGTTTGGGACGTATGCTTTCAGACGGATGCCCTTTGGTATATGTAACGCTCCGTCGACATTCCAAAGGTGCATGTTGTCCATATTCTCGGACATGGTGGGTGACTGTTTAGAGGTCTTCATGGATGACTTCTCGGTCTATGGCGACGGGTTTGATGCTTGTCTTGACTGCCTAGACCATGTGCTTCAGCACTGCATAGAGGTCAATGTTGTTTTATCTTGGGAGAAGAGTCACTTTATGGTGACTCAAGGGACGGTCCTTGGTCATATCGTCTCCAACAGGGGCATGGAGGTCGATCCAGCCAAGGTGGATGTCATTAGAAAACTCACTCCACCGTCCAATTTGCGTCAGTTGCAGTCTTTTCCGGGGCACGTCGGTTTCTACCGATGGTTCATTCAGGACTTCAGTCATATTGTCCGACCACTTACTGACTTGCTGACAAAAGACACCGAGTTTATTGTCAATGATAAGTGTCTCGCGTCTTTTGAGACTCTCAAAGATATGGTTGTTTCAGCTCCTGTCCTTCAGCCACCCGATTGGTCTCTTCCATTCGAGATCATGATGGATGCTTCAGATTTTGCCGTTGGGGCTGTGCTCGGACAAAGGAGGGATGGATTGCCGTATGCCATTCACTACGCTCGCCGGACTTTGGATGCCGCTCAGCGGAATTACACTGTGACTGAGAAAGAGATGCTGGCCGTAGTCTTTGCTCTGGATAAGTATCGATCTTATATTCTCGGATCTAGAGTGACTATTTACAGTGATCACACCGCCATCCGGTACTTAATGGCTAGGAAGGATGCCAAAGCACGTCTGACCAGATGGATCCTTCTGCTCCAGGAATTTGATATTGAGATTAAGGATAAGCCTGGAGTCAAGAATATGGTGGCAGATCATCTCTCTAGATTGGAGAATCTTGAGGAATCTGAGCCCAATGCACCTATCACAGAGACATTTGCAGATGAGGCGATCTTGGCTATCACCTCACTCCCATGGTATGCCGACATTGTGAACTATCTTGTTGCCAAGACGGTTCCACAAGGTTGGTCCAGACAGAAACTCGAGACCTTCCTAGCGAAGGCCAAGTTTTAACATTGGGAGGATCTCGTCCTTTATCATGAAGGAGGGGACAGTATCTGGAGGAGGTGCATCCCTCAAGAAGAGCATCATAGCATCCTCACATACTGCCACAAGCTTGAGGCAGGAGGACATCATTCTGGAAAAAGAACAGCACAGAAGGTGCTTCAATCCGGCCTATGGTGGCATACTCTCTTCAAGGATTCTGATAAGTTCGTGAAGAGATGTACATACTGTCAGAAGATGGGAACCTGCGGACATAGAGACATGATGCCCATGCAACCCATTCACTTTTGTGAGGTTTTTGATGCATGGGGGATTGATTTCATGGGCCCATTTCCTAAGAGTCAGGGATTCGAGCATATTTTTCTCGTTGTCGATTATGTCAGCCGATGGGTCGAGGCCATCCCCGCGCGAGCCGCAGATGCTAAAACTGTATGCAAATTTTTGAGGAAAAATATCATTTCACGGTTCGGGGTACCTAGAGTCTTGATTTCAGATGGGGGGTCTCATTTCATCAATGACAAGGTTTGGGCCCTTGCAGACGAGTTCGGCATTGACCATCGGGTTGCCACACTGTATCACCCTCAGACTAATGGTCTTGCTGAAGTATCGAACCGGGAGATAAAAACTATCTTGCAGAAGGTTGTCCACCCAGACCGAAAGGATTGGTCACAGCTTCTGGACTCGGTCTTGTGGGCCTATCGGACTTCTTTCAAGAATCCATTGGGGACATCTCCCTTTCAGCTCGTCTAAGGCAAGCCGTGCCATTTGCCAGTGGAAATCAAGCATAAATCTTTTTGGGCAGTCACTGAGTTACTATTAGATCCTAAGAGTATAGGAGAACAGAGAAGAGCAGAGTTCGCAGCCCTGGAAGAACTGAGAGATACAACCTTTTCCAACAGCCTACAGTACAAGGAGAAAGTGAAGACATGGCACGATTCACATATCAACCATAAACAGTTTGAGCCAGATCAGAGAATATGGTTGTTTGATTCCAGGCTGAAATTATTTCCAGGAAAATTACAGAGCAAGTGGAAAGGTCCATATGTGGTCAGGAAGGTACATGACAATGGAAGTATTGACATATCCGAACCGTCATCTTCCTCTACCTTCCGTGTCAATGGTCAACGCCTGAAACTATATCTAGATCATGATCCGCCAACCATTGACGTTGCCCCCATTCTTTTGGTATGAGATGTGTTCTTTGACTTATATCATCTGCATCTCATACATGGTGATCATTTTCATCTTCCACTGTACAGATCATCTGTCTATATCATGCTTTCATCTGTCAATCTCTTTTCTTCTTTTCTTCTTTTCCTTTTTTTATTTTCTTTAACTATCAAAAAGGTGCCGCCCTTGTAGACAGTTTTCCATACTTAGGACGTACTTTGTCCTAAGTATAGGGGGGAGTGCACCCCGAGTCTTTATTCTTTTCGATCCTCTCCATTGTCTCCTCTTCTTGTCTATACTTAGGGATATCTTACCCTAAGTATAGGGGGAGACAATATGAGTACGATCTGTTCATTCCGACCCTTGACCCTCCCTCTTTGTGTACAGTCTACTATACTTAGGATTATTTGATCCTAAGTATAGGGGGGACGGTCAACTTCTCATTCATTGATTCATTCATTAGTTATTTATTCTTTAGACTTGTCTATACTTAGTACGAGTTATGTCTTCTCTTTTCTCTCCGATCTATGAGGACATAGCTCAAGCTAAGTATAAGGGGGGTCGTAAATACTGTTTATATACTTTAGCCATAACTCGTACTTTCGTATCTTTCTAATAATATGGCTAATAATTCTTTAAAATTCATTAAAATCCCTAATAAAAAAGTGTTTTGTTCCTCAAAGTCTTTTTGTAAGTACTGATTAATAAATCAGGTGAAATGTTTTTTTTTGCAAAATGTTTGAAAAATAGTTTGAAAATCTTTGTCAACATCTATTGAAAACTATTTTGAAAATATTTTGTTACATGTTTTCAACCTTTATAAAAATACGTGGTTTGTAAAATTTCTTTTCTTTGTGTGAAATAAAAAGTTTGAAAAATGATTTGCAATTGGTTTGAAAAATGGTTTCAAAAACATTTAAAAAATCTATATATACTATTTGGAAAACCTTTGCAAAATGATTTTCAAATGTGTGTACATATTTGCAAAAATGTTTGTAAAAATTATTTTGGACTATAGTTTTCAAAAATTGTTTGAAAAATCTGTGTCAAATAAGTTTGAGGAATACATACATCTCACTAAAATCCACTATATATATGTATAAAATTGACCACTTACCCTATAAATTCTTAAAAGCCACCTCTTGTATATATAAGAAGCACTCCCGTGTACATTGTTTTCACCTAGTTTTCAGCCAAAATCTTTTTGTTTTCAAAAATCCCACAATCATTTGCAAAACTAAATCCAAAAACATTTGAAAAATCTTTTTGAAAAAGACAAAAAATGCTTCTGCATATGCATCATCATCATTTCAAAAAAATCCATAAAAAGTTCAAAATTCTTGAAAATTGCATCACAAAAATATTTTCTGCATATCATTGCATAGCATTCGTATTTTTCTGATTGAGTTTGATAGTTGAACAAGTCTAAATAAAATCCGGAGATTGGAGCTTTATTGGACCTTAAAATCTACCTAAAAACATGAACCTTATAGGAACTGGGTTTGAGGTACTTCAGGTCTAGTTGACTTAGTTCTTTGAGGATTACGGGAATTGGTTCAATGGATTCTTGACTGCCTAAGTAGAGTATTTAGGAGCACACACATGACTCTTGTTGATAATGACCTAACTTGGACACCTGCACCTTTCACATGGCTCAACTCAGTTGGAGTGGTGAGGGGATTGGATTTGCAGGTAGGAGACGCACACAAGTGGAAACACCTGTCCTCCTCTAGGGAGGGAAGTGCACCCCAACCCGTCCAGTGATTAGGAAGTCTAAAGACAGGAGGCTGTGGGTTGCGATAAAGCTTCAAAAGAGGGATAGTCTACTGGCTCAAGAGGAAAAACTCCTTATGTAAATGCTGCTGTATATAGTATTAAAAAAAATGTTCAGGCATGTATAAAAATAAAAAGCCTGCAAAGTATGTACAAATGTTGTAAAGTCAATAAGCAAGCTTGAGTTCCAAAGTCAAATATGTGAGCCTGCAGCAGGATGACTTGACTACACTGGTCTTGCATCCCAGGATAAGTAGCTACACTAGCTACCGTCCATTCTTCTCTTCACCCCCTCCTCTTGAGCTGGTTGCCACTTGAACTTAGAAGGGAATACCCCGCTCCTCGAGGATGGAGTTATTGGATTGAGGAATCATTGGGTTGTCATACTGGAGAAGTCAGTTTCTTTGCCATTCTAATTGGGGAGAGCCACCATCACTTACGCTGTACGAGTCAGATTCATAGTCGTAAGAGTTTGCGTATGAATTGAAATATTTCTGACCTGGCTATTGAGGAGACTTGAGCAGAGTTTTGGGATTCTCAAGGACTGTTGGATTTCAAATTCGGTTCTCACTAAGGTTCCGCCCGCACTAAAATTACAAAGGTCCGACTTAAGCTCCACACTTTGATTTTGTGAAGACAAGTTTGATAATCAAATAAAATCCAAGTTCTTCTTTTTCTTTTCTTTCTTTTTCTTTTGCACTTATTGCATAAGTGTTTGCTAGGGACTAGCAAAGGTAAAGTATAGGGGGATGATGAATCCACATTTCACCATCTTTATTCTATCATTTTGGCCTCAAAAACCCTAGTAAATGCCTATAAATACCCTTAAATAGAGCATCTTAGCATTCATGCATGTGCATTTACATAGTGTATAAAATACTGTAATTAAAGCCAAAATTATAGAATAAATAAAAGAAAAGAAAAAGATTAAAATATTGTAAATATTATATGACCCAAAAACCCGAGACCTAGGCATCTTGATGAATAGGTCGACAAGGAATAAAGTAGGGGAGATAAGGGGTAAATACCTGTTCATTACATTCATTCTTTATTCATTTTGGGACCTATTTTTGGTTTTACTTTTTATACATCAAATAAAGAAACTTTGTACATGAAAGTTGTAGAATATTAAATAAATAAAAATACAAAATTGATTTCACTGAAAAATATTTTACAAATAAAAAGTTATGGTCTGAATAAGAATCCAGAATCCCAACTTCCCAGACCCGTATCTCACAAATGAAAACTGCAAAGGCAGCAAACTCACCTTTAATTGTATATAGAATAAAATAAGCTATTTAATGGAAGTGGTTTCGTATTTGGCGGAGCTACGGTTTGAAAGTTGAGTTTTGGACCCACATTGTATACTTGTACAGATTAAAATATTCAATCTATTATTTATTCATTATTTGTGTATTTTTATATTTTTATAATTTTTGTAAATATTACTTATAATAATTATGTGCATTAAGATCAGAATAAAAATCTAAATAAAATACAAAATAAAATTATATGTATATAAAATACATATGTATTATACCTATATACATACATATACAATACCTACTTATATTTTATTTAATATACAAAACACATCATAAAAATAAAACAAAAATATATTTGTGTGTATAAAGGTATTTTATGATTTTATAAAATACTAAATAAAAATAAAAAAATTAAAATACACAGAATAAAAATAAAAGACTAAAATATATAGACATTATACCTATAAGGGGCATAATAGGTAACTTATAGAATTATATTCCATAAAAATAATTAAAAATCATAATAAAATACTACATAAAATAACAAATATTTTTTATTAAATAATCATAATTTAATTCGGCCTTTTTCTATTTTTAAATGACTTAATAAAATTTTTAATCAGGGTTTTTCCTGGTTGGTCCACGTGGACCAACCAGGCGCAAACCCTAGTTGATCCTGGTCAACTAGGTGTCCTAGACCCCTGTAGATTCTGACAACCTCATTTTTGCTCCGCCTTTGCGGATTTTTCGAGGCCTCATCTTTCATCCTTTGAGGATGATTCCTTCTGCAAATACGTTCCTCGATCATCCCTTTAGCTCGCCCATGACTAACATTGGCTTTTGGACCCAAGATTTGTCAAATATTCATCGATCTAGGAGCTTCGCCAGTCATGGGGTCAAACCAAATATATGGAGCCCTCCACTTTCGATTCAAAATTGAACACCTTCGGTCCACCCTTCCTCGCTCCGCTCGTACTCCAAGCCTTCCTAGAGGTGACAGCTTCAGCGGCGTGCACTCAGCCAGGGCAGAGGAAGTTGGAGGCGTCTCCACCACCTCCCGCAACTCCGGCGGTTACGGTACCCTTCCCTCCGGTCTACACCATCGAGGATGCCATATCCCACCTTTATTTCTTATTGCTTGATCTATAGTGTGGGTTAATTGTTGATTAATTACAGTTTATTGTCGGTCGCCACAGCGACGTAGTAGTCCCGCCTTGTGTGGACTATTTAGACCCTCAATAAATCGTGATTATCACCAGGCAACCAAAAAGGATCATTTCCCGCTGCCTTTTATTGATCAGATTATAGAGAGGCTGGCCGGGAAGAGCCACTACTATTTCTTGGACGGGTACTCCAGATACAATCAGGTGGCCATAGCGCTAGAGGACCAGGACAAGACTACTTTCACCTGTCCCTTTAGGACATATGCTTTCAGACGGATGCCCTTTGGATTGTGCAACCGGCGACATTCCATAGGTGCATGTTGTCTATCTTTTCAGACATGGTGGGGGAGTGCTTGGAGGTCTTCATGGATGACTTTTCGGTCTACGGCGACAGATTCGATTCTTGTCTTGACTGCCAAGACTGCGTCCTCCAGCGATGCATTGAGGTACACCTGGTGCTTTCATGGGAGAAGAGTAACTTCATGGTGACTCAAGGGATGGTGCTTGGCCATATCATCTCCAATAGGGGCATGGAGGTTGATCCGGCAAAGGTGGATATCATTAGGAAACTCAGTCCACCGTCCAACTTGCGGCAGCTACGGTCTTTTCTGGGGCACGCCAGTTTCTACCGACAATTCATTCATAATTTCAGTAGGATTGCCCGAACATTGACTGATCTGCTGACGAGAGACACCGAGTTCATTGTGGATGATAAGTGTCTAGCGTCATTTGAGACTCTCAAGAGTCTAGTTGTAGAGGCTCCTGTCCTCCAGCCGCCCGATTGGTCTCTCCCATTCGAGATCATGACGGATGCCTCCGATTTTGCCGTAGGGGCCATGCTGGGATAGAGGAGGGATGGAGTCCCCTTTGCTATTCACTACGCTAGCCGGACTTTGGATGCCGCTCAGCGGAACTACACCGTCACTGAGAAGGAGATGCTAGCTGCAGTTTTCGCCCTGAATAACTTCAGGTCTTACATCATTGGATCTAGAGTGACCATCTTCATTGATCATACCGCCATCAGGTACCTCATGGAAAAGAAGGATGCCAAAGCCAGATTGACCAGATGGATCCTTCTACTCCAGGAGTTTGACATAGAGATTAAGGATAAGCCTGGAGTCAAGAATGTGGTGGCGGATCATCTCTCCTAATTGGAGTTTCTCAAGGATTCTGAGCAGACTGAGCCTATTTGTGAGACCTTCCCAGATGAGGCGATCCTTGCTATCGCCTCGCTCCCGTGGTGCACCGTTATTGTGAACTTTCTTGTTGCCAAGAAAGTTCCACAGGATTGACCCAGGCAGAGACTTGAGACCTTCCTCGAGAAAGCCAAGTTCTACCATTGGGAGGATCCCATCCTTTATCATGAAGGAGGGGATAGCATCTGGCGTTGGTGCATTCCTCAGGAGGAGCACCACAGCGTCCTCACTTACTACACAAGCTTGAGGCAAGAGGACATTACTCTGGGAGGAGAACGGCACAGAAAGTGCTCCAATCCGGCCTATGGTGGCCTAATCTCTTCAAGGACTCTGATGAGTTCGTGAAGACGCGTACTTACTGTCAGAGGATGGGCACTTGTGGACAGCGTGATATGATGCCGATGCAGCCCATTCACTTCTATGAGGGTTATGACGCATGGGGCATCGATTTCATGGGTCCATTCCTTAGGAGTCAGGGATTTGAGTACATTCTGTTGGCCGTGGATTATGTGAGTCGTTGGGTTGAGGCCATCCCCGCCAGAACCACAGATGCTAGGACTGTTTGAAGATTTTTGAGGAAGAATATCATTTCACGGTTCGAGGTGCCTAGAGTTTTGATTTCCGACGGGGGGTCTCATTTCGTCAATGACAATGTAAAGGCCCTTGCTAGCGAGTTCAGCATAGATCATCGAGTAGCTACACCGTATCATCCTCAGACCAATGGTCTTGCTGAAGTGTTGAACAGGGAGATCAAGACTATATTACAGAAGGTCGTCCGCCCTGACCGAAAGGATTGGTCACAGCTTTTGGACTCAGTCTTGTGGGTATATCAGACGTCCTTCAAGACGCCTTTGGGTACGTCTCCCTTTTGCCTCATTTATGGCAAGCCCTGCCATTTACCTGTTGAGCTTAGACATAGGTCACTCTGGGCAGTCACAGATATTATTATGGATCCAGTGAGTGTAGGAGATCATAGAAGGGCAGAGTTAGCAGCCCTGGAGGAGCTTCGTGATGCAGCCTTTTCGAGCAGCCTTTAGCACAAGGAGAGAGTGAAGGAGTGACACGATTCTCATATCAGCCACAAGCAGTTTGAGCCAGGACAACGCGTATGGTTGTTTGATGCCAGGTTGAGATTATTTCCAGGGAAGCTATAGAGCAAATGGAAGGGACCCTATCTAGTCAGAAAGGTACATGACAATGGGAATCTTGATATATCTGAGTTGTCTTCTGAGAGTACCTTTCGTGTTAACGGGCAGCGGCTCAAGCCATATCTAGATCATTAGCCACTAGTCGTTGACGTTGCCCCGATTCATTTTGCATGAGATGTGGTCTCTTGACTCACATCTATTGCATCTCACGCCTGATTATCACTGTTCTCTCGACTTGTATAGATCCAATTGTCCATATCACACTATTCTTCAGTCCAACACCCCATTTGCATCTTCGACGTTGCTATACTTAGGGTGCACTTTACCTTAATTATAGAGGGGTGTAAGACTTTTGAGTTTCTTTTGATTCATTTCTACCTCGGTTTTGCTGCCTATGCTTAGGGATATTTTACCCTAAGTATAGGGGAGGTAGACCCTGTACATTCTCACTCGGATTTCCCTTTTGTGTACAACCTGCTATACTTAGGATTACTTGATCCTAAGTATAGGGGGAAACCCCGAGATCCTCTTTTCAATTCTTTCATTCGTCTTTGTATATAGCCTTTCTTTTCACTTCCCTATACTAAGCACGAGTTATATCTTCTTCATCGCTCTTGATTCACTCTGAGGACATCGTTCGAGCTAAGTATAGGGGGTGTCGTATGTATTTCATACATACTTTAGCCATAACTCGTACTTTGTGTAAGTGAGTTAATAAATAGAAAATAGCTAAAAACCTTAAAAATACATAAAAATTAAAAATTTCCTTGTAAATAAAATTCTTTTATTGCACATGCTTAGCTAGTTGTAAAAATTATTTTTGTAAAAATATTTGTAAAAATCTTTTGTGTAAATAAATTGTAAATATTTTGATATCAAAATTATGTATATAGTATAAAATTTTTGTAAAATGTTTTGAAGAACAAAAGTTTGCAAAAACCTTGTGTAAATTTGTGTAAATATTTTGCAAAACTTGCATTCATGCATACATCAATATTTTCAAAACATTTTTCAAAAATTTTGCACGTGTAAATATGTTGTAAATAGCATCTTTGTAAATATTTGTATAGTTTTTCCTGAATCATAGTTGACATTTAAACTAGCCTGGAATTAAATTGACAAATGGAGCTTGGTTAAGATCTTATCCACCTAATTACAAGAGGAACCTTATATGGCTTAGGGTTGAGACTTTTCGGGGTCCATATGACTTAATTCTTTGAGTCCACTAGGCTATGATCATATGTCATCTCGATGAGCCTAAGTAGAGAACTTAACAACACACACATGACTCTTATAGATAATGGCTTTACTTGGATCAGTACTTTACACTGAGCTCTCTACGGATGAGGTGGTGAGGAGGCAGTTTTCCTTGACTTAGGGTAGTATATGAGGTTAGTACTTCTAGGAGGAACCTCTCTTCTTCTTATAGCGAAGGAAGTGCGTCTCAACTTGGTCTGGTCACCGTGAGGTCTAACGACAGGAGTTGTGGGTTGCAATAATGCTTCAAAAGAGGGATAGTCTACTGGCTCACGAGGAAAAAATCCTTATGTATATATGCTGCACTTTGTAGATATGTTGTAAATATGCACATTAAAAAAATGCAAAAAGAAAAGAATAACTCCAAAAAAGTGGTGGCTCAGATAGAAAATTATAATCCCACCGAAGTGTATATAGTGCAATAAGCAAAGCGTGGTATCCATGTTCCATCTTATGAAGCTTGCAGCAGGGAGACTTAGCTACACTGGTTGAGCTCCCAGGGATACATGGCTGCACTGGACATGGTCCATTCTCTTCTTCCCTCTCTTCTTGAGCCGATTGAACTTGAACTTAGAAGGGAATACCCCGATCCTCGAGGAAAGAGTTGCGAGACTAGGGCATTAGAGTTACCTTGTTGGGGAGGGTTGTAATTTTGCTACTTCTAAGGTGGAGAGCTATGCCTCACACAGTACAAGAAAAGATTCATGGTCTTCAGGGTTTGTGTATGTAGACTTGTTCTGATCTGGATTGTTGAGGAGTCGTGACTATAGATTAGTAGAGCTTAAAGGCTGTTAAGGTTTAAACCTAAGTCCAAATAAGGTTCCGACACATTAATAATCCAAAGATCTGACTGAGCTCCATACTTCAATTCTATGAAGGCAAGTTTAATAATCAGCATTGATTCATCTTTCCCCTCTTTTTCTTTTTCTTTTCTTTTTCACTTCTTTTTCAAATAAGTGTTTGCTAAGGGACTAGCAAAAGTAAAGTATAGGGGGGTGATGAATCCTCATTCATCACTCTTTATTCTTTTATTTTAACTAAAAATATTTGCAAACCACCATGTATATGTTTGTAAATATAATAAATTGTCAAATAGCATGCACTATGTAAATAGCAATTATTAGCATGTTTTTGTGCAAAAATAAAAGAATAAATAAATAAAAAAAGAGGGAAATATTTAGAATAAATATTGAGTGACCTGAACCGATGGGAGGGCTCAATATGGGCCTGACTGCAAAATAAAATAAGTAGAGAGAGATAGGGTAACTCAGCCTTGTAAAAAATCCCCCTCTCATGTATATATATTTTATTTTCATAAAATAAAAATATATATGTGTTTCTCATATTTTGTATATATTTATAAAAATAAAATAAAAATGGGATAGAATAAAATAAAAACAAAAATAAATAATTTCTCTCTCCTCAGTGTACATATACCATGTATATAAGAATAAAAGAACTATTTATTTTACCCTTGTAAATAATTAATTAAAATCAATAAAAAAATTGTTTTATATCCCAAAATTTATGGTGTAAATAAATAAAATATAAATTGGGATAATTATACAAAAATAAAATAAGAAAATACATAGGTAATTATACATGTACATAATAATATGGATTGCATATACATAATTTATTTTTCAAAAAATAAAAAAAATCACAAAAAAATACTTTGAAAATAAATAAACATTTTTCATTTTGAAAATATTTTAAAATATAGTCATTTACTATTTTTAATTTAATTTCCAAATATTTATGAGGTGGCGCCTCCTGATTGGTCCACAGGGGATGTTGACCCCCGGTCAACTCTCCCCCCAGGACCACACCCCATCGCGGATCCGCTTCGCCGACCCGACTTTGCCTATTTTTCCCGACGTGCTCCGCCTCCCATTTACCCAAACCCCAGGCTCCGATTGTCAAGCTCACATCCGAGATCCACGCCCGACCTTCTTCCTAAGGATCCGAGCCTCGCGATGCGTGCCCCGACTCCCATCTTCCCGGACCTACACTCCTATATAGACTCGCCTCCAGCCGCATTTCTCCGCACATTTGGCCCCTCGTCTTCGACCCAGTGACCTCCACCTTCATCCTCGAGTGACAGCGAGTGATTGAGAGTGTTGTAGCGAGGATTTGGAGGTGTTTGCCCTAGGTCCGATGACCATCGTCGTCGAGCTCCGCCGCTGGCGCAGCCCGAGCCTCTGGAGGCGTCGCTCCATCGAGGCGAAGATCCCAGGAGACTCAACATCTCCAGCCTAGACCATTCCTTCCATCATGTACCTCTGTTAGCTCTTAGATCATCATGTAGCTTTCATCCTTCCTATCTTGCTCCGCCAGCTCCGCCCTAGTGGCCGGAGCCCCATCACTTCATCCTATCCGTATAGATAGATGCCTCGACTCATCCTCACCCCTCCGTCCACGATCTGATCACCTTGATCTTGGCTATCCGAACCAAGATCGGGATAGGTCCCTTCCGCCGCCTCCGCCGGGACCCCCTTCGCCAAACCACCCCGCTTCCCTTTGCTGTTTCTCAAATAACCCATGCCGGAGTCTTCCTCCGACCACGAGCTTTCCTTTGCAGGTGAATAAGCATGAGTCAACCCTTGAGCCGCATCTCGCATACCTCATCGGAGTCGCCTAGGTCCTCCTTCCTTCATAGGAGGATCGGACCGTTGGGAGCTCCATCGGTCACAACCACCAGACGTGGAGCGATGAGGCGCGTCGAAGCCCTCTTGTCGATCACTCATCGGACGTGTGTAGCCACTCCAGTTCACCGACGAAGTCCACTGGGGAGGAGTTCATCCAGACCCTCTCTCCACCTTCGGATCGCGCCTCGCTCCCAGTTGCCATCTGAGCCGTTCGAGGGCTGCCACTGACAGGCCGTTAGATCCACGATCTGACGGCCACGTGCACCCCACGTTCACCCTCTCGTCTGGACCATCAGATCTTCCAAGAGGCGTCACCAGACCCGCACGCCCATCAACCATTCACCGTCTGACACATGGCCCCCACGTGCCCCGCACGCGCTTTGGCTGGGTAACTTGCGCCAGACCCCCTACACTTTATTTCAGTTATTATTTAGTCTATTAAATAATTTAGCATACTTGGGTAATTTGCATATCAAGACCTGTAGTTTATGGTATTTACACTTTAGTCCTTACTTTGTGGATGCACGTGCTTCATCACGTGATATGTTGATCTTTTTGCATATATTGGGCTGGGTTTATGACTGTTATGGAATGAAAGTTTAGTTTCAGATATTTACATATATACCCCTGTGCGTGGATGAATTTGAGCATGTGTTGAAATTTGTGCGCATTTTACATTGTAGCCCCTATACTTTCTGCACGTGTTTCAGTTTAGCTTTGAAAGTTATTTTACTTGCGTTTAGGTCCCTATGTGTTGTTGCTTGTTTATTGGTTGAATAAAATATCAAATTAACTCCAAATTTAGTGAAATTTGGACGCGTGGCCCCTGCCATTGTGTAAAAATTTCACTAATATTTGGGACATTTTTGAGTTGTTTTTATATTTTTAAAAGTTCAAAAACCCTTGTTTTTGCTACTGTCTACATTTAAAAATCAATTAAAAATATAAAAAATCATCCAAAAATTCTAAAAAATTAGGTACTGTTTGTGTGTTTTCTTGCTTCAGTCCAAATTTGACTTGGTTTGGAATTGTAAAACACCAAAAAACTATAAAAAACTTTTAAAAATTATTAAAAATTCTAAAAAATTCAAAAAATTGCAATTTTTGTTCCTATATCATAGTTTTCATTTCTAGTTTGATATAAAATTGTCTTCAGATTTTTAAAGTTATTTAGATATTTTTTAATAACCTTTCAAATCAAGTTGCACATTAGTTCTCTATTTTTGCCTTTTTCTATTTTTATAAAATCAAATAAAAATCATAAAATTATGAGAAAAACACCAAAAACACTTAAAAATTCCTAAAACACAAAAATATTTTTATTTCAATTTTTGGAGTTGTTTTGTGGTGTTTAATAATTTTTTGTTTGTGCTCTTTTTGCCTTTTTCCTTATTTCTTTCATAATTAAAAATACAAAAAAAAATTTAAAAATTCATAAAATCCACCAAAAATAGTTTCTTTATTTTATTTTTTTTCTGACTACTTCGTAGGCCTATTTGGCCAACCCGTGCTCCTTGTGTCCGACCCTGGTCGCTATACCATGTTAAATAAATAGTGAGACCACTATTCGATTTCATTGACTTCTTGATTTATTTTGGTGGTCTATTTTTCTTATTGAGTTTGATTCGAGGGATTGAGGTCGCAACGACCTGTGATATTTATCTACCTTAGTCTCTCGTGATTTTCATGCTCATCAGAATACCATTCAACCTTTTTATTGATCCCTCAACAAACTAAACAATCATCCTGGTTTTCTTGAGAGGCCCTAAGTGAAGAGACTGTACCAGTGAGAAGGGTATGATGCTAATCGAAGCACCACCGTCCATGAGAGTGTAATCACATGTGTAGTCAGAGATAGTGCAACTAATGAATGATGTAGTAGTGTTCCTTTTCTTGAAGATGGGACGATGTGTGATGGCATGGGCAATGGCCATGTAAAGATATGATGCTCAGATCTGCTCCTCCGTTTTCTCTTCTTGGGTTGAGGAGCAGATAAATGGGTCATGGCCTGGCTAAGTAGGGCATCAATGATCTCATGAATAGTAGCCACCACATCGGGTTCAGTCAGTACTTTTTTGAATTTTTTGATCTCCTCCATACAAGGGAGGAGATCGGAGTCAACATCTACACAAGGACGACGAAGAGCAGTCTGTATGATATCATCCTCGGTGTCAAGGGTGGGACATGATGCGAATGGATGTGTGGTCAAAGGTTCTGGCACGTGGGTCGTCTCCCACATTCTGAATCACCAAGGTGTCTCTTGAAATCTTTTAATATTTTTTATTTTTCTCATTTTTTGTATTTTGGATGATTGTAATCTTCCATGGAAATCCTCAAATGAATCCAAGTCATCAGATCGTGAAGCATCAATATGGATCTTATTTAGGCAAGTGAGGATTAATATAGACACAATAAAAAGGGTGAAAATCCTTTTTCTTATGTCAAACAAAAGATTATAAAGACCAGTAATCTCCTCTAGAAAGATTTATCGCTTTCATTTATCCTTTTTGTTGTATTCCATTTCCTCTCATACCTATTATCAGCTACTAGGGTCAATCCTCGAATTCATATGCTCCATGAACTGGGTCAAGGTCTCATGTGTGGATGCCATCAGAGGTGACTCCAATAGGTCAGTCTCAGGTGGATGTGAAGGTGGAAATGTGGAGGTGGTGGTCGATAAAAATCCGAGGGCTGATAGTGTGACTGAGGTAGATATGTAACAAAAGTAGGAGGAAGGTCCTCCTAGAAAAAGGGTGGTGGACCGGCTGGAGGGTTTAAAAAGCGCTCCAGTCGGCCATCTCGAAACAAATGGAAAATGATCGTGAGAGCACAATGGTCAAATCAAGAGAAGCAAAGAAAAAGGCACGAATGCATAGAAGTATCGAGTATGCACACAAACAAACACAAACAAACTCACACAAAACAAACACAACCCCTCAATTCACCTACTCAATCCGGTGAAGACCTTGAAAGTTCGGTCTTTTTATCTTGTATGTTTTAGAATTAAATGAAAAGTAAAAAATTGTACAAATACGTAGGAAGGCTGATAGGTTGATTTTCTTTTCTGTTGATTTTAGGGTCAAGTGATATTAATAATCCTAATTTTATTGATTATCATTTCTTTGATTTTTAATAAAAATGCATGTACCTAACGATGAATCCATTCCATTTAGCACTTAAGTGATCAAAATTAGAGGGAGAGTCGGAAAAGCGATGCAAGCAGCAAATCAATGATGCATGCTAAACCGTAAATGCTCACCTTGCCTCCAGCTCTCTTCGTGCATGGATGCTAAATAGAATTGAAACCTAACTATATGCAATGCAAGCCAATGAAATTGCCCTAGGTATAGAAATTGCTATTATCGTGAAGCACAAAATGTCAACGACTCAGAAATGTGATGCAAAAGTCTGGTCTCTGAAGTGCATCGGTGTCTACCACAACGGATCCTGCATGCGTTGTATAGCACTTCTCTTGACGCTCGATCTCAAGTCTAAATCATTTGACAATTAATTTGACTTTGACTAGATGATAGATCCATACAAACACTATAGGAACATGCAATGATGATTAAGTGTTTGGACCTAATTCTATTATCAAGCAACACCTACAACTAGGGCTCAATCACACAAAGTAAAGAAAATCAGAAACAAGAAAAGAAAGGAAAAGAAAAGCGAAAAAACGCGAGAAAAACCGACGAGGGCCCTAAGGGAACAATCCCTCGGGTAATGGACCTCGTGAAGTGTGGTGGAATTCCATGAGAGTCTTGTATTATTACAATAATTGTATCTCTCTCACTTGAATTACAAAACTAAATAGCTAAAATAAATGACAAAAAATTGCTAAGTGGAGATGTCTTCAAAAATCCTCCCAAGTCTCCTTTTGTGCTTCCTTCTGACACTAGGTCAAAAAGCCAGCTTGGCTTCACGTGGATGCGCAGGTGCTCTGAGTAAGGCGCCTCCCTCATTCTGCGGTACCTCGCAACAAATACAACAAGGAGATGGTGATTAGACAATTCACAATAATATCAAATAAAAGAGAAAATAAATAACAAAAATATCAAGAAATAAATCACAACCAAGTAAAACCAATCTATGTGCAGCTGCTCCCTGGCAACAGTGCCATTGTTTAAGCCGAAAATCGAGCGGTCGTATCTTCCATACAAGGCGGGAACACAGTCGTCGAAGTGACCAACAAGAAATCTGGATTAAAACAATAATTAATTGATGAGCGGCCCGAGCGACTAAGGCAAGAAGGTATCAATGGTCGTTGCGACCTCAACCCCGCGGGCCAGACTCAATCAAGAAAACAAAGACCATCAAATATAAGAATCGACAAATTAGGTCAAATAGCGGTCTCGCTATTTTATTTTACCTAGTATGGTCGAACACAAGGAGCACAGTTTGGAAAAACCTACGAAGTAGTCGGGATTCAAAAATAAAAGAAATAAAATATTTTTGGTGGATTTTTAGTTTTTTAATTTTTTTAATTTTTATATTAAGAAAACAGTAAAAGAAGTCAAAAAAGGGCACAGACAAATAATTATTTAACACACCCAAACAAGTTAGAAAATTAAAATAAATATATTTTTGGCTTTTTAAAAAAATTTAAGTGTTTTTGATATTTTTCTTAGATTTTTCTAATTTTTAATTGATTTTATAAAAATAAAACAAGGTGAAAAATGCAAACTACTGTGCAGCCATAATCAAAAGGCTATTTAAAAATACCTAAATAGCCTATAAAATTCCAGCAACAATTTTATTGCAACCTAGAAATAAAAATCTAACTAAAGAAACTGAAATTACATTTTTTTTATTTTTTAAAGATTTTTTTACTGATTTTCAAAGTTTTTTAGTGTTTTTCAGTTTTTAAGGTTTTTATAAATCAAAAAACAACAAAATTTGATGGAAACAAAAATAAGTCAAAACACACAAACAAGAATATTTTTGGAACTTTTTCACGGGTTTTTATTATTTTTAGTGGATTTTTCAAATTAGACAGAAGTAAATTTTGAGGTTTTGAATTTTTTAAAAATATCAAATGAAAACAAAAAGAGCCCAAAAATTCAAGAATTTTTTACACTGTGGCAGGAGTTTTTGGATGAGATTTGATATTTATTTCAACCAATCAAAGAGGAACAACACACAGGGACCTATATGCAAGAAAAATAATTTCCAGGGACCAAACAATAACATGCGTCAAAAGTATAGGACCCTTCTCGCAATTTTCCCAAGAATTTTAGCACATGTCGAAACTCAACATTTACAGAGGTATAAGTGCAAATATTGAAACTAAAACTTCAAAACATAACATTCACTAAACCCCGAGGGAATACATGCAACTGTTCTAAAGATACACATGATGATGCACATGCAACCACAACGAAGGGACTAGAATGTAAATATGAAAAACTGCAGGGTCACATATGCAAAATGGCCCACTGTGCTACTTTTATTCAATAGACTAAATAAGAACATAAAGAAACTGCAGGGAAGGTGATGCAAATTACCCAATCGACTTGTGCGGGTCACGTGGTGTGCCAGGTGGTGCTCGCTGAATGGAAGGAGATCTGCGTCTCTGGCACGCTGACACCTGGTAGATCTAACGGCTGTCCTACGGGTGTGAACGTGGGCGTTGTACGGGGGCCGTTAGTCAGATCTAACGGCCTGTAAAGGTGCAGGCGATGGACGATGGCGATCAAATCTGGGCTGCAATGATGATCCAATGGTAGAGGAGGGTCCTGGAAGAACTCCGCCGGGGCGAAGTTCACCAGAGAACCCGTGGTGATCCAACGCTCCGATGAACGATCGGGCAGCGGCTACAAAGTCATGGGGCTCCTTTGTGTCGATTGGACTGGTCCGATGGTCCGACCAACGGTCAGATCTCCGGGAAGGGGTGCGTGACCTGGGGGACCTCCAGTGAAGTGGATGAAAGGCATCCTGGGGTGTATCTGTGTACGTTCTGACCTGCAAACGGAAGCTTCGACTTGGAGGAGACTCCAGTCGAGATTATTTGGCTGGAAACAAAGTGAAGCGACGGTGGGTGGAGGTTGAAGCTCCGGTGATGCGACAGATGGAGTTTCGATCCTAATCTTGGCTGTCTAAGCCAAGTCTAGGGTGATTAGGCTACGGGGGAAGGATGAACATTGATAGGGGAATCGATCAGAACGGGGGTATGCGGCTGATGGAGCTCCAATCGTCGGGTCGGAGCCGACGGAGCAGAGAATGGATGAATCGAAATAGATAGAACTAGGATTGAAATGAGATGTACCTGATGGTCCAAGATGAATCCTCAACTCCAGGGGTGAAGTGAGTATGGGTCTTCACCTCAATCATGTTGTGGAAGGCGGGGAGGCTCGAACGCGTCGGAGGTCCGGCCACGTGCTTCGAGCGTCGGCTGCAGCACCTCAATCCGACCACCAAAGACTCCGACCGATTGCTCTCACCGAGGGAAAGAAGGCTAGGGTAGTAGGAAGGTGTGCGGCGCGAGCTTCGAGCGTCAGCTGCAGCACCTCAATCCGGCCACCAAAGGCTCCGGCTGATTGCTATCACCAAGGGTAAGAAGGCTAGAGTAGTAGGAGGGGTGTGCGGCGCGAGCTTCGAGCGTCGGTTGCAGCACCTCAATCCGGCCACCAAAGGCTTCGGCCGATGGCTGTCACCAAGGGGAAGAAGGCTAGGGTAGTAGGAGGGTGTACGGCGCGAGCTCCGGAGCTGGGAAATGGAATGAAGCATTTATAGCAAACCCCAAGTGGCGAAGAAGATCAGGCACGGGCACGTGACTGAGGGCGATCCGACTCTACCTAGGGATCCGCAAGGGTCGCAGATCCACCAGGAAGAAGCGAGCGAAGAAATCGGGGTGAAAGGTGGAGGAATCCGATCAGGAAAATTATGAGAAGTAGGGCTCAAATCGGATCCTGGCGAAGAGAGGGCCCGAGAGGGGAGTTGACCGGGGTCAACATCACTCCTATACCAATAAGAAAAAAGGAAAAAGAAAAGATTTGTAAAATAAATTAAAAATAGAAATCGATTTTATTTTAAAATATTTACAATATGAAAAATGTTTATTATTTTTCAAACTATTTTCTAGTGATATTTATTTATTTTTTTGAAAAATAAATTAAAGGTATATACATTATATTTTATTATATACTAGTATAAAATACATATGTAATTTATATTATTATTTTTATTTTCTTATTTTTGTATAAATACTCTAATTTTACATTTTATTTATTTACAACATCAAATTTAGAGTATTAAATAATTTTTATTTTATTTTTATTGGCTATTTACCAGTGTGAAATAAATAAATATATTATTCATATATATATGTATTATGTACAAGGGTGAGAGAGAGAAATTATTTTGTTTCTATTTTTATTTTATTTTTCTAATTTTAGTTTAAATTTTGGAAATATATACAAGGTAATAAAAACACATTTTTATTTTGTTTTTGTGAAAATAAAATATGTACACATAAGAAGGATTATATACAAGGTGGAGTGGCCCTATCTCTCTCTACTTATTTTATTTGGCGATCAGGCCTATATTGGGCTCTCTCTTGGGTTTAGGTCACTCAATATTTATTCTAAAGATTTCCTTCTTTTTCTTTATTCTTTATTCTTTTATTTTTGCACAAATACATGCTACTTATTGATATTTACAAAAGACATGCTTATTGGTAACTTATTGTATTTACAACTATCTACATGGTATTTTGCCAAGATATTTAGTTAAAATAGAAGAATAAAGAGTGATGAATGAGTATTCATCACCCATATACTTTACTTTTGCTAGTCCCTTAGCTAACACTTATTTGAAAAAGAAGTAAAATGAAAAAGGAAAATAAAAAGAAGGGAAAGAAGATGAATCAATGCTGATTATTAAACTTGTCTTCATTAAATTGAAGTATGGAGCTCAGTCAGATCTTTGGATTATTATTTTGTCGGAACCTTATTTGGACTTAGGTTTAAAACTCAAAAGCCTCTAAGTTCCACTAATATATAGTCAAGACTCCTCAACAATCCAGATCAGAACAAGTCTACATACACAAACTCTGATGACCATGAATCGTTTCTTGTACGGTGTAAGTGATATGTAGCTCTCCACCTCAGAAATAGCAAAGTGACAACCCCCTTCAACAAGTTAACTCTAATACCCTAGTCTGGCAACTCTTTCCTCGAGGAGCAGGGTATTCCCTTCTAAGTTCAAGTTCAACCGACTCAAGAAAGAGGAGGAAGAAGAGAATGGACCATGGCCAATGTGGCCATGTATCCTTGGGAGCTCAACCAGTGTAGCTAAGTCTCCTTGCTGCAAGCTTCATGAGACGGGCATGGGTAACATAAGCTTTGCTTTATTGAACTATATACACTCTGGTGGGTATTTCATTTTCTATCAGACCCACCACTTTTTTTGGAGTTCTTTTCTTTTGCAAATTTTTTTGATGTACATATGTACAACATATCTACATGATGCAACATATATACATAAGGAGTTTTTCCTCTTGAGCCAGTAGACTATCCCTCTTTTGAATCTTTATCGCAACCCACAACTCCTGTCTTTAGACCTCCTTTTTTTGGAGTTCTTTTCTTTTGCAAATTTTTTTGATGTACATATGTACAACATATCTACATGATGCAACATATATACATAAGGAGTTTTTCCTCTTGAGCCAGTAGACTATCCCTCTTTTGAATCTTTATCGCAACCCACAACTCCTGTCTTTAGGCCTCATTGCTACCAGACCAAGTTGAGACGCACTTCCTTCACTATAAGAAGAAGAGAGGTTCCGTCTAGAAGTACTACCCTCATATGCTACCCCAAGTCAAAGAAGATTGCCTCCTCACCACCTTATCCGTAGAGAGCTAGGTGTAAAGTGCTGGTCCAAGTAAATCCATTGTCCGTGAGAGTCATGTGTGTGTTGTTAAGTGTTCTACTTAGGCTCATCAAGATGACATATGATCATAGCCTAGTGGACTCAAAGAATTAAGTCATCATTGACCTGAAAAGTCTCAACCCTAAGCCTTATAAGGTTACTCTTAGAATTAGGTGGATTAAGATCTTAACCAAGCTCAATTTTTCAATTTAATTCCAGGATAGTTTAAATATCAACTATGATTCAAGAAAAACTATACAAAGTATTTACAAAGATGCAATTTGTACAAATTTTTGAAAATGTGCAAAATTTTTGAAAATGTTTGAAAACATGGATGTATGCATGAATACAGAAGTTTAGCAAAATATTTACACACATTTACAAAAAGGTTTTTGCAAACCTTTTTGTTTTTCAAACATTTTACATAAATTTTGTACTATATACATAATTTTGTTATCAACATATTTACAAAATCTTTACACAAAATATTTTTACAAACATTTTTAGTAAATAGCTATGTATATGCAGAAAAGAATTTTATGTACAAGAAAAATTTTAATTTTTTATGGATTTTAGCCATTTTATTTATTAACACGCTCACACAAAGTACGAGTTATTACTAAAGTATATATGGAATATACACGACACGCCCTATACTTAGCCCGAACGATGTCCTCAGAGTGAATCAAGAGCGATGAAGAAGACATAACTTGTGCTTAGTATAGGGAAGTGAAAAGGAAAACTATACTACAAAGATGAATGAAAGAATAGAATGGATGAAGAATCTCAAGGGTTTCCCCCTATACTTAGGATCAAGTAATCCTAAGATAGCAGGATGTACACAAAGGGAAATCCGAGTGAGAGAATGTACAGGGTCTACCTCCCCTATACTTAGGGTGAAATATCCCTAAGTATAGGCAGCAAAACAGAGATAGAAAAGAATCAAAAGAAAATCAAAAGTCTCACACCCCCTATACTTAGGGTAAAGTACGCCCTAAGTACAACATAATCAATGATGCAAATGGGGTGTTGGACTGAAGAATAGTGTGATATGGACATCTGGATCTACACAAAGCAGGAGAACAGTTTTAATCAGGCGTGAGATGCAATAGATGTGAGTCAAGAGACCACATCTCACGTAAAATGAATAGGGGCGATGTCAATGACCATCGGCTCATGATTTAGATATAGGGGCGATGGCCGTAGACACTAAAGGTAGACTCAAATGACAACTCGGATATGTCGATGTTTCTGTTGTCGTGTACCTTTCGGACCAGATTGGGACCCTTTCATTTGCTCTACAACTTCCATGGAAATAATCGAAGACTGGCATCGAACAACCATACTCTCTGTCCTGGCTCAAACTGCTTGTGGCTGATATGAGAATCATGCCACTCCTTCACTCTCTCCTTATACTGTAGGCTGCATGAAAAGGCTGTATCTCGAAGCTCCTCTTGGGCTGCCAACTCTGCCCTCCTCTGATCTCCTACACTCACTAGATCCAAAAGTATATCTGTGATTGCCCAAAGTGACATATGTCTCAGCTCAATTGGTAAATGGTAGGGCTTGCCATAAACGAGACAAAAGGGAGATGTACCCAAAGGCGTATTGAAGGACGTCCTATATGCCCACAAGACCGAGTCCAAAAGTTGTGACCAATCCTTTCGGTCAGGGCGGATGACCTTCTGCAAAATAGTCTTGATCTCCATGTTCAACACTTCAGCAAGACCATTGGTCTGAGGATGATATGGTGTAGCTACTCGATGGTCAATGCTGAACTCGCTAGAAAGTGCCTTTACCTTGTCATTGAAGAAATGATACCCCCATCAGATATCAAAACTCTAGGCACCCTGAACCGTGAAATGATATTCTTCCTCAAAAATCGACATACAGTCCTAGCATCCATGGTTCGGACGGGGATGGTCTCAACCCAACGAGTAACGTAGTCCACAGCCAACAGAATGTACTCAAATCCCCGACTCTTAGGGAATGAACCCATGAAATCGATGCCCAATGCATCAAAAACCTCACAGAAGTGAATGGGCTGCATCGGCATCATATCACGCTGTGCACAAGTGCCCATCCTCTGATAGTCAGTACACCTCTTCACGAACTTATTAGAGTCCTTGAAGAGGGTAGGCCACCATAGGCCGGATTGGAGCACTTTCTATGCCATTCTCCTCCTAGAGTGATGTCCTCCTACCTCAAGCTTGTGGCAGTATGTGAGGACGCTATGGTTCTCCTCCTGAGGAATGCACCGACGCTAGATGTTATCCCCTCCTTCATGATAAAGGACGGGATCCTCCCAATGGTAGAGCTTCGCCTTCATGAGGAAGGTCTCAAGTCGCTGTCTGGGCCAACCTTGTGGATCTTTCTTGGCAACAAGATAGTTCACAATGTCGGCGTACCACAGGAGAGAAGAGATAGCAAGAATCAACTCATCTGGGAAGGTATCAGAAATAGGCTCAATCTGCTCAGAATCTTCAAGATGCTCTAATCGGGAGAGATGATCCGCCACCACATTCTTGACTCCAAGCTTATCCTTAATCTCTATATCAAACTCCTGGAGTAGAAGGATCCATCTGGTCAATCTAGCTTTGGCATCCTTCTTTGCCATGAGGTACCTGATGGTGGTATGATCAGTACATATGGTCACCTTAGATCCGATGATGTACGATCTGAACTTATCTAGGGCAAACCCTACGGCTAGCATCTCCTTCTCAGTGACGGTGTAGTTCTGTTGAGCAACATCCAAAGTACGTCTAGCGTAGTATATGACAAATGGTACTCCATCCCTCCTCTGTCCCAGCACGGCCCCTACGGCAAAATCAGAGGCATCCATCATGATCTCGAATGGGAGAGACCAATCAGGCAGCTGGAGGACAGGAGCCTCAACAACTAGACTCTTGAGAGTCTCGAATGATGCTAGACAGTTATCATCCATAATGAACTCGGTGTCTTTCGTCAGCAAATCAGTCAACAGCAAGGCAATCCTGCTGAAATCATGAATGAATCGTCGGTAGAGATCGACGTGCCCCAGAAAAGTCCGTAAATGTCGCAAGTTGGACGGTGGACTGAGTTTCCATATGATATCCACCTTGGTCGGATCAACCTCCATGCCCCTGTTGGAGATGATATGGCCAAGCACCGGCCCTTGAGTCACCACGAAGTAACTCTTCTCCCAAGAAAGCACAAGATGGACCTCAATACATCGTTGAAGGACACGGTCTAGGCAGTCAAGACAAGCACCAAACCCATTGTCGTAGACCGAAAAGTCATACATGAAGACCTCCGAGCACTCACCCACCATGTCCGAAAAGATGGTAACATGCACCTTTGGAATGTCACCGGGGCGTTACATATACCAAAGGGCATCCGTCTGAAAGCATATGTCCCAAAGGGACAGGTGAATGTGGTCTTGTCCTGGTTTTCGGGCATAATGGCCACCTGATTGTATCCGGAGTACCCGTCTAGAAAACAATAGTGACTCTTCCTGGCTAGCCTCTCTATAATCTGATCAATTAAAGGCAGCAGGAAATGATCCTTCTTGGTGGCCTGGTTCAATCGTCTGTAGTCCACACAGACCATCCAAGAAGTGGGTACTCGGGTAGCGATCTCCTCTCCAGACTCACTAACAACTGTGGTGATGCCCATCTTCTTGGGCACCACATGTAACGACTGACCCATTTGGAGTCAGAGATGGGGTAGATAAAATCAATGCTCCACCATTTCAAGATCTCCTTCATGACAACCTCTCGAAGGTTAGGGTTCAGCCGCCGCTGGAACTCACGCGACGGCTTCATGTCCTCTTCGAGATAGTTATGGTGGGAGCATAGGGCCAGACTTATCCTCTGGAGATTGGCTACGCTCCATCCTATCACCTTGCAGTTCTTTTCAAGAACCCCCATCAGACAGGATTATTGCTCTCTAGTCAAATCCATTAAGATAATGACTGGGTGCATCTCATGCTCGCCTGCAAGGAACCGATACTTCAGCGATGACGGCAAGGGCTTCAGCTCTGGACAATTGGGTGCTGGCGGATCTGGCCTCTGAAATGTCTGAGTGAATGCGACCAAAACTGTATGGAGAATGAGAACTCTCGCTGAAAATCATAATCTGGTGAAGACTTCTCTGTTGGTTTGTCTGTGCTCTGAATGGGATCAACCTCCACCCTAACTGCTGGCTCTGTGGACGTCATATCTAAAATCATATCATCGAACTCGGCCAAATCAATATCTGACTCTGAGGTATCTGAATCTGTATCACAAAAATCAACTGCCTCGCTATCGGGAACACGATCTGCTGCCTCAACTATATCTTGTACCAGGAATGTACTTTCCAAGCTCTCCTCTACTGGCATATGTGCATCAGCGGACTCTGAAGGTGAGAGGATGGCTCGTGAAATTGGGTCTGCCCAAACTGCCTCATCATCTGTAATCACAAAATCACCGTTCTGGTGGATGTCTCGCTCTGCCTCTGTCATCTGCTCTGAATCTGTAGGCGGGTCCAAGAAAGTTGAATCTCTGGCTCTAGTCTCCTTGATCGTCTCTATTTGTATACTCTCAAACTCAACGTGAAAGTATACCTTCCCGCTATCATGATCGAACACTGTCTTGACGGTGGCTAAGAACAAGCGTCTTAAAATGATGGGGGTATCGGTCACGGACTTAGGGATCTCCATGTCCAACACAATGAAGTCCACGGGGAATTTTAGGCCCTGAATCATGACGATAACGTCCTTCAGCAACTCCTTCGGCCTCTTGATAGATCGATTAGCAAACTGAAGGACTGTCCTGCTCTGTCGGAGAGGGCCAAACTCGAATCGGTCGAGTAAGGCTGCCGGAAGTAGGTTGATGGAAGAATCACTATCTAATAAAGTCCGATCGAAACTCTGCTCATGAATATGGCATCTGACATAGGGAGATCCTTCATTTGGCCTCTTGGCTGGCAGACGGTTCTGGATGGCGAAGCAAGTGGCACAAGTGAGCACATGGATCTCTGACTAGTGGTTCCTCCTCTTCTTGCGAATAGTAGTCCTGTATCTGAGGTTCCTCTGGAAGAGGGGGATGTGCTCCAAGGCCTCATGTAGAGTCAGCTTTATGTGAAATCTGTCCATCATCTGCTGGCTGAACTCTAGCTGGTGTGATTTTTTTGGATTTTCTTTTTTAGGACCCTCAGCCAAGTGGAGTGCTTGGGGAAAGGGGACTGCTGGCCCCTTCTCAGATGAAGGGGTAGGATCGGTTCTATGCTGTTGTGGCAAAGTAGAGTCCATACACAAATCATCAATCAACACATATGGACTCGCAAATGACAAACCCTTTCCTTTATTCACAGAATCATCCTGAGATACATCAAAAGAAGGAAATGCAACATAAATGAAATTAGTGGCCTCAATACCACCCTCGGCATCTGGAATAGCGGCATCACTACCGTGCTCTGGCTCAGCAACTCTGGTGGCATCAGTACCACCTACTGTGTCTGGTGAAGTGATGGCCTCAGTACCGTCAGCTGGATCAACGCCCTTGGTGGCATCAGCACCACCGTCATCATCATCACGAGAAGCATCAACACCGCTTTCCTCCTCGTTTGGTGCTCCAGAAGCGGCATGGGGTCGTCGCTTAGATGAGGCGCTGTCGGCTGGCATCCTACCGCTCCTAAGTGTGACAAAGTCAGCATCAAACATGTATGCAGAAGTATCACCAAGTGAATCACTAGGAGTGGTAACCTCTGTAAACTATACCTTCTCAGACTTCCTCTTGAGGTTGTTCGGATTCAGCTCGATCTGGGCAAGGATGGCGGCCTTTCCTTTGATGATCTCTCTCATCTCCTGATGGAACTCATCCATCTCCCGTCAGAGGGTAGCCTGTTGATCTGAGATGAGGCGTGCTAAATCATCTATGGAAGGGTTCTCATAGGCAGGCCCATGAGAACATGACGGGTGGCCTCTCTGGAAGTGAGGCTGCTGCTGCTGCCTCCAAGACTGTCCTTGCTGATAGGGACGAGGACCACGCTGTTGGTAAGACTGGGGATGTGGTTGTTGCTGCTGGTGTGGTGGGAACTGGAGCTGCTGATGCTGCTCTCGCTGATGGCCGTACTGGCCACCCTGAATTGGAGGATGCTGTTGGGAGCTGGTACCTCCAATCGACCAACGGAATCTGGGATGGTCTGGTCAGATCCCAGGTTGAGGTCAGTCATACTATATCTCGTTGACATCCATCAACGGCTCCTACTCGTAGGTAGGTGGTGGAAACTGGGGCTATTGGTGCTTCTCTCACTGCTGGCCGTACTGGCCACCCTGAACTGGAGGCTGTTGTTGGGAGCTGGTACCTCTGGTCGATCAACGGAATCCGGGATGGTCTCATCAGATCCCAAGCAAAGGTCGGTCATACCATATCCTGTTGACATCCATCAACGACTCCTGCTTGTAGGTGGGTGGTGGGAGTATTGCCAGGGGCTGGTCCGACTGATACACCACTATCTGGCTATCGTGAGATGGTGGTGGCTGAAGGTACTGCTGCTGCAACTGCTGGAACTGCTCCGCCTGAACATGGTGAACCTGTCGGTACTGGGCGGAGGGCTGGGACGAGATGCTGCTACTATCGGTGTCTGCCTGTGACCTGAGACGGGGCTGAGAAGCCGTCTGTGCCTCATGGAGACACATGATCTAGGTATTCAGGTCACTCAGCGTCTCTGCCATATGGTCGATCTGTGTCATGTCCTGGCACTGCTTCTTCTCTATCAACTCGATCCAGTCCAGCTTCTCGCTGATGATCCCCATGTCAGCGGCTGTCGACTCTGCCTGTGCTGCTGCCGCTAATGATGTAGAAGGACCGACATCGATCCGTGCTATCCTCTGATAGGACACGACCTGTGGTATGGGCTTTCCCTGAGTGTAGAGTCGAGTCTGAGACATCACAATATAGTTCTCAGCCATCTCCTCGTAGATGGCCCCGACCCGATACTCATCCTTGGCGAAGTATGAGCCCCCACATGATGCATTCACTAACCCCTACAGCTCCGATGTAAGCCCGCAGAAAAAGCTCTGGACGAGATTGGGCTTGGATATGTCATGATGGGGGCATCGGTCAGTGAGCTCCATGAAGTGATCTCATCGTGAAACTGCTCATTGGGGATCATGGAAAAATTGCTGATCAAGGCTCTATCTGCATTGGTTCGGCCGCTTATACAGTCATCTCTATCCCCCTTTGTGGACAACTATTAAGAAGTGAGGTTTATATACTAGTTGGAAGACTGCGCTATAGGAGTGGATAATACTTGTTAAGATACTTGTTCCGGAGCTGTTCCCATGTAGTGACAAATCTCCCGAGGTGCTTCAGCCAGTTGGCTACTCTATCAACGAGGGAGAAAGGGAAAGCCATCATCTTGATGGTGTCCTTGTCCACGAGGCGATCGTGGATAGTACTGTATATCATCTCGAACTCCTGGAAATGAAGGTGCGGCTCCTCGGTGGCAAGTCCGTGGAAGCGGGGAAGAAGCTGGATCATCTGAGGTGGGAGCATGAAATCTCCCAGAATAGCCGGCAACACTATCCCTCTGTGCGTGAGAGTTGCACCAGGGTTGTGCAACTCCCTCATTGGTCTCGCTGCGGCTGCTGCTACTTGAGCTGGCTGCTTCTCAGGTTATCGGCCATCTGCTCCATCTCCTCCTCCAGGTCCGCCCTGCTCTCTGTCTGCACGCATCTGCTCCATCTCACGACGCATATCACCATGAAATCTCCCTGATCAAGGATCTGTCTCTGCATCGTCTCAAGGGAAGCTAACATGGCGTTGTTGATCGCACCCTGGTCCAGTATATATGTCTGCTCTCCTCTGGGGCCATCGGTGCGATCCTCGCTACTGGTCATGGTCTCTGCAAAGGCAAAAGACCCAAACTCAGGTGCCGATAAATCAACTGGCTGCTGCGGTATCTGCTCGGGAACCTCAAGACTGGTAGAAGGGTGGTCAAGGGGGAACATGGCAGAATCGAACTCGGGTTCGGAGAGCAGGTCTCAGCTCTTACGAAGCAACCTAGATGAGCAGGCCGGAGTGCTCGAAAGTGGTGCAGCCAGAGGCTGCCTAAGGGACCTCTGACCCATCATCTTGATCTGGCGAGTAAGGTGGATGAGATATGAAAAGCAAACATGACCAGTCAAGAAAAACCCTTGATTCACCTACGCACACAGAGCTGATGATCGCGAAGGTTCGGTCTTTTATCTTGTCAATTTTATTAGGTGTTCAAACAATCTATCAGAGCGATTAAGCTAGCTGTTGGGAATCCAACGCCCCCAGAAGACTGTCTCGATCCCAAGCTAGATCTTTCTCGGCCAGTACAAGCCGCAGATCGTTTACCAGCTACCCGATCGACTCGCTCTGTTAAGGATATCACGACCCTCTTTACCGGAGATCAGAGCGATCCTCATTGGAGAACGACTAGATCAAAATCAGTAGTCTGAAGAAGGGTCGGATGTGGCTCTAGCCTAGGGTGCGGGTCACTCTCTCGCTCATCCAAACCATACAATGAGGGGATTGCTCTACAACAACAACAACAACAAAGCCTTTTCCCACAATTAAGTAGGGAATGAGGGGATTGCTCTCCCAAGAAAAATTTTTTTGGTGAAGTGAATTTTAGGTCAAGTTTGCTTAAACAGTCCCAATTTTATAGTTTTTGTTTTTTAGATAATTTTCAAAATCAAACAATGCCTAATGAATTTTTCGATTCTCATGATTATTATTAAGTCCACGAAAATAGGGGGAGAAGGTGAAAAAGTCAATGCACGACTAAACACAATGATGCATGCTGAGTAAGAAATGCGTACCTTGCCTCCAGCACTCTACATGCAAAGTGATCCGCGCATAATTGAAAGACAGAATAAAACTAATCTAAATAATGCAACGAGGAAATCCTCCTTAAGCAAAAATTTCTACACGTGAAGCACGGTAGCTAACGGGTCAACAGGGGGGTCGGGGTCCGATCTCTGATGCCGATCGGTGTCCGCCACAATGGATCCTGCCAACGTTGTATACGGCCTCTAGCGGCACGTGACCCCTCAAGTGACCAGGTTAGGTTTTTTTATTAGTGAAATAATTAAGGTCCAATTATTCGATCTATAGGAACATGCAAAGTAATTAAGGTTGGGCCCTAATAATTACGTCATAAGGCAAAATAGAAAATCCTAAGCTAAGGCTAAATCCTCGGGAATCAAAATAAAATAAAATCGAAAAACACAAATCCAACGAAAACTGCAGTGAGGTTCCCCAAGCACACCGGTGCTCGGCGAAACAGACCCTGAAAATCACCAAGTCTCTAAGCGGTCCTGGTCCTGTATTATTACAATAATATAAGTCTGTTGAAAAAGAAACTGAGCTAATCCTACACTAAACTACCCACACTCCTACTCTCCTCTCTCGTGCTCTCCTACGACTCTATGCAGAAAAGAGCCGCCTCCAAGTCTCGCGGTTGCATCGGCTTTCTTCCTGAAGAAAGCCGCCCTCGATCGTCGGGCCCTCGCAAGAAAATTGAAATAAGAGATGTGTCAGACCAAAATTACTATAATAATGCAAAATAGAATAAAATAAAATAAAAAAATATGCAAAAATAAAAACAAATAAAATAAAATAAAAAGGAATAAAAACAAACAAAAATAAAAAGAAAACAAAACAAAAGAAAATAAAAGAAAGGAAAAAGAAAATCCAAAAAAGAATGAAAAGCCGAAAAAGAAAGCCGACTACTAAGTCGTGCTCCTCGGCAACAGTGCCATTTTGATGAGCAGCCCGAGCAACTAAGACAAGAAGGTATCAATGGTCATTACGACCTCAACCCCTCAGGCCGGACGCAATCAAGAAAATAAAGACCACCAAATATAAGGTTCGACAAATCAGGTCAAATAACGGTCTCGCTATTTTATTTTACCTGGTATAGCTACCAGGGTTGAACACAAGGAGTACGGTATAGAAAAACCTACGAGGTAGTCGGGATTCAAAAGTAAAAGAAATAAATTATTTTTGGTGGATTTTTAGTTTTTTAATTTTTTTTGTAATTTTATATTAAGAAAACTGTAAAAGAAGTAAAAAGGGCACAAACAAATAATTATTTAACACACCCAAACAAGTCAGAAAATTAAAATAAAAATATTTTTGGTTTTTAAAAATATTCAAGCATTTTTGGTATTTTCTTGGATTTTTCTGATTTTTAGTTGATTTTATAAAAATAAAACAAGGTGAAAAATGCAAACTACTGTGCAGCCAGAATCAAAAGGCTATTTAAAAATACCTAAATAGCCTATAAAATTCGAGCAATAATTTAATGCAAACTAGAAATAAAAATCTAACTAAAGAAATAGAAATTGCATTTTTTGATTTTTAAGAATTTTTAATGATTTTTCTAAGTTTTTTAGTGTTTTTAAATTTTAAGGTTTTTATAAATCCAAAACCAACAAAAATTTGACGGAAACAAAAACAAGTCAAAACACACAAACAAGAATATTTTTGGAGTTTTTCAAGGGTTTTTAATACTTTTAGTGGATTTTTCAAATTAGATAGAAGCAAATTTTGAGGTTTTTTAATTTTTTAAAAATATCAAATGAAACAAAAATAGCCCAAAAATTCATAGAAATATCTATACTCTGGCAAGAGCCACGTATCCAAATTTCACAATTTTTGGACGAGATTTGATATTTATTTCAACCAATCAAAGACACACAGCACAAAGGGACCTATATGCAAGAAAAATAATTTCCAGGGACCAAACAATAACACGCGTCAAAGGTACAGGACCCTTCACGCAATTTTCCCAAGAATTTTAGCACATGTCGAAACTCAGCATTCATAGGGGTATAAGTGCAAATATTGAAACTAAAACTTCAAAATATAACATTCACTAAACCCTGAGGGCATACATGCAAATATTCCAAAGATACATGTGACGATGCACGTGCAACCACAACGGAGGGACTAGAATGTAAATATGAAAAACTACAGTGTCACATATGCACAATGGCCCACTGTGCTACTTTTATTCAACAGACTAAATAAGAACATAAAGAAACTGTAGGGAAGGTGATGCAAATTACCCAATCGACTCGTGCGGGTCACGTGGTGTGCCAAGTGGCGCTCGCTGAATGGAAGGAGATCTGCGACTCTGGCGCACTGACACCTGGTAGATCTAACGGCTGTCCTACAGGCGCGAACGTGGGCGTACGGGGGCCGTTAGATGTCAGATCTAGCGGCCTCAAAAGGAGCAGGCGATGGACGATGGTGATCGAATCTGTGCTGCAGTGATGATCCAACGGCAGAGGAGGGTCCTAGAAGAACTCCGCCTGGGCGAAGTTCACCGGAGAACCGGCAGTGATCTGGCGCTCCGATGAACAATCGGGCAACGACTACAAAGTCGTGGGGCTCCTCCGTGTCGAGGAGACTGGTCCGATGGTCCGACCAACGGTCGGATCTCCGGGAAGGGGTACGTGACCTGGGGGACCACCGACGAAGTGGATGAAAGGCGTCCTTGGGTGTATCTGCGCACGTTTTGACCTGCAAATGGAAGCTTCGACACAGAGGGAGACTCCGGTCGGGGTTATTTGGCTGGAAACAAAGTGACGCGACGATGGGTGGAGGTTAAAGCTCCAGCGATGCGACAGATGGAGCTTCGATCCTAATCTTGGCTATCTAAGCCATGTCTAGGGTGATCATGCTGTGTGGGAAGGATGACCATGGATAGGGGAATCGATCGGAAAAGGGGGATGCGGCTGATGGAGCTCCGACCGTCGGGTCAAAGCTGGTGGAGCAGAGAATGGATGAATCGAAATAGACAAAACTGGGATCGAAATGAGATGTACCTGATGGTCCAAGATGAATCCTCAACTCCAGGGGGTGAAGTGGGTATAGGTCTTCGCCTCAACCACGCTGTGGAAGGCGGGGAGGCTCGAACACGACGGGGGTCCGGCCATGTGCTTCGAGCATCGGCTGCAGCACCTCAATCCGACCACAAAAGACTCCAGCCAATTGCTGTCACCAAGGGGAAGAAGGATAGGGTAGTAGGAGGGTGTGCGACGCGAGGTTCGAGCGTCGGCTGTAGCACCTCAATCTGGCCACCAAAGGCTCCGACCGATTGCTGTCACCAAGGGGAAGAAGGCTAGGGTAGTAGGAGGGTCTGTGGCGCGAGCTCCGGAGCTGGGAAATGGAATGAAGCATTTATAGCAAACCCCAGGTGGTGAAGAAGATCGCGCATGGGCGCGGGAACCGAGGGCGATCTGACTCTGCCTAGGGATCCGCGAGGGTCACAGATCCACCAGGAATAAGCGGGTGAAGAAATCAGGGCGAAAGGTGGAGGAATCCGATCAGGAAAATTATGAGAAGTGGGGCTCAAATCAGATCCAAGCGAAGAGAGGGTACGGGAGGGGGAGTTGACCAGGGTCAACATCCCTTCTGGACCAATCAGAAAAAAGGAAAAAGAAAAGATTTGTAAAATAAATTAAAAATAGAAACGGTTTTATTTTAAAATTATTACAAAATGAAAAATGTTTATGATTTTTCAAACTATTTTTTAGTGATTTTTATTTATTTTTTTGAAAAATAAATTAAGGTATATACATTATATTATATTATATATAAGTATAAAATACATATGTATTTTATATTATTATTTTTATTTTCCTATTTTTGTACAAAATACTCTAATTTTATATTTTATTTATTTACAACATCAAATTTAGAGTATAAAATTATTTTTATTTTTTTTATTGGCTATTTACTAGTGTAAAATAAATAAATAAATAAAAATATTTTTCATATATACATGTATTATGTACAAGGGTAAGAGAGGGAGAGAAATTATTTTGTTTTTATTTTTATTTTATTTTTCTAATTTTTGTTTTATTTTTGGAAATATATACAAGGTAATAAAAACATATTTTTATTTTTGTTTTTGTGAAAATAAAATATGTACACATAAGAAGGATTATATATAATGTGGAGTGACCCTATCTCTCTCTACTTATTTTATTTGGCGATCAGGCCCATATTAGGCCCTCTCTTGGGTTTAGGTCACTCAATATTTATTCTAAATATTTCCTTCTTTTTCTTTATTCTTTATTCTTTTATTTTTGCACAAATACATGCTAATTATTGATATTTACAAAAGGCATGCTTATTGGTAACTTATTTTAGTTATATCTATCTACATGGTATTTTGCCAAGATATTTAGCTAAAATAAAAGAATAAAGAGTGATGAATGAGTATTTATCATTAACCCACAATAATAATTAAGCAATAGAGAGCGAAATTTGTGGAGTTAAAATTTATTATAGCTCTACAATAGGTGTGTATAGTGTAAGTAGTGTAGAGTGTCGAACATAGGGAGCAAACTTGCTAGATCGAACAATTAAGCTAAAAAATATGATTGTGATTCTTTTTCTATATGGTCTTTTTGTGGGTTTTTAATTTTTTAATTTTTAATTTTTTTTTTAATTTTATATTTTTGTTTGATTTTTATTTTTCTATTTTTATAGTTTCTTTTTATATATTTTTTAGATTTTTATTTTTCCTTTTCTTTTTATAAAGGACATATAGCTATGTATAGAGTATATATGCAATGTAAGAAATCATAGTTATAAATACAACAAAAAAATGTCCAAAATTCATAAAATAAAATATTTTTGTGTTTTAAAATATTTTTTTACTGTTTTTATGAATTTTCAGAAAATTATGCTAATTATTATATATTTTTAAAGTAAAAATACCCTAAATCAGTCTGTAATTAAATGCCCAAAATTGAAATGGAATTTAAAAATAGAAAATCAAGTCCAAAATTTTTTAAATAAATTTTAATTTATACAAAATAATATATACAAAATTTAGAGACATAAAATAATATTTTTGGGTTTTTTTTTATGAATTTTATAAATTTTTACAAATGTTTTTAGGGTTTTTCAATTTTTAGGAGTTTTCTTTTTCTATTTTTATTGATTTTTTTCTGAAGGTTACAAATACACAACCAAACAAAATATACTTTTTGGGAATTTTGGGAAATGTTTTTATATTTTTTGGTATTTTATACTGTAGACATGAATTAAAAGTGCTCTTTTTGATTTTTAGTATATATTCAAAGGATCCAAAATTGAAAAATAAAATTAGGAAGTGAATCTAGAGGCAATAAAGAACCTAAACATATTTTTTTGGGAGTTGTTGGAGCATGATGAATCCCTTATTCTTACTCTTTATTCTTTTATTTTAGTTTTTTTTCTTGGCTAAACATTATGTAAATATTTGTAAATGCAATAACTTAGCAAATTGCATGTCTGTATTAATGTTGCATATTTGGCATGCATCTTTGTACAAAAATAAAAGAATAAAGGAAAAGAAAAAGAATGATGTATTTAGAATAAATACAGAGTGACAAAAATTCCAAGAGAAGGTCAAACCTTGACCTGATCACAAAATAAAATAAGTAGAGAGATATAGGGCTCACTTTGTATTATATATATTTTACCTATTTTTGTACATACCTATTTTTGAAAAAATGAAATAAAAGAATTTTTTTATACCCTTGTACATATTTCCAAAAATAATATAAAATCAAAAAAATTAAATAAAAATAAAATCCTCCATTCATTGCACAAAACACATGTATACATATTACCTGCACTATTTATTATATGCCATTAAATAATTTGTAAAAATAAAATTAAAATTACTTTAAACTCCTAAAATTATTTTATAAAGAAATAAAATATAAATAAGGGTGTTTTTGTAAAAATAATAAAATAAAAATACTTGTACATAATACATAGGTATATCATACTTGTACATAACACTATATATCGTATATACATTAATTTATTTTCATAAAAATAAATAAAAATCACAGAAAAATAGTTTGAAAAATAATAAACATATTTATTTTATACACATTTTATTATAAATTCATTTTCTATTTTAATGAATTTTCTATGATTTGTAAAGTTGAATTTTCTTATTGGTCCGGGAGGGTCTGTTGACTCCAGTCAATGCACCCTCCTGACTCGGGTCAGGTCGAAACCACTTCACCGGAGCAATTCTCCCAATTACCCATCCCAACTCCGATCACCACTCGCCTCGATTCTTAGACCCGTGAATCCTCAGACCTCCACGATCCTCGTGGATCCCTAGGATGGTACGGATCTCCTTAGGGTTCCGCGCTCCATGCCGATCTTTCTGGACCCCCGAGCTGCCTATAAAATCTTTTCTTCCGCCTCCTACCACCGCAGCCCGTTCCATGCACCCATCTTGATCCTTAGCCACCTCCAACTGAGTGACATCTGCTTGGAGCATCCTTCGGAGCTCGGTTTGGTGCA
The DNA here is from genome assembly GCA_037367405.1 of Ottelia alismoides. Classification (NCBI taxonomy): domain Eukaryota; kingdom Viridiplantae; phylum Streptophyta; class Magnoliopsida; order Alismatales; family Hydrocharitaceae; genus Ottelia; species Ottelia alismoides. Next base: position 60,511 of record JAZKJV010009319.1, read on the forward strand.
GTGACGATGCAATTCGACCTTCATGGTCGGAACTTCGCCGTGAGCAGCCTCCCCGTCCACCGCAACATAGTCGAGGCCATTACCCTGACGACCACCTTTGCCTGAAGCTTAGGAGCCCTCTAACCCTTCAGGTATCACTTCTATCCTCCGCACTTTCATCTTTGATCCAATCTTTCCATCTTGCTCTACCGCACGTACCTTAGCTCCTACCTCCTGGCTGGAACTTCGACATCCTTACCCAGCCGCACCGATCGATTCCTCGACTCATGCTTCACCTCGCCTCGCAACCTGATCATCCTAGACCTTGCTGATGAGTGGTTGGCCGACTAGGGTTAAGTGTCAAAGTAAATCAAGGTCGTTGCGACCCCAATCAGGCCAATCAGACTCAACAAGAAAAATCAAGACCACTCAAATCAAACAATCAAAGCGTAATATTCAATGTTAACGGTCTCCGCTATTTATTTTAACCTGGTATAGCGACCAGGGTCAAACACAAGAAGCACGAGTAAAACCTACGAAGTAGTCATAATCGGACATATAACGAAAATAGGGCACAAGCAAGCTTCTACAATTTTTATTAAGGTCTAAAAGGCTTAAAAATTAGAAACAAAAATATTTTTATGTTTTTCAAATATTTAGACATTTTTGGTAATTTTATGGGATTTTTCTAATTTTTATATGATTTTATAAAAATCAAACAAAGGTCAACATGGAATACAATGTACAGTCTGGACTAAAAGGCAAATTTAAAATACTAAGGGTTCGTTTGGTTACAGGGTTGGGCAGGGTTGGGTTGGGTTGGGGTACCCCTGTGAATAGTAAACTGTGAGGAGGATTGGGAGGGTTGGAAGGAGGGGACCCCGGGTTGGGCCAACCCAACCATGCTCAACCCTGCAACCAAACGAACCCTAAATATGCCATAATGTCCTAGTTCTGATTTTTATGAAAAAGAAAATAAAAATATCTAACTATAGAAACTGAAATTCTATTTTTTTTTGAATTTTTTAGAATTTTTAATGGTTTTTATAAGTTTTTTTAAGTTTTTAGCTTTTTATGGTTTTTATAATGATTTTTAAAATAAAAATGCTACTGGAATTAAAACACATAAAGACAAGCACATACTAATTTTTTATGATTTTTAGAACAAATTTTTTAATTTTTAGGTATTTTAGAAAATAGACATAATGATTTTTAGGTGTTTTTATTTTTCAGAAAATATCAAACTAAATTAATTCGTGAAAATTACCATAAATATTACATGTTAGCATGAGCTAACTTAAATTTTTATGGAATTTTTGGAGTTAATTAGGTATTTATTTGATTAAAAACAACACACACAATAAGCAATAACCCAAATGCAATTATATGAAAGATTTCAGGCCAAATGATAACATTCGTAAAAAGCTTAGGGAGATTCTTGCAATTTATCCAAGGTATTCATGCACATGCTGAAAAATTCACGCATAGGGGTACACTTAAAATTATCAGAAAACATCTACACAAACGATAACATCCATGAAGTTCAGGGACAAGCATGCAAATAACCTACAAACTCACGTGAACATGCACGTGTCACAGGGTCGGAAGGACTAAAATGAAAATACAGAAAACATTAAGGTCCATGCTGCAAAAATACTCAAACTACAACTTTATTCTATGGACTTACTAATCAAAGCATAAAAGAGTAGGGTAAACATGCAATATACCCTAAAGAGGCATGTGGTGTGAGTGGAAGGCGTCGTGTACGCCGTACGGCTCTGATCAACTAGCGGGGCTGATATGATGGCATAGAGTATGTCGGGAACGTGTGGCCTGATGCACCAGGGTGTGTCAGATCCAACGGCCACAAAGCTGAATTGGTCGGGCGACTGTGATCAAATCTGATAGAGCGGGGCCCATCCGATGACATGAGAGGATGCTGGACGAACTCCCTCCAGAGGACCTTCGACCGAGTGACGAGGTGAATCCGTGAGCCTGATGAAAGATCTGAAGGTCTTGTCACGCTCGGTGATACGCCACGCATCATGAGGTTGGCTCCGATCGAAAGAATAATGGTTGGATGGTCGTCGTGGTGGAGGTGCGACTGGAGCTCCTCCTCCCGAGCAGTCGGGGGTCAAATAGGGGTCTTCGGTGCAAACCAAGGCCTGCAATGGAAAGAACACTCGAAGGTGTAGCTCCAGCGAGGGTTTATTGCAAGTAGAAGCAAGAGAAGCGGAGGGAAATGGAGGTCGACTCTCGACTATTATGGAGGGGAGGAGTCTTGGCCTTAATCTCGACCCGGTGGTCAAGCCTAAGGGCGATCCGGCTGCGGTGCAAGATGAAGGGCGAGACGGAGGATTGATCTGGATGGATGGATGTAGATAACAGGGCTCCAACCAGCTGGTCGGAGCAAGTGGGTGTGCGATGGAGCTAAGTTGAATGAATGGAATCAAAAGAGAAAATGCAGTGGATTTGATGGGTACCTGAAGATCCGGATGGACTCTTGAGCTCCAAGCAATGATGGATGTTGAGGTTATGGCCTCAACCGCTTTGCGGCGAACGGGGAGGCTGCTCACGGTGGATCTCCGTCCATGAAGGGTGAGCTGTGTGATTACGCGACCAAACTCTAATCCAAAGACGCTCTTCGGCAGCTGTCACTCAACCAAAGGAGTCTAGGGATAGAAGAAGGAATGAGGCACGAGCTGAGCTGTAGTGGAGGCAGAAGAGATGATTTATAAGCTTCCCAGGAGGCTTGAAGGATCAAGGGAGAGCACGCAACCCTAGGAAGATTCGTTCCTTCCTAGGGATCTGTGAAGGCGATGGATCCTCGGAGAAGGCTGGGGTGAAAAATCGGATCGAAAGGAGTCCTGACTCGATCAGGAAAAATGGCAGAAAATTCTCTAGCGGAAGGAATCGGATTGGGTCAGCCTTGGAAGAGGGCGTAGACCTTGGTCAACGAAGCGAGCTGGACCAATCAAGAAATTAGAATCTATAAATTATTTATAAATTCAACAAAAATAGTAAATAAATTCAAAATAAAAGTGTATTAAATAAAAAATGTTTATTATTTTTCAAACGATTTTTTTGTGATTTTTAATTATTTTCATGAAAAAATAAAATAGTGTATATACACTATATAATATTATATACAGGTATAGTATACATATGAATTATGTACATTAATTTTTATTTATTATTTTTACATAAGTACTCCAATTTTGTATTTTATTTATTTTCCACATGATTTTAGGAGTGCAAAATAATTTTTATTTTATTTTTATTTTTTTTACATGTATAAAATAATTAGGGGTGTGACATATATACATGTATTTTGTAAAAGTAAGAAGGATTTTATTTTTATTTTTATTTGATTGTTCTGTTTTTTATTTTATTTTTATTTTATTTCTAGGGTTATATATAACGAGGTAAAAAGAACATTTTAATTTTATTTTATCAAAATAATAATTTATATACATAGGTAATATGTACATCACAAAGCAAACCCTATCTCTCTCTACTTATTTTATTTGATGATCAGGTCAAGGCTTGACCTTGGCTTGGGGTTTGGGTCACTCTGTATTTTTTCTAAATACCTCCTTCCTTTTTCTTTCCATTTATTCTTTTATTTTTTGCACAAATACATGCTAATTATGCAGTATTAACAGATGCATGCATGATGCTATGTTATTGTATTTACACCTATTTTCATGATGTTTTGTGAAGATAAATAGCTAAAATAAAAGAAAAAGAGTGAGAATCAAGGATTCATCACCCTCCTATACTTTACCTTTGCTAGCCCCTTAGCAAACACTTATTTGAAAAAGAAGTGAAAAAGGAAGAAAAGAAAAAGAAGGAGAATCAAGGTTGATTATTAAACTTGTCTTCATTAAATTAAAGTATGGAGCTCAGTTAGACCTTTGGATTATTAGTTTGTCAGAACCTTATTCAGACTCAAGTTTAACACTCAACAACCTCTAAGTTCCACCAATCTATTGTCAAGAATCCTCAATAATCTATATCTGAACAAGTCTATGTACACAAACTCTGATTACCATGTATCTTTCCTTGTACAGTGTAAGTGATGTGTAGATCTCCACCTCGGAAATGACAAGGAAACAACCTCCCTCAACACGGTAACTCTAATTCCCTAGTCTAGCAACTCTTTCCTCGAGGAGCGTGGTATTCCCTTCTAAGTTCAAGTTCAACCAGCTCAAGATGAGGGGAAAGAAGAGAATGGACCGTGGCCAGTGTAGCCACGTATCCCTAGGAGCCCAATTAGTGTAGCTAAGTCTCCTGCTGCAAGCTTCATGAGATGAGAAGGTGTAACATAAGCTTTGCTTTAGTTGACTATATATACTCCAGCAGACATTTTATTTTCAATTAGGCCCACCACTTTTTTGGAGTTTTTCTTGATTTTGCACTTTTTTTGAGTGTGCATATGTACAACATATCTACATTGTGCAACATATATACATAAGGACTTTTTCTTCTCAAGCTAGTAGACTATCCCTCTTTTGAAGCATTATTGCAACCTGCAACTCCTGTCTTTAGACCTCAACACCACCAGATGAAGTTGAGATGAACTTCCTTCCCTAAAGGAAGACGAGAGGTTCCGCCTAGAAGTACTACCCTTGTGTGCTACCACAAGCCAAACGAAACTGCCTCCTCACCACCTCATCCATGTGGAGCTGAGTCTATAGTGCTGGTCCAAGTAAAGCCATTATCTGTGAGAGTCATGCATGCATTGTTAAGTGTTCTACTTAAGATCATCAAGATGACATGTGAACATAGTGAAATGGACTCAAAGAATTAAGTCACTAATGGACCTGAAAAGTCTTAACCCCAAATCCTATAAGGTTCCTCTGAGAATTAGGTGGATTAAGGTCTAAACCAAGCTCTATTTTTTAATTTAATTCCAGACTAGTTTAAATGTCAACAATGATTCAGAAGAAAGTACAAATATATACAAAAATCTTTTTATGCAAAATTTTTGAAAATGTTTGAATGCATGCATGAATGCAGAGGTTTTGCAACTATTTACAAACATTTACACAAGGATTTTTCCAAACTTTTATTTTTCAAATATTTTTCAAAAATTTTGTACTATATACATAATTTTGATACAAAATGGTTACAAACATTTCACAATCAAACTATTTTTATAAACATTTGTACAAAAATATTTTTTATAAATAGCTATGTATGTGCAGGAAATAATTTTATGTACAAGGAAAATTTTGAAATTTTGTGATTTTTAGGCTTTTGATTTTAGCCATTTTATTTATTAAGTATGAGTTACGGCTAAAGTATATACGTAATATATACGACACCCCCCCTATACTTAGCTCGAATGATGTCCTCTAAATGATGAAAGAGCAATGAAAAAGACATAACTCGTGCTTAGTATTGGGAAGCGAAAAGAAAGGCTATACTACAACGGCGGATAAAGGAATAAATGAATAGAAGTCAGTGATTCCCCCCTATACTTAAGATCAAGTAATCCTAAGTATAGAAGACTGTACACGAAAGGAAAACCGAGTCATAGAATGTACATGGTCTACCTCCCCTATACTTAGGGCAAAATATCCCTAAGTATAGGCAACAAAACATAGGTAAAAAGAATCAAAAGAATAATCAGACATCTAACACCCCCTATACTTAGGGTAAAGTACACTGTAAGTATAGCATAATCATAAGATGGAAATGGTGAGTTAGACAAAAGAATATGTGATATGGACATCTGGGTCTATACAAGGGCGAAAGACAATAATAACCAGGCATGAGATGCAAATGTTGTGAGTCAAAGACCACATCTCATGCAAATTGAATCGGGGCGACGTCAACAATCAACAGATCATGATCTAGATATGGCTTGAGGCACTGACTGTTAACTTGAAAGGTGGACGCAAATGACATCTCAGATATGTCGATACTACCATTGTCATGCACCTTATGGACCAGGTATGGTCCCTTCCACTTACTCTGCAATTTCCCTGGAAATAATCTAAGCCTGGCATCAAACAAACATACTCTCTGATCTGGCTCAAACTATTTATGGCTGATATGAGAATCATGCCATATCTTTACTCTCTCCTTATACTATAGGCTGCTTGAAAAGGCTGTATCTCTAAGCTCCAAAAGGGCTGCCAATTCTGCCTTCCTTTGATCATCTATGCTCTCTGGATCCAATAATATCTTAGTGACAACTTATAGTGACTTGTGCTTTATTTCCACAGGTAGATGGCAAGGCTTGCCATAAATGAGATGAAAGGGAGACGTATCCAAAGGAGTCTTGAAGGAACTCCGGTATGCCCACAAGACCGAGTCCAAAAGCTGTGACCAATCCTTTTGGTCTGGGCGGACTACCTTCTGCAGTATCATCCTGATCTCCCAGTTCGATACTTCAGCAGGGCCATTGGTCTGAGGATGTTATGGAGTGGCAACTCGATGGTCTATGCTGAACTTGTTAGCAAGGGCATTTAACTTGTCGTTGCTAAAATGAGACCCCATGTCAGATATCAAAACTCTAGGTACCCTGAACCATGAAATGATATTCTTTCTCAAAAATCTACAAACAGTCCTAGCATCTACGGTTCGGGCGGGAATGGCCTCAACCCAACTACTCACATAATCAACAACAGACAAAATGTATTCGAATCCCTGACTCTTAGGGAATGGACCCATGAAATCGATGCCCCATGTGTCAAAAACCTCACAGAAGTGAATGGGCTGCATCGACATCATATCGCGTTGTCCATAGGTGCCCATCCTCTGACAGTCAGTCCACCTCTTCACGAATTCATCAGAATCCTTGAATAGGGTTGGCCACCATAGGCCAGTTGGAGCACTTTTTTGTGTTGTCCTCCTCCCTGAATGATGCCCTCCTACCTCAAGCTTGTGGAAATATGTGAGGATGTTGTGGTGCTCCTCTTGAGGAATGCACCGACGCCAGATGCTATCCCCTCCTTCATGATAAAGTATTCAAGTCGTTGCCTGGGCCAACCAAGTGGAACTTTCTTGGCAACAAGATAGTTCACAATGTCGGCGTACCATGAGAGCGATGCGATAACAATGATCGCCTCATCTGAGAAGGTCTCTGTAATTGGCTCAATTTTCTCGGATCCTCAAGATTTTCTAAACGGGAGAGATGATTAGCCACCACATTCTTGACTCTAGGCTTATCCTTAATCTCAATATCAAACTCTTGGAGTAGAAAGATCCATCTAGTCAATCGAGCTTTGGCATCCTTCTTTGCCATAAAATACCTGATGGCGGTGTTATCTGTATTGATAGTCACTTTGGATCTAAGAATATATGATCTGAACTTATCCAAGGCAAATACTATGACTAACATCTCTTTCTTTGTTACTGTATAATTCCACTGAGCGGCATCCAATGTACGGCTAGCATAGTGAATGGCAAATGGTAAACTGTCCCTCCTTTGTCCTAGCACAGTCCCTACAGCTAAATCGGAGGCATCCATCATGATCTTGAATGGGAGAGACTAATTAGGCGGCTGAAAGACATGAGCCTCAACAACTAGGTGCTTGAGAGTCTTGAACGACGAAAGACACTTATCATCTATAATGAAATCGATTTCCTTCATCAGTAGATCAGTGAGCGGTCGGCAATCCTACTGAAGTCGTGGAAAAAATGTCGATAGAAACCAACATGCCCCAGAAAAGATCGCAACTGCTGCAGGTTGGACGGTGAATTGAGTTTCATGATGATATCTACCATGGTAGGATCAAACTCCATGCCCCTATTTGAGATGATATGACCAAGCACCGTCCCTTGAGTCAGCATGAAGTGACTCTTCTCTTAAGAAAGAACAATATGGACCTCTATGTAGCACTGAAGCACTCGGTCTAGGAAATCAAGACAAGAATCAAACCTGTTGCCGTATACTAAGAAATCGTCCATGAAGACCTCTAAACAGTCAACCACCATTTCTGAGAAGATGGAAAACACACACCTTTGGAATGTCGCTGGGCGTTACATAGACCAAAGGGCATACATCTGAAAGCATATGTCCCAAACGGATAGGTGAATGTCGTCTTATCCTGGTCTTTGGGCGCTATCGTCGCCTGGTTGTATCCAGAGTACCTGTCAAGGAAACAGTAGTGACTCTTTCCAGCTAGCTTCTCTATAATCTGATTAATAAAAGGCAGCAGGAAATGATCCTTCTTGATGGCTTGATTCAATCGTTTGTAGTCCACACAGACCCTCCAAGAAGTGGGTACCCGGGTAGCGATCTCTTCTCCAGACTCACTCACAATTGTAGTGATGCCCGTCTTCTTGGTCTCCACATGTAATGTACGAACCCACTTGGAGTCAGAGATGGGGTAGATAAAATCAACGCTCCATCATTTTGATATCTCTTTCATAACCACTTCTCGAAGATTTGGGTTCAGTTGGCATCCTCCTCGAGATAGATATGGTGGGAACACAGGGACGGACTTATCCCTTGGAAATCAGATACACTCCATCCTATTGTCTTGTGGTTTCTTTTAAAAACCTCCATCAATCGAGATTCTTTCTCTCCAGTCAAATCTACTGAGATAATGACTGGGTACGTCTCATGCTCACCCACAAGGAACCTATACTTCAGCGACTGCGACAAAGGCTTCAGTTCCGGACAACTGAGAGCTGGAATATCTGGCCTCTAAAAGGTCTGAGTGAAGGCAACCATATCTGAATGTGAGAACTCTCACTGATCATGAGAAACTGGTGAAGACGACCCTGTTGGTGTATCTGTGCTCGGTGCTGGCTCTGTCTCCACCGTAGCGGTTGGTTCTGCGAGAATCAAACAAGGTAACATGTCATTAAATTATGCCCAGTCTATGTTTGACTCCGAGGGATCTGAATCAGAATCACAAGATATATACTCTGCCTCGCTAGCCTAAATGCAGTCGTCAACCTCAAAAGTGTCCTCTACCAAGAGCGTGCTATCCGAACTCTCCTATGCTTGAAGATGTGAATCTGTAGCATCTGAAGGTGAGAGAAGGGCTCGTGAAATATGGTCGGACCAAGCGGCTTCATCATCCGTGATCACAAAGTCGTACTCTTAGTGGACGTCTCGCTCTACCTCTATCGTCTGTTCTTTCTCTGAGCAATCTGAATCTCACGCTCTAATCTCATCAATCGTCTCTATATGTATACTCTCACCCTCGATGTGATAGTACACCTTCCCGCTATCATGGTCGGACATTGGCTTGGCTGTGGACAAGAATGGACGTCCTAAAATGATGAGGCTATCTCTCACATAATCAGGGATCTCCAAGTCCAAAACAACGAAGTCCACGGGGAATTTCAGGCCCTGAATTGTGATGACCATGCCATTCAACAACCCCTTCAGCCTCTTGACAGATCGATCAGCAAACTGAAGGACCGTCCTGCTCTGTCTAAGAGAGCCAAACTCGAACTGGTCGAGTTAGGCTGTTAGAAGAAGGTTGATGGAGGAGCCGCTGTCTAATAGAGTACGATCAAATCTCTGCTGATGAATGTGGAATCTGACATAGGGGGCTCCTGCATCTGGCCTATTGGCTTGCAGACGGTTCTGGATGGCGAAGCAGGTGGCACGAGTCAGTACATGGATTTCTGCCTGATGATTCCTCTTCTTCCTAGAGATAGTGATCTTCTCTCTCAGGTTCTTTTGGAAGATAGGGATGTGCTTAAGTGCCTCCTGTAGAGTTAGCTGGATATGGAATCTATCTATCATCTGCTAGCTGAATTCTAACTGTTGGTTGTTTTTTTTTATTTTCTTTTTTATTCCCCTTAGACAAGCGGAGTGCTTGAGGGAAGGGCATTATTGGACCCTCCTCAGATAGAGGTCTAGGAAGAGGTTCTTGCTGTTGTGAAGGAATGGAGCCCATACAAGAATCCTCATGCAACATAGATGGACTCGCAATAGATAACGAAACTTTTCCTTTATTAATTATTTTGGTTCTTTTCAAATAGTCCTGAGATACAAAAACTGGAGGGGACACAACTGGAATAGAAGTGGTGGCCTCATTACCAACCACGATATCTGTCTTCCCGGCATCAGCACTATGCTCTGGCTCGACATCTAATAATCTGGTGGCGTCAGTACCACCATCTGCATCTGGAGAAATGATGGCCTAAGTACCATCGGCTGGATCATCATCCTTGGTGGCTTCAGCACCATCATCATCAAATCATTACCAGCAGCATCAGCACCGCTGTCCTCCTTGTCTGGCGCTCCTGGATCATCATTGGGTCATCGTTGAGATGAGGCGCCGGCTGGCATCCTACTTCTCTTGAGTGATGCAAAATCAACATAAATAATGTATGCATAAATATCACCCAATGAGGCATTAGGAGTGGTGGTCTCTGTGAAGTGTGCATGCTCAGATTTCCTCTTGAGACTATTAGGATTGGGCTTGATCTGAGCGGGTATGGCAGCCTTTCCCTTTATTATCTCCCTCATCTACTGGCGAAACTCATCCATCTCCCTCCTAAAGGATGCCTGCTGGTCTGAGAGTAGATGGGCTAGATCATTAAGGGTTGTGTTCTCATAGGTTGGTCCATGAGAACTAGACGGGTTGCCTCGCTGGAAATGAGGTTGCTGCTGGAACTAGTGAGGGGGAGGCTGAGTGAACTGCTGCTGCTGAGGCTGTTGCCTCTACTACTGTCCCTTCTAGTAGGGACGAGGATCCGAATTGAAGTGCTAATGTGGCTGGTGGGAGAACTAGGGCTGATGCTGCTGGCTGGACTCCCCACCATGAGCTGGAGGCTGCTGCTGGGACAAGGCGCCTCCGATAGACCATCTGAATCCGGGATGATCTCGGCAGATCCCGGGCTGCTGCCGGTTATACCAAATCCCGTTGACTGCCATCAATGGCTCCTGCTCGTATGGGGATGGGGGAAGAATTGCCAGTGGCTGATCCTACTCGTATGCCACCATCTGAGTGTCCTGAGATGGCAGTGGTTGAGAGTATTGGTGTTGCAGCTACTGAATCGGCTCTGCATGGATGTAGTGAACCTACCGGTATGGAGCAGAGTGCTGGGATGAGCTGCTGCTGCTAGGATCATCCCGTGACCAGAGACGGGGTAGAGAAGCCATCTATGCCTCCTAGAGACACATGATCTGGGTCTTCAGGTCACTCAGGGTCTGTGCCAACTAATCAATTTGCGTCAAGCCCTGATACTGCTTCTTCTCAATGATCTCTATGTGGTCCAACTTCTCGCTGATGATACCCATTCAGCGGCTGATGACTCTGCCTGTGCTGCTGCTGATGACGAAGAAGTGGATGGACCTGCATCAACTCGTGCTATCCTCTGATAGGACACGACCTAGGGTAGGGGCTTCTCCCTGAGTTTAGAGCCTGGTTTGGGACATCACTGTATAGTTCTCATCCATCTCCTCATAGATGGCCTAGACCTGGTCCTCATCCTTGGAGAAATAGGAGCCCCCACAAGAAGCGTTAACTAGCCCCTGCTAACTCCGGTGTCAGCCCACAAATGAAGCTCTGTACTAGGTTGGGCTTGGAGATGTCGTGACGTGGACACGGATCAATGAGCTCACAGAAACTATCCCACACCTCATGGAACTTCTCATTGTTGATCATGGAGAGATTGTTGATCAGAGCTCGCGCTGCGTTCGTCCGGCCGAGTGGATAGTACTTATTCAAGTACTCGGTCTGAAGCTGCTTCCACAAAGTGATGTATCTCCCCAAATGCTTCAGCTAGTAGGCTGCTCTGTCGACCAGGGAGAATGGATTGCCATCATCTTGATGGTATCCTCGTCCATAAATATATCGTTGACAATGTTGCAGATCATCTCAAACTCCTGCAAGTGCATATGCGGCTCCTCGATGGCAAGCCCATGGAATTTGGGAAAGAGCTGAATGGTCCGGGGGTGGGGGGGAAGCTTGAAGTCTCCCAGAATCACCGAAAGTTGGATCCAACAGTGTGTAAGGGTTGCACCAGGGTTGTGCAACTCCCTCATCGGCCTGGCGGGTCTGGCTGGCTCCTACGGCTCTTCTGGTTGTCCTCCATCTCCTCCTCCAGCTGCTCCTGCTGGAATCTCTACATCGACTGCTCTCTGTTGCCCCTCTTTGTCGGCTCGCATCTGTGTCAGTTCCCGACGCACCTCGGACATAAATGCTCCCTGATCCCGGATCTATCTCTGCATCATCTCATGGGAGGCTAAGAGTGTGTTGTTGATGGTGTCCTGATCTAAAATGTACGTAGAACCTTGGAGCTGCAAATCGGTGTGTCTGTCACTGCTGGCCATCTCGCGGGTCTCTACAAAGGCAAAAGACCCAAACTCAGGTGCCATCATATGAACAAATAACTGTGCTGCTGGTCTCTGCTCGGGAACCTCATAATTAGAAGAAGGGTGGTCGAGGGGGAACATGGCGGAAGCAAACTCAGGTTCGGAGAATAGGTCAAGGCTCCTCGGAACCTCCCTAGATGAGTGGGTCGGAGTGCTCGAGAACGATTGTCATGACCCTAATTCCGGGCCGTCGGATCCTCCCATATCTGGATCTGGTTACTCAGCAATAATTTATCCAGCAGTCACAACTAACATTCAAAAACAAACTCCAAATAAAAATACTCAAAAAGAATTATTTAATACTTTTCCATTCACAAAATAAAGTTTACATCCATTGTCTGACTACAACCCTTTACATGTACATCAGTTGGAAGGAAATACACAGAAATATTACTAAATACCTTATAGAGTAAAGCTACTGTGGCTGACTGGATGGCTAAAGTCCTTGCAATGGCTCACCGACACCGATTGGGTTTTTCAATAAATCATAGGATAATAATTAGCGAATGCTAATTAACGAAGAAGAGAAAAGTAAACAAATTGTGTAATTTTGCAAAACTTGTTGTCAATAAAAGTTAAAATCCTTTCATAAATTTAAGTCTTATTCCTTTGTACTCCACATTATGGATTAGTCTATGGGAACACCACCATTCTTGGACTCGGAAGCTGTGGATACTTCAGGATTGGAGATTGCATTAATCTGGTGAGCTTATGCTGCCGCACGTCGCCTCAACCAATCCTCCAATACTACCCCGACAATTTTCCTTTTCTTTTATTAATTAGGCTTTCAAACCCTCAGCCTGGAACACAAAGGAGCACACCGTCCTCGAGGACCGGTTGCTTAAAACCTCAGGTTAACCTTTAATCACATAACCTAGTGGCTTTAAATACATGATATCGTGACCCAGTCGCTATTGAACCACCCATGCCTCCACATGGCACGACCACATCTTCCGTCGTTCAACCCGAATATATTGGCCCCCGGTACCACGTGTTGCAAATCATTCATTTCGTGTGCACTTATCAAAATAAGACAACCGTGTACCACCTAGGTAGGGTCACACCAATATGGGTTCCTTTCGACAAACCTACAGGTTGCATGCCTGACCTGTAGTTCTAATCCCAGCCATTTCTTAACGTAACACATGATCTTTTTCATGATCTAAAGCAATAAATATCAATTCCCATGATGTAATTCCTCAATTCAGCCTTATATTTGCATAACCATAAAATACTGAATATAGACTTACACTTATATTTATTCATATCTTTATATACTTATAATTATGCTCATTTTAACTTCCAAGCCCTAATTTTCCAAGCCACTGCATCAATTCAATGCTTAGACCTTATTTTAGTTGAAATCACAAAGCAACTTTTCATATTTTCTCAAAAATAACCAAATTAGGATTCTTCGTAGCAAAGAATATAAAATCATAAATTTCAACGATCTCATATGAAAACCCAACAACAAAAGGATATCGAGGTCTCTCTCGCCTATATAGTTCTTTATCGTGATTCCCTTTCAAAAGGATGATTTATGGCTCCTGAAACGATCGAATTTTATTTTCATATCAAAAATGCTAAAAACGTGCCAAGAACGCGAAGAACGAACAAAGAACACGAAGAACGTGAAGAACACACGAAGAACACGAAGAACATATTTTCTCTTGCAATTTCAGCAGAGCTTCCCCTATACGGGGTGATATTTCAAAGAAAATTTCGGCAGAGTTTCCGCTTATATCAGGACATATTTCTAAGAAAATTTTGACAGAGTTTCCCCTTATATCGAGACATATTTCTAAGAAAATTTCGGCAGAGTTTCCCCTTATAAAATCATTTAAAGGAAAACAACAGGGAAACTGAACATGAATCAAAAACCTAACTCACGAAGCAAACTAAGTAAGAGAGGATCGTACCTTCCTCCTTCTTGTTCTCCCGGCAGCGCTTCGCTAGCGCTCCTTCCTCGCCTCCTACTCCTCCTTCTGACCTCTCGACCCTAGCCCTTGGGGGTGGTGGTGGTAGTGGAAATCATAGAGAATGAATGGGTAGGGGGGCTATTTATAGGCTTCAGAAAATCGTTAATCAAGGTTAGAATATCAAGGTTTAGACCTTAACTGCGGTTAGCGGCCCATGGTTTTGGACAAAACTTATTCAAAACTTAGGGCTTAAGTTAGAACATTCCATAACACTAATTGTGATTACCTTTAACTAATCACGATTTAACTTTCACGGCTTACGCGGATCTTTTGCTAACTATTGATTAGTGGTGATCATTAGCAGTTTTCAATCCGTCATTAGTTCTTTAATCTTGCTTAATTATTCTTATGATATTCATTATGGATTAATGACGTCTTAAACTTTTTTACTTCTCTTTCTTCCGAAAATCATAACAATTCCAAATGAAGTCCGATTCATACGAAACAAATTCCATTGGTTTCCTCTTGACAAGCCGAATCTTATGATAGAGGATCCGAGAGGGACCATGTTCAAGGCTTTACAATTATAACAACCTTAAAGGAAGTCTCGTCCTCGAGACTAGAAATGCAGACATAACAACGTTAAAGAGGATTGAAACCATGACAACGTTAAAGAGGATGAACGGCATTTCATTTACGATAAAGATATACACAGTACATGGTGTTATCATTCAAATAAGTATGGGTATTTTCCTCTCAATTCCACCTCAGGTTCCCATGTGGCTTCTTCAAACTCTTGGTTGTGCCACAACACTTTAATTAGAGGTACCTCTTTGTTCCTCAACTTCTTGATATCCCTGTCAAGTATTTGCACATGTATCTCTCGGTTTGTCAAGTCTGGCTCAACATGCAAATCATCATAACTTATCTTATGCTCTGGATTCTTAATGAACTTTCTTATATTTGATACATGAAAAACATCATGTATTGTAGAAAGATGTGGAAGAAGCACAAGTCTATATGTCACTTTTCCAATCCGTTGAATGATTTTAAAGGGACCCACGAACCTGGGTGCTAACTTCCCATGCACACCAAACCTATGAATACCCTTCATAGGAGATACTTTGAGAAATACAAAGTCACCTACCTCAAACTCAGGGTCTCTTCGCCTGGTATCACTATAGCTTTTCTAGCGATTTGACCAGTCAATAGTCTTTTTCAAGCAAGCTCTACAGCTTCCCGTGTCTCTTGTAGTCTATCTGAATCATAAAGGTTCTTTATCCCGACCTCTTTCCAACACAAAGGAGTAGTACACCTACGTCCATAAAGTGCTTCAAATGGTGCCATGTCAATACTTGTATGGTAACTGTTGTTGTATGTGAATTCTGCAAGAGGAAAATGTTTCAATCATGATCCTTTCCATTCTAAGGCACATGCTCGTAACATATCCTCTAAAGTTTGAATAGTACGTTCTGATTGACCATTTGTTTGTGGATGATATGTTGTGCTCAAGAATAGTTGTGTGCCTAAGGCTTTCATGAAGTTCTGCCAATAGTGTGAGGTGAAGCATGAATCTCGATCAGAAACTACTTCCTTTGGGATACAATCTAGACGGATCACATGTGTAGTATATAACTCAGCAAGCTGGTCTGGAGTGAAAGATAAGCTTATTGGAATGAAGTGTGCTACCTTGTTTAGATGATCTCTTATAACCCATATACTATCTTTCCCACCAGTCGTTTGAGGTAAGCCAGTAATGAAGTCCATGGAAATGCGTTCCCATTTCCACTCAGGTATGGGGAGAGGTTGTAACAATCCTGGTGGCTTCTGGTGTGAAGCTTTTACCTGTTGGCAAGTGAAACATGAATTCACAAACTCAACAACATCTTTCTTCATCCCTGGCCACCAAAAGTATGAATGAAGATCCTTATACATCTTTGTAATTCCTGGATGAATAGATAATCTACAACAATGAGCTTCACGTAAGATGTCTTTCCTCAGTTCAGGTATGTCTGGTACATAAGCTCTGTGATGGTTATATAGTAACCCATCTTATATCTGGAATCCCTCTATCTCATTCTTCTCAAGTTGTTGTCTCAAATCTTTAAAGACTGGATCATCCTCATGTCCTTTCTTTATTTTATCCCAGATCTCTGGTTTGTATCGGTGAGGAACAGTTATAGTATCAACACTACTATCAAATGATTTCCATTCACTTAACATTGATAGTAAATCCCAGAAGTGGATAGCACTCACCAACCCAGGTCAATAAGTTCTTCTGCTAAGGGCATCTGCTACGACGTTCCCCTTCCCAGTGTGGTAGGAGATAGTGCAATCATAGTCTTTTTACAGCTCTAGCCATCGTCTCTGTCTCATATTGAGCTCCTTCTGATCAAACAAATATTTCAAGCTTTTATGATCGGTGAAGATTTTAAAAAGTAATACCATCGAGGTAGTGTCTCCATATCTTTAAAGCGAAAACTACGTCAGCTAATTCAAGGTCATGTATTGCGTAGTTCTTCTCATGTGTCCTGAGCCGTCATGATGCATACGCAACTACCTTATTATGTTGCATAAGAACCACCCCCAAGTCATTCTTTAGATGGGTCAGTGTGCACTGTAAACCCTTCACTCCCAGAGGGTAGAGTAAGGATGGATGCAGATGTTAGGCATATTTTCAGTGTTTGGAAACTAGTTTCACATGCATCTGACCATATGAATGGAACTTCCTTCTGAGTCAACCTAGTCGTTGGAAATGCTATTCGTGCAAAGTCTTTCACATATCTTCTATAATATCCAGCTAATACCAGAATAGATCATATTTTTGTGATAGTCTTCGAGCGTTCCCAACTCATCACTGCACTAACCTTTGTAAGATCAACTGATATACCTTCCCCAAAAATAACATGGCTTAAGAAAGACACTTCAGATAACCAGAAGTCACATTTGCTATATTTAACATACAGTTTGTTCTTTCTAAGTGTTTCAAGTCCCCGCCTGAGATGGTATTCATACAGATACTTATCCTTGGAGTAAATAAGTACATCATCAATAAAGACTACTGCAAAGTGATCTAAGAACTCCTTGAATACTCTATTCATGCGATCCATGAAGGCTGCTGGGGTATTTGTTAGTCCGAAAGGCATAACTAAGAACTCATAATGTCCATATCTAGTTCGAAAGGCTGTCTTGGGGATATCCGCATCTTTTATCTTCAACTGATGGTATCCAGATCTTAAGTCAATCTTGGAATACACAGTTGAACCCTATAACTGATCAAAGAGATCATCTATTCTTGGCAGAGGATACTTGTTCTTTATGGACTTCTTGTTTAGTTGTCTATAGTCAATGCACAACTGCATTGACCCATCCTTTTTCCTAACAAATAAGACAGGTGCATCCCATTGTGAAGTACTAGGACGAATGAAGCCTTTATCTAAAAGTTCTTGCAATCGTACTTTTAAATTTCGTATCTTGGCTGGTGCCATCCTATATGGAGGTATAAACATAGGCTGAGTATCACGTATGAGAGAGATTTCAAATTCAATCTCTCGTTCAGGTGATAATCCAGGTAATTCATCAGGAAATACATCAGAAAACTCGTACACTATAGGCACATCTTCTATCATTCTATCTGACCCTGATGTAGTGGTTACATAGGCTAAATAACCTTGGCACCCTTGCTCTAGCAACTGTTGTGCCTTCAAAGTAGCGATATATTCGATATTATAATTGGATGTCTTTCCAATGAACTGGAACTCTATCGAGTTAGGAAGGTGAAACATTACTGTCTTCTGAAAACAGTCCAGACATGCATGACGCCTTTCTAACCAGTCCATACCTAAGATAAGATCGAAGTCCTCCATCTCGATTAGTAGTAGTGAAACATGTAACTGATGTTCTACTATTAGTACTATACAATTATCCTGGATTTCTCGGATTATAAATACTTGTCCTCCTGGTCCCTTGATCAGATAGGACTGTTGTCCTTCTACTGGTATCTTGCCCAAAGTGGGTACTAACCGTCTAGTAATAAATGAATGTGAAGCACCAGAATCAAATAAGACATGTACTGAAAGGCCATGAATAGTAACTGCACCTCGTACGACTGTGCCTGAATTGTAGGCTTGTTCTTCAGTGATTGCATTGAGCAGGCCATGAAGGATATGGTTAGATCCTCAAGCGCATCACAGAAGCGTGAGCGTCGTATCGAATAGGACGAGGAGCGACTAGTCGCACTAGTTGCTCGATGCAGCGGAATTTAAAAAAATTTTATACGACGAAACCACATGATCCAAGAACACTTCTCGGATCGTTTCGTCTAAACCACAAACAAGTAATTAGGATTACCTCTTGAAGCGTGGTTGTGATCAAGTCTCTAAACGAAGAGACCTCCTGTCTCAAGTCCGATTCGACGGAGGAGACGCTTGCGAGCGCGGGGATGAACCGCGTGCTTCTCGCAATCCAAGTTGATGATCCAAGCGGCGGATCTCCTGATCTCGACACACGAGATCCAACATCTTCTTCACGAGCGAGGCGCACCGAAGGAGACAGAGATCCACGAGCAGAAGAACGGGCAGCATAACGACGATGCCGCGGCGATGGAGAACCTCTCCATGGCATCCATGGTGGACGGCCATGAGAGGGAGAGAGAGGGCTGACCTCTAAAGAGAAAGAGAGAGAGAGAGATGCTTCTTAAGCATTGTGTGTAAAGAGAGAGCATGGGTATGCCTCTATTTATAGGGTTTTGGGATCCATGGATCTCAATCCATGTGTCATATAAAATCAATGGTTGAGATTGATTTATGACAATCCAATGGTCAAGATTGTTGTTGGTAAAAGCCAACAACTTGTGATTTAAATTTGATTAAATATATTTGATAAATCAAATATATATTAATACCAAATTAAACCAACTAAATAAGGAGTGAAGAAACAAATGAGAGCCTCCTTCCCTATTGGGATGAGTGGACGGCCACCAATTCCATAAAGGAATTGGTGCCGCCCCCCACTTCCCATATGGGGAGGGCAATCCCATGGATTCCCATGGGATTGCATATCTCCTTGTTTTTCTCTCAATAATTATTCACCAAAAAATAATTCTCAATTAATTTTGGGAATATTGCAATCTTGACATTGAATTATTGTGAATCACATTCACAACCCAAAACAAAAAGTAATTTACATTTTCAATTAATTAAACAATGTGTATCCAATACACATTAATAATTAATCTACTAATATAAATTATATTTAACTCTCTCTAATACATTATAAATCACATTTATAATATATTATGAATAATTGGATATTACTATGCACATTATTCTTATCCTTGATAATTAAATCATATTTAATCATCTTGGATCTCTTTATCTCATGTGTTCAAATAATATGAATCACATTCACATTATATACATCTTTGATAATTAAATCACATTTAATTATCTAAGATAACTCTCCTTATAATATGAATCAAATTCATATTATTCATGATAATTAAATCACATTTAATTATCCATTTTCTCAATGCTCGGATACATATATCAACAATAGAATTATCCATGAACCCTTTCAAGGATAATGCGCTTTCTCCGCGGATACTTGGAGATAAGGACAGGGTGATTGTATTGTTCCACGTATAGTGACATGGATATTGAGATCACATCTCAAATCCAGATCTCGGGCCTCCCATAGATGCTTGATTAAATCAAGACCGCAAATCTAATCTTCTCATTGAATCTGAATCACATTCAGATCAATGTCCAACATTTGGACCAAGATCAGATTACTTCTCTACTGAAAGGAGTCATTAAAATCCAGACCCGTTTCATCACTCATTAGGAATGGAAGCGTCATGGTTATACAACCGTTTATGATCACATCACCCTCAGGTATTCCTAATACCTGTACATCCTGCATACTGGAAGACTCAGAATAAACCCGAAGTATTAGATCAACTTTACACTGTCTACTTCAGGGTTACATCAGTAAGTTTCTCATTCGATCATTGGGAGTTGGTATCGATCATATACTTTCCAAAAAAGCATATATCATACCTAGGTCTTGATCATATACTTTCCAAAAGTATATATCAAACCTACAAATTCAGTCAAGCTTCAAAAGCGAGATGACCGTGCGCACGGAATTTGATTCTTCCCAATATCTCATGAGTGAGCTCATGTCTTCCGGTTCAGTAGTGAACCTGTATGATCCCTTTGAGAGATCGTATTACTCATATGCCCTTATATGCACACCAGCGCGCCGGTGTATAGACCTTGATTAGGCCATCAACCTATTGGTCTGCCAAATGTACATATTCAGACATATAGTAACACATCTGTCTCCGGTCAGAGGATGTGTGCCTATATCATGACAGCATATGATATAGAACTTTGGTTATCTCGATCTCGTTAAGTCAACTCTTTGACCTAACTCATCCGACACCTCCGAATCTCTATTCCTATGCAGAGGACCTGCATCAAGAGGTCGGTCAGATATCAACCTAAATGAGATAGGATTGCCATCTCCTACTCAGGCTGGAGATCATCTCTTAATAATCATTTGACGGTGCTTGATGAGTCCTCAATCTAACTCATTAGATATTCATCTAAGCACCAGCCTCTATGATTCAATAATTGAATCAACAGCTGTATGATCATTAAGATGGCCATGGTACATAACCCTAATTGCACTAAGGGACCTATTATGCAAATTATATACTCTTTATTTCAGATTAAGCAGTGAATTGCAATAACATTTATTGCATAATGGCTCGCCGTGGGCTCGCATGTCCAACAATCTCCCACTAGCCCAAAGAGCCATTAATGGGCTAATCACTTAAACCCACACTCATGTGACAATCATAGGCTATTTAGAAAATAGCTAGGTAAGCTGATCAGTCACTCCGTTCCCAAGAGACTACGCCAAGTCCTTTTACGGCACTTGCATATCTCCTAGTAACAGTGCTCGCATCCAATGCGAATGTTGCATCTCATGCAACAGATACTCAATTTTGTTGATTATAGTGTCCTTGACACTATATCTTATTAATTATCATAACCAGTATTCCCATAATCCTTATTAGAATACCTTCATTCCTGGAGATCTCTATCTCCTAAGGTAACTGCAGTCAAGACCCTTATAGATCACTATCTACAAGATCTTAAACTTTTGAAGATAAGACTTTGAGATCACTATCTCTAAGTTTTATCATCTTTGAAGATATTGTTATTACTGCAATCAAGTGTTTTATCTCCATAGTAGGATTAGTAACAGTTTACTACTCCCACTGCATGATAGACATCTGGTTCTTGTACACATCTAGCATATACCGAGCTTCTCATAACTGATGCACAAGTGCAAGCAGTTCTAGCATTCACTTCCTCAACTTTTTGAGGTGCTATCCCTCTAGACAGGTCACTACCATATCTTAAGGGAAGGAAGCTTTTCTTGGAATTTTCCAGAAAATGGAATAAGTCCAAGGTGTACTACTAATGCGACAGTCCCAAATACCCTCTTCTCCTTGCTTCTGAACGACTTCAGAATTAAGATCTAAGAGGTATCCTTGAAATCGTATCTCAAGGTATGAAACAACCAAATTTTAAAACACTTATTATTATCCTTATATCATTCCAAATGATTAGAATAATATCTACATTTAGCACGATGAACACAATGGCACTCCCACTAAGCTTCACATGGTTCATCAAGATTCTATCTGAAATCATAACATTTATAATTTCATTAAATCTTATGTTCCAACTACAAGAAACTTATTTGAGTCCAAAGATGGAGTTCTTCAGCTAGCACACCTTGCTTTCCTCAACCATGAAGCCTTGGGGAAACTTCATATGAATATCCTTAGAGAGGTATTCATAGAGGAATGCAATCTTGACTCGCATCATGAAGATGTCAAAGACAAGTTGTGTAGCTATAGTTAGCAACATTCTGATGGGTTAAAGCAAGGCCACTGGAGAGCAAGTCTCATCGGAAGCGATGTCTTCTCTTCGGTGTGTAGCTCATGGCTACGAACCGTGCTTTGAAGGTCTCTACCTTCTCATCAGGTTCCCTCTTTCTATTGAAGATCCATTTAGACCTTAATGGGTCTTACCCATATAGGTGGATCCTCGAGGGTCCATATACAACACTTGTATATGAAGTCTACATTAGACTTTTATTGCTAACATCCATCTATCCATGTCATGATCCTTAGGAGCTTCATCACATGAAGTCCAATCATTTTCACATGGAATACATCCTCAAACTTATTTGAAGAAGTATTAGTGTTTCATCTTCAATTATTCTTTTGTTTCCGATTTCAGGAGCCTCATTATCTTTTCAAGATTAAATGAGTTCCTTTACTTCATTTTCATCTTGATTCTCAAGAGAGTCATCCTATAAGAATCATATTCTCAAAGATTAGATCTTTTAAGAATCTCAAGGTCATAAAGTAGGTATCCAATACCATCCTTTATTTTCCTAATGAAGTAGCACTCTCTAGTGCTAGATTCCAACTTAATCACATGGAACCTTATTAAGTATATAATGCAGTCTCTACTACATATATATCTTGGAAACTTAAGAGATAATTATGCTAGGATTAATCATTGATTAAATCATGTCACACATGATCAATTGTATCTCCCTACAACTCCTTTGAGTTAAGGTTCATTAGGAGGATTGAGATAGGAATGGTATTCATATCTCCATAAGGTATTTCTTGAATTCATCTAATAGGTACAGGATACCTTGGTTAGATCAAATTCATTTTATCTTCCTTCAAACTTTGGTTCTAAACCAAAATTGCGAAATCTTTGAACATTTCAAAGGTTTCTTAGGTGAAGAGAAGAAATATCATATCATACATAATCATTAACAGATATCACATATCCATAATGTTTATTATGATATAGATGATTTGCATACATCAATATGCATGAGATCCTTAATACCTTGACACCTTACACCTTTCCCAAGGAATGGTGTATTGAACATTTTTACTTTGAATACAATATTCACAAGTATGTGAGATTTGATGCTTTAGACAATCTAAAGTTTCATGTCTTACTAGTCCATTGATCTCATCAACAGACATATGTCCAAAATTTGATGTCAGATCATTATCAAATGATCTTTATCCTCCTATTGATCTTTTTAATTCTCAGTATTAAAAAAAAACTTAATGAACCATTCATTAATTTTCTAATTTAATAGAGTCCACTAGATTTTAGATTACTATCTGAAATATCTCCATCATAACTCTTTATGATAGATTTATTACAGAATTTATGTTTATATCCAACAATTAGAAATAAATAATGAGTGTATTCCAATATCTAGGTCATAGAGACATTCTCTAAGACTAAGGGCTCCCACTGAAAATATGAAGTCTATTGATCTCATGGAAATTGTTGCAACACTTGCATCACTTTCAACATGGATGACCAACAAACCTTAAGATCAAATATCTAATACATATGCAACCAATTGCAAGTGTCATTAGAAAATTGAGATACAATTATTAGACCTTATCTTATCAAATAAGTAAGTCAATATCAATGATTATATGTAGATTAATCTGATGCACTATCTGATTCCTTCTCTAAGGATTCTAGATAGATTTGATAGTCATACTACCAACACATCAACTTATTGCAGTATTGGCATTCATCCAACTCTTTGAATGTCATATGGAAGCTACAGAAATACAGTCAACCTTTTGACTATATTTCTTACTTGGGTCCAACCCATGCTTCCACTGCGCTCCCTTTATCTATAAGCAACCATTACTCAAGACTAAGGATCTCTTATGTTAAATTCAAAAGAATTTAATATAAGAGTATTTCAACATTTATACATGCTTCACCCAATTCATATAATATGAATATTATGAAGCTTCATGAATGACTAGAGTATAGACAGCAGAATGATGACACTCATCATCTACATCCATCTAAACTCTTAAAACATAGGTTCAGGTAGGTACTCAAACAATTTTGAATACATTATCTCTATAGAGCTACCATTCTACATGATGTAGAGAACCATGTCATTCATGATTAAATGTCAAGAGCACATATGTATGCCAGAATATCTTTATTAATTTTATAAGGATTAATTTGATAATTACGATCATCATCGACATGTCACTTCAAAAGTACATTCGATAAGATCAAGACTTATAGAAACATACAAACCCTAGGGTTTTAGTCCTATTGTCTTATTTAATTATCACTTCTCATTATTATGAGGAATCTTGCACATTGCAACCACATACATTATGTGTCCAATCGCAAGTACAATATCTGGATCAAGGGTCTAATCCATGATATTCTACTGGTTATTAATGAGTATAACATTGAGTGGGTTTAATGAAGGATTATCTGAAATAAGAAATTTGCATAAATATATATATAAATATATAATTTACTTTGATTTAGGAATTTTATATCAAAGTTGTCTTGCCATGTCAACAATGAAAGTTCATTCCCTTAATCACTTTCAATGTAAGAGATATACTTACCATTATATCTCAGCAAGATCTGGGATCTCCTCTTTGTCTTTGTTACATCCCAATAATATGAGAAACTGCAACTCCAATAAAGAGAAGCGGGAACACATTCCGCCATGCAAGTCCAACTTGCATTTCCCAATTCGGTCTTTAATGCTCGGGCCCACCACCCCTAAGGTGATGTTGACCCGTCATCAATTGAACAAACCGTCAACAGGAATGGAACTCACTATGCGCAATCCAATATCGCCCCAATAATATGAGGATCCGATATTGGGGTCACTACGCATACGGCCTTACTCTTTCGAGAAGCAAAGAGTCTGATCCAGATGCGCTTGTATATAGGAGCTGTCACTACGTACAGGCGTCTCCTATATACAATCCCTGGCGACGGAAACCCTTCGCCTTGACGGGAGACCATGGATGTCACTTATGTGATCCTCCACCTCTTATTCAAATTTAATTAATTACTATGAATCACATTCATATAATTAATTCTTCCAAGGGAATTATTAACTCTAATCATATTAGAGTATTCTCAATTGGATATAATTAACTTAATCATATTAAATTAATTATCAATCCAATTCAATCAATCAAACTTAATTTTATGCTTGAATATACATATATGATATTATTCTCAAAGTACGTATTAATTCGAATTTTAATAATTAGAAAAATACATCATAATCCCTCGGACATTATCCCGGCCCTACCCGCTGTCATGGCCAGTACCGACGGGAGTGGGGCGGACCACATACGTTGCAACCCGCTGACCCAGCGATCCCCGACTAGACACCATATCCACCTCAGGAAAGGATAATGCCAAATTGATTATTTTGTACTTGAGATGATCATCGGTTCTTCAACCGAAATTATACCATATAGTAATCAAAACAATTTTGATTTTAAGGAAATTTGCTAGGCAAATTCCCAAGTCCTATTCAAGCAAGAACTTTGATGATTGTAAATCCAATTAAGGTTTAGATCAAATCTAATCAACTAATTGGTTGGGGCTAAGTCAATTAGGTAAATAATCATGTTTCAATATTTCACAAATATTTTTCAAGATTATTTCACGAAATTAACAATTAATTTCACTAATTGACAATCACTTGGTTCTAGATTAGGAAAGCAATTTCAGCAGTGACCCCTACTTACTAAAATTGGCATATCTCAATCATATTAAATCCAAATTAAGCAAAGTCAATTTGTAAAGTTTGCTAATTTGATTTTGGACAGAACCTAAGTGATGTTTCACGCATTTCGAGGCAATTCTAAACAGTAATTAACATTTTAATCACGTTCAGATTCACAGTTCCCGCAACAGTGCATACATGTTCATTAAAACGACCATATCTCGAGCATACAAAATCCGATTTACGCAAACTCAGATCCTATGGTTTCCTTATTTAATGGGGAACATAATCCAAGTATAAAATTCTTGTTTAAACAATTTAAACAGTGCCGAATTTCTTTACTAAACAGATCTGCGAAATCAAATGCGATGAAAACTTTCGCGACCTTAACGAACCCAAGTCGTCCTTGGTTAACGAATCACTATTCGAAACCGTCGACCTAAGGCTCTGATACCACTTGAAGGATATGGTTAGATCCTCAAGCGCATCACGGAAGCGTGAGCGTCGTATCGAATAGGACGAGGAGCGACTAGTCGCACTAGTTGCTCGATGCAGCGGAATTTAAAAAAATTTTATACGACGAAACCACATGATCCAAGAACACTTCTCGGATCGTTTCGTCTAAACCACAAACAAGTAATTAGGATTACCTCTTGAAGCGTGGTTGTGATCAAGTCTCTAAACGAAGAGACCTCCTGTCTCAAGTCCGATTCGACGGAGGAGACGCTTGCGAGCGCGGGGATGAACCGCGTGCTTCTCGCAATCCAAGTTGATGATCCAAGCGGCGGATCTCCTGATCTCGACACACGAGATCCAACATCTTCTTCACGAGCGAGGCGCACCGAAGGAGACAGAGATCCACGAGCAGAAGAACGGGCAGCATAACGACGATGCCGCGGCGATGGAGAACCTCTCCATGGCATCCATGGTGGACGGCCATGAGAGGGAGAGAGAGGGCTGACCTCTAAAGAGAAAGAGAGAGAGAGAGAGAGATGCTTCTTAAGCATTGTGTGTAAAGAGAGAGCATGGGTATGCCTCTCTATTTATAGGGTTTTGGGATCCATGGATCTCAATCCATGTGTCATATAAAATCAATGGTTGAGATTGATTTATGACAATCCAATGGTCAAGATTGTTGTTGGTAAAAGCCAACAACTTGTGATTTAAATTTGATTAAATATATTTGATAAATCAAATATATATTAATACCAAATTAAACCAACTAAATAAGGAGTGAAGAAACAAATGAGAGCCTCCTTCCCTATTGGGATGAGTGGACGGCCACCAATTCCATAAAGGAATTGGTGCCGCCCCCCACTTCCCATATGGGGAGGGCAATCCCATGGATTCCCATGGGATTGCATATCTCCTTGTTTTTCTCTCAATAATTATTCACCAAAAAATAATTCTCAATTAATTTTGGGAATATTGCAATCTTGACATTGAATTATTGTGAATCACATTCACAACCCAAAACAAAAAGTAATTTACATTTTCAATTAATTAAACAATGTGTATCCAATACACATTAATAATTAATCTACTAATATAAATTATATTTAACTCTCTCTAATACATTATAAATCACATTTATAATATATTATGAATAATTGGATATTACTATGCACATTATTCTTATCCTTGATAATTAAATCATATTTAATCATCTTGGATCTCTTTATCTCATGTGTTCAAATAATATGAATCACATTCACATTATATACATCTTTGATAATTAAATCACATTTAATTATCTAAGATAACTCTCCTTATAATATGAATCAAATTCATATTATTCATGATAATTAAATCACATTTAATTATCCATTTTCTCAATGCTCGGATACATATATCAACAATAGAATTATCCATGAACCCTTTCAAGGATAATGCGCTTTCTCCGCGGATACTTGGAGATAAGGACAGGGTGATTGTATTGTTCCACGTATAGTGACATGGATATTGAGATCACATCTCAAATCCAGATCTCGGGCCTCCCATAGATGCTTGATTAAATCAAGACCGCAAATCTAATCTTCTCATTGAATCTGAATCACATTCAGATCAATGTCCAACATTTGGACCAAGATCAGATTACTTCTCTACTGAGAGGAGTCATTAAAATCCAGACCCGTTTCATCACTCATTAGGAATGGAAGCGTCATGGTTATACAACCGTTTATGATCACATCACCCTCAGGTATTCCTAATACATGTACATCCTGCATACTGGAAGACTCAGAATAAACCCGAAGTATTAGATCAACTTTACACTGTCTACTTCAGGGTTACATCAGTAAGTTTCTCATTCGATCATTGGGAGTTGGTATCGATCATATACTTTCCAAAAAAGCATATATCATACCTAGGTCTTGATCATATACTTTCCAAAAGTATATATCAAACCTACAAATTCAGTCAAGCTTCAAAAGTGAGACGACCGTGCGCACGGAATTTGATTCTTCCCAATATCTCATGAGTGAGCTCATGTCTTCCGGTTCAGTAGTGAACCTGTATGATCCCTTTGAGAGATCGTATTACTCATATGCCCTTATATGCACACCAGCGCGCCGGTGTATAGACCTTGATTAGGCCATCAACCTATTGGTCTGCCAAATGTACATATTCAGACATATAGTAACACATCTGTCTCCGGTCAGAGGATGTGTGCCTATATCATGACAGCATATGATATAGAACTTTGGTTATCTCGATCTCGTTAAGTCAACTCTTTGACCTAACTCATCCGACACCTCCGAATCTCTATTCCTATGCAGAGGACCTGCATCAAGAGGTCGGTCAGATATCAACCTAAATGAGATAGGATTGCCATCTCCTACTCAGGCTGGAGATCATCTCTTAATAATCATTTGACGGTGCTTGATGAGTCCTCAATCTAACTCATTAGATATTCATCTAAGCACCAGCCTCTATGATTCAATAATTGAATCAACAGCTGTATGATCATTAAGATGGCCATGGTACATAACCCTAATTGCACTAAGGGACCTATTATGCAAATTATATACTCTTTATTTCAGATTAAGCAGTGAATTGCAATAACATTTATTGCATAATGGCTCGCCGTGGGCTCGCATGTCCAACAATCTCCCACTAGCCCAAAGAGCCATTAATGGGCTAATCACTTAAACCCACACTCATGTGACAATCATAGGCTATTTAGAAAATAGCTAGGTAAGCTGATCAGTCACTCCGTTCCCAAGAGACTACGCCAAGTCCTTTTACGGCACTTGCATATCTCCTAGTAACAGTGCTCGCATCCAATGCGAATGTTGCATCTCATGCAACAGATACTCAATTTTGTTGATTATAGTGTCCTTGACACTATATCTTATTAATTATCATAACCAGTATTCCCATAATCCTTATTAGAATACCTTCATTCCTGGAGATCTCTATCTCCTAAGGTAACTGCAGTCAAGACCCTTATAGATCACTATCTACAAGATCTTAAACTTTTGAAGATAAGACTTTGAGATCACTATCTCTAAGTTTTATCATCTTTGAAGATATTGTTATTACTGCAATCAAGTGTTTTATCTCCATAGTAGGATTAGTAACAGTTTACTACTCCCACTGCATGATAGACATCTGGTTCTTGTACACATCTAGCATATACCGAGCTTCTCATAACTGATGCACAAGTGCAAGCAGTTCTAGCATTCACTTCCTCAACTTTTTGAGGTGCTATCCCTCTAGACAGGTCACTACCATATCTTAAGGGAAGGAAGCTTTTCTTGGAATTTTCCAGAAAATGGAATAAGTCCAAGGTGTACTACTAATGCGACAGTCCCAAATACCCTCTTCTCCTTGCTTCTGAACGACTTCAGAATTAAGATCTAAGAGGTATCCTTGAAATCGTATCTCAAGGTATGAAACAACCAAATTTTAAAACACTTATTATTATCCTTATATCATTCCAAATGATTAGAATAATATCTACATTTAGCACGATGAACACAATGGCACTCCCACTAAGCTTCACATGGTTCATCAAGATTCTATCTGAAATCATAACATTTATAATTTCATTAAATCTTATGTTCCAACTACAAGAAACTCATTTGAGTCCAAAGATGGAGTTCTTCAGCTAGCACACCTTGCTTTCCTCAACCATGAAGCCTTGGGGTACTTCATATGAATATCCTTAGAGAGGTATTCATAGAGGAATGCAATCTTGACTCGCATCATGAAGATGTCAAAGACAAGTTGTGTAGCTATAGTTAGCAACATTCTGATGGGTTAAAGCAAGGCCACTGGAGAGCAAGTCTTATCGGAAGCGATGTCTTCTCTTCGGTGTGTAGCTCATGGCTACGAACCGTGCTTTGAAGGTCTCTACCTTCTCATCAGGTTCCCTCTTTCTATTGAAGATCCATTTAGACCTTAATGGGTCTTACCCATATAGGTGGATCCTCGAGGGTCCATATACAACACTTGTATATGAAGTCTACATTAGACTTTTATTGCTAACATCCATCTATCCATGTCATGATCCTTAGGAGCTTCATCACATGAAGTCCAATCATTTTCACATGGAATACATCCTCAAACTTATTTGAAGAAGTATTAGTGTTTCATCTTCAATTATTCTTTTGTTTCCGATTTCAGGAGCCTCATTATCTTTTCAAGATTAAATGAGTTCCTTTACTTCATTTTCATCTTGATTCTCAAGAGAGTCATCCTATAAGAATCATATTCTCAAAGATTAGATCTTTTAAGAATCTCAAGGTCATAAAGTAGGTATCCAATACCATCCTTTATTTTCCTAATGAAGTAGCACTCTCTAGTGCAAGATTCCAACTTAATCACATGGAACCTTATTAAGTATATAATGCAGTCTCTACTACATATATATCTTGGAAACTTAAGAGATAATTATGCTAGGATTAATCATTGATTAAATCATGTCACACATGATCAATTGTATCTCCCTACAACTCCTTTGAGTTAAGGTTCATTAGGAGGATTGAGATAGGAATGGTATTCATATCTCCATAAGGTATTTCTTGAATTCATCTAATAGGTACAGGATACCTTGGTTAGATCAAATTCATTTTATCTTCCTTCAAACTTTGGTTCTAAACCAAAATTGCGAAATCTTTGAACATTTCAAAGGTTTCTTAGGTGAAGAGAAGAAATATCATATCATACATAATCATTAACAGATATCACATATCCATAATGTTTATTATGATATAGATGATTTGCATACATCAATATGCATGAGATCCTTAATACCTTGACACCTTACACCTTTCCCAAGGAATGGTGTATTGAACATTTTTACTTTGAATACAATATTCACAAGTATGTGAGATTTGATGCTTTAGACAATCTAAAGTTTCATGTCTTACTAGTCCATTGATCTCATCAACAGACATATGTCCAAAATTTGATGTCAGATCATTATCAAATGATCTTTATCCTCCTATTGATCTTTTTAATTCTCAGTATTAAAAAAAAACTTAATGAACCATTCATTAATTTTCTAATTTAATAGAGTCCACTAGATTTTAGATTACTATCTGAAATATCTCCATCATAACTCTTTATGATAGATTTATTACAGAATTTATGTTTATATCCAACAATTAGAAATAAATAATGAGTGTATTCCAATATCTAGGTCATAGAGACATTCTCTAAGACTAAGGGCTCCCACTGAAAATATGAAGTCTATTGATCTCATGGAAATTGTTGCAACACTTGCATCACTTTCAACATGGATGACCAACAAACCTTAAGATCAAATATCTAATACATATGCAACCAATTGCAAGTGTCATTAGAAAATTGAGATACAATTATTAGACCTTATCTTATCAAATAAGTAAGTCAATATCAATGATTATATGTAGATTAATCTGATGCACTATCTGATTCCTTCTCTAAGGATTCTAGATAGATTTGATAGTCATACTACCAACACATCAACTTATTGTAGTATTGGCATTCATCCAACTCTTTGAATGTCATATGGAAGCTACAGAAATACAGTCAACCTTTTGACTATATTTCTTACTTGGGTCCAACCCATGCTTCCACTGCGCTCCCTTTATCTATAAGCAACCATTACTCAAGACTAAGGATCTCTTATGTTAAATTCAAAAGAATTTAATATAAGAGTATTTCAACATTTATACATGCTTCACCCAATTCATATAATATGAATATTATGAAGCTTCATGAATGACTAGAGTATAGACAGCAGAATGATGACACTCATCATCTACATCCATCTAAACTCTTAAAACATAGGTTCAGGTAGGTACTCAAACAATTTTGAATACATTATCTCTATAGAGCTACCATTCTACATGATGTAGAGAACCATGTCATTCATGATTAAATGTCAAGAGCACATATGTATGCCAGAATATCTTTATTAATTTTATAAGGATTAATTTGATAATTACGATCATCATCGACATGTCACTTCAAAAGTACATTCGATAAGATCAAGACTTATAGAAACATACAAACCCTAGGGTTTTAGTCCTATTGTCTTATTTAATTATCACTTCTCATTATTATGAGGAATCTTGCACATTGCAACCACATACATTATGTGTCCAATCGCAAGTACAATATCTGGATCAAGGGTCTAATCCATGATATTCTACTGGTTATTAATGAGTATAACATTGAGTGGGTTTAATGAAGGATTATCTTAAATAAGAAATTTGCATAAATATATATATAAATATATAATTTACTTTGATTTAGGAATTTTATATCAAAGTTGTCTTGCCATGTCAACAATGAAAGTTCATTCCCTTAATCACTTTCAATGTAAGAGATATACTTACCATTATATCTCAGCAAGATCTGGGATCTCCTCTTTGTCTTTGTTACATCCCAATAATATGAGAAACTGCAACTCCAATAAAGAGAAGCGGGAACACATTCCGCCATGCAAGTCCAACTTGCATTTCCCAATTCGGTCTTTAATGCTCGGGCCCACCACCCCTAAGGTGATGTTGACCCGTCATCAATTGAACAAACCGTCAACAGGAATGGAACTCGCTATGCGCAATCCAATATCGCCCCAATAATATGAGGATCCGATATTGGGGTCACTACGCATACGGCCTTACTCTTTCGAGAAGCAAAGAGTCTGATCCAGATGCGCTTGTATATAGGAGCTGTCACTACGTACAGGCGTCTCCTATATACAATCCCTGGCGACGGAAACCCTTCGCCTTGACGGGAGACCATGGATGTCACTTATGTGATCCTCCACCTCTTATTCAAATTTAATTAATTACTATGAATCACATTCATATAATTAATTCTTCCAAGGGAATTATTAACTCTAATCATATTAGAGTATTCTCAATTGGATATAATTAACTTAATCATATTAAATTAATTATCAATCCAATTCAATCAATCAAACTTAATTTTATGCTTGAATATACATATATGATATTATTCTCAAAGTACGTATTAATTCGAATTTTAATAATTAGAAAAATACATCATAATCCCTCGGACATTATCCCGGCCCTACCCGCTGTCATGGCCAGTACCGACGGGAGTGGGGCGGACCACATACGTTGCAACCCGCTGACCCAGCGATCCCCGACTAGACACCATATCCACCTCAGGAAAGGATAATGCCAAATTGATTATTTTGTACTTGAGATGATCATCGGTTCTTCAACTGAAATTATACCATATAGTAATCAAAACAATTTTGATTTTAAGGAAATTTGCTAGGCAAATTCCCAAGTCCTATTCAAGCAAGAACTTTGATGATTGTAAATCCAATTAAGGTTTAGATCAAATCTAATCAACTAATTGGTTGGGGCTAAGTCAATTAGGTAAATAATCATGTTTCAATATTTCACAAATATTTTTCAAGATTATTTCACGAAATTAACAATTAATTTCACTAATTGACAATCACTTGGTTCTAGATTAGGAAAGCAATTTCAGCAGTGACCCCTACTTACTAAAATTGGCATATCTCAATCATATTAAATCCAAATTAAGCAAAGTCAATTTGTAAAGTTTGCTAATTTGATTTTGGACAGAACCTAAGTGATGTTTCACGCATTTCGAGGCAATTCTAAACAGTAATTAACATTTTAATCACGTTCAGATTCACAGTTCCCGCAACAGTGCATACATGTTCATTAAAACGACCATATCTCGAGCATACAAAATCCGATTTACGCAAACTCAGATCCTATGGTTTCCTTATTTAATGGGGAACATAATCCAAGTATAAAATTCTTGTTTAAACAATTTAAACAGTGCCGAATTTCTTTACTAAACAGATCTGCGAAATCAAATGCGATGAAAACTTTCGCGACCTTAACGAACCCAAGTCGTCCTTGGTTAACGAATCACTATTCGAAACCGTCGACCTAAGGCTCTGATACCACTTGAAGGATATGGTTAGATCCTCAAGCGCATCACGGAAGCGTGAGCGTCGTATCGAATAGGACGAGGAGCGACTAGTCGCACTAGTTGCTCGATGCAGCGGAATTTAAAAAAATTTTATACGACGAAACCACATGATCCAAGAACACTTCTCGGATCGTTTCGTCTAAACCACAAACAAGTAATTAGGATTACCTCTTGAAGCGTGGTTGTGATCAAGTCTCTAAACGAAGAGACCTCCTGTCTCAAGTCCGATTCGACGGAGGAGACGCTTGCGAGCGCGGGGATGAACCGCGTGCTTCTCGCAATCCAAGTTGATGATCCAAGCGGCGGATCTCCTGATCTCGACACACGAGATCCAACATCTTCTTCACGAGCGAGGCGCACCGAAGGAGACAGAGATCCACGAGCAGAAGAACGGGCAGCATAACGACGATGCCGCGGCGATGGAGAACCTCTCCATGGCATCCATGGTGGACGGCCATGAGAGGGAGAGAGAGGGCTGACCTCTAAAGAGAAAGAGAGAGAGAGAGAGAGATGCTTCTTAAGCATTGTGTGTAAAGAGAGAGCATGGGTATGCCTCTCTATTTATAGGGTTTTGGGATCCATGGATCTCAATCCATGTGTCATATAAAATCAATGGTTGAGATTGATTTATGACAATCCAATGGTCAAGATTGTTGTTGGTAAAAGCCAACAACTTGTGATTTAATTTTGATTAAATATATTTGATAAATCAAATATATATTAATACCAAATTAAACCAACTAAATAAGGAGTGAAGAAACAAATAAGAGCCTTCTTCCCTGTTGGGAGGAGTGGACGGCCACCAATTCCATAAAGGAATTGGTGCCGCCCCCCTCTTCCCATATGGGGAGGGCAATCCCATGGATTCCCATGGGATTGCATATCTCCTTGTTTTTCTCTCAACAATTATTCACCAAAAAATAATTCTCAATTAATTTTGGGAATATTGCAATCTTGACATTGAATTATTGTGAATCACATTCACAACCCAAAACAAAACGTAATTTACATTTTCAATTAATTAGACAATGTGTATCCAATACACATTAATAATTAATCTACTAATATAAATTATATTTAACTCTCTCTAATACATTATAAATCACATTTATAATATATTATGAATAATTGGATATTACTATCCACATTATTCTTATCCTTGATAATTAAATCATATTTAATCATCTTGGATCTCTTTATCTCATGTGTTCAAATAATATGAATCACATTCACATTATATACATCTTTGATAATTAAATCACATTTAATTATCTAAGATAACTTTCCTTATAATATGAATCAAATTCATATTATTCATGATAATTAAATCACATTTAATTATCCATTTTCTCAATGCTCGGATACATATATCAACAATAGAATTATCCATGAACCCTTTCAAGGATAATGCGCTTTCTCCGCGGATACGTGGAGATAAGGACAGGGCGATTGTATTGTTCCACGTATAGTGACATGGATATTGAGATCACATCTCAAATCCAGATCTCGGGCCTCCCATAGATGCTTGATTAAATCAAGACCGCAAATCTAATCTTCTCATTGAATCTGAATCACATTCAGATCAATGTCCAACATTTGGACCAAGATCAGATTACTTCTCTACTGAGAGGAGTCACTAAAATCCAGACCCGTTTCATCACTCCCTAGGAATGGAAGCGTCATGGTTATACAACCGTTTATGATCACATCACCCTCAGGTATTCCTAATACCTGTACATCCTGCATACTGGAAGACTCAGAATAAACCCGAAGTATTAGATCAACTTTACACTGTCTACTTCAGGGTTACATCAGTAAGTTTCTCATTCGATCATTGGGAGTTGGTATCGATCATATACTTTCCAAAAAAGCATATATCATACCTAGGTCTTGATCATATACTTTCCAAAAGTATATATCAAACCTACAAATTCAGTCAAGCTTCCAAAGCGAGACGACCGTGCGCACGGAATTTGATTCTTCCCAATATCTCATGAGTGAGCTCTTGTCTTCCGGTTCAGTAGTGAACCTGTATAATCCCTTTGAGAGATCGTATTACTCATATGCCCTTATATGCACACCAGCGTGCCGGTGTATAGACCTTGATTAGGCCATCAACCTATTGGTCTGCCAAATGTACATATTCAGACATATAGTAACACATATGTCTTCGGTCAGAGGATGTGTGCCTATATCATGACAGCATATGATATAGGACTTTGGTTATCTCGATCTCGTTAAGTCAACTCTTTGACCTAACTCATCCGACACCTCCGAATCTCTATTCCTATGCAGAGGACCTGCATCAAGAGGTCGGTCAGATATCAACCTAAATAAGATAGGATTGTCATCTCCTACTCAGGCTGGAGATCATCTCTTAATAATCATTTGACGGTGCTTGATGAGTCCTCAATCTAACTCATTAGATATTCATCTAAGCACCAGCCTCTATGATTCAATAATTGAATCAACAGCTGTATGATCATTAAGATGGCCATGGTACATAACCCTAATTGCACTAAGGGACCTATTATGCAAATTATATACTCTTTATTTCAGATTAAGGAGTGAATTGCAATAACATTTATTGCATATTGGCTCGCCGTGGGCTCGCATGTCCAACAGGCCATTGGTAATAGGCAATATAGAACCCCAACACTTTGTGGTGGTTGTTGTGTAGGAGACGCTCCTTGTGAGCCATGACCTCTACCCTGTCTTCCTCCGCGTGTTGCTCCATTGCTTGAGGTGGTTGTTATACTGTTAATTGGGGTTGATTTAAACCCCGAAGCTCTTAACTTCGGACAGTCTTTCTTGATGTGGCCTTCCTAATGACAATAATAACACACACGTGCTCTTGTTTGAGCTGAAGACCCAGCCACAGAGGTGCTAGCTTTTGCTGCTGAGTCGTGAGGATATAGTGGAGGTCTAGAGAAACCCCTTCTTCCATATAATTCCCGGTCCAAATTCTGTGGCGAGCTTATATTAGACCCAATTGGATGATAACAACTGTCTCTTCGGTTATAATTCACCTTATGTTTGGATGGTCCACCAGTAAAGTGGAAGCTTCTTCTTTGATGTCCATGGCTTCATCTACAGTGGTGGCTCTAAAACCTGCAAGCTTCTCTCTCAAATCTCCCTAAAGAACGCTAACAAATTTGGCAAGACACTCTTGTGGTGAAGCTTCTAAAGCCGGGGAGTAACGTAGTAGCTCCATAAAGTGAATATGATATCTCGTATATTCTTGGATCCTTGGGTCAATGAATCCAACTCCCTCCTCTTCAATTCTTCCCAATGGGAGGGACAAAAGTGAGCTCGGAACTTCTCTTCAAAAACATCCCATGAATCAGGATCTACTAATTTCTTGGAAATAACTCTCCACCATCATCTTGCATAGTCTACTAGGGAGTAATCAGCGAAGTGCACCCAAGTGTCTGCTGGTGCGTGTCAACATCCTACTGATGT
The DNA here is from genome assembly GCA_037367405.1 of Ottelia alismoides. Taxonomy (NCBI): domain Eukaryota; kingdom Viridiplantae; phylum Streptophyta; class Magnoliopsida; order Alismatales; family Hydrocharitaceae; genus Ottelia; species Ottelia alismoides. The sequence continues at coordinate 98,263 of JAZKJV010009319.1, forward strand.
CATCAAGCTATAGTTGTGCCTCAGCAGGCATCTCTATGCCTTTAAATCAAGGAATCTTTCCCTTTCGGTAATTGTCTAGTAATGTGTGGTGTCTACGAAAGGCCTTTTCCATTGCTCCTTCAGCTGGGGTAGGAGCAGACTCAGTTGAAGGATGGTAACTAGATCCTTCCTCAGAAAGATGGACATAACCTTCAATCCTATCATCCACAGGTCTGGATGCTTCAGGTCTCCCAGCTTGTGCATTGAGCCTCTCCTCCAATGCTTGCTATTTTTGCCCCATTTCTTGCAGCATTGTCATCATGGCGGCTAATTGCCTAGACACGTCTTGGTCCGCCATGTTCCTGGGATAAGTCAAGGCCAAAGGTTAGGTCCTATATGTCTTAGCATGATGTACATAAGGGACAATGACTTGTGAATGGTACTCCAGTCAATTATTAAGATCAAAGGATCTTAATACAACCTTAATTTTCTAAATACCGCTCATAGTTGTTAATTACTAAATAAATTACAAGAGTAACTGGGCTCGGATACCAATCTGTCACAACCATAATTCTGGGCCGTTGGATCCTCCCATATCTGGATCTAGTTACTCAACAATAATTTATCCAACAATCACAACTAACATTCAGAAACAAACTGCAAATAAAAATACTCAAAAAGAGGTATTTAATACTTTTCCATTCACAAAATAAAGTTGACATGATCCATTGTCCGACCACAACCCTTTACATGTACATCATCTGTAAGGAAATACATAGAAATATTACTAACTTCCTTATAGAATAAAGCTACTGTAGCTGACTGAATGACTAAAGTCCTTGCGATGGCTCACCGACACCTGTTGGGTTTTCCAATAAATCATAGGATAACAATTAGTGAGTGCTAAGTAACGAAGAAGAGAAAAGTAAATAAATTGTGTAATTTTTCAAAACTTGTTGTCATTAAAAGTTACAATCCTTTCATTAATTTGAGTCATATTCCTTTCTATTCCACATCAAGGATTAGTCCAGGGGAACCCCAGCATTCTTGGACTCTGAAGCAGTGGATACTTCAGGATTGGAGATTGTGTTAATCTAGTGAGCTTATGCTGCCGCACACCGCCTCAACCAATCCTCCAATACTACCCTGACAATTTTCCTTTTCTTTTATTAATCAGGATTTCAAACCCTCAACATGGAACACAAAGGAGCACACCATCATCGAGGACCCGGTTGCTTAAAACCTCAGGCTAACCTTTACTCACATAACCTAGCGACTTTAAATACATGTTATAGTGACCTAGCCGCTACTGAACCACCCGTACCTCCAAATGGCACGACCACATCTTCCGTCGTTCAACCCGAATATATTGGCACTCGGTACCATGCAATGCAAATCATTCATTTCGTACGCACTTATCAAAACTAGGCAACCGTGTACCACCTAGGTAAGGTCACACCAATACGGGTTCCTTCCGACAAACCTACAGGTTGCATGCCCGACCTGTAGTTCTACTCCCAATCATTTCTTAACGTAACACATGATCTTTTTCATGATCCAAACCAACAAATATCAATTCCCATGATGTAATTCCTCAATTCAGCCTTATATTTGCATAACCATAAAATACTAAATATAGCCTTACACATATATTAATTAATATCTTTATATACTCATAATTATGCTCATTTTAACTTCCTAACCCTAACTTTCCAAGCCACTGCATCAATTCGATGCTTAGACCTTATTTTAGTTGAAATCAGAAAGCAACTTTTCATTATTTCTCAAAAATAGCCAAATTAGGGTTCTTTGTAGCAAAGAACATAAAATCAGAAATTTTAACGATCTCATATGAAAACCCAATAGCAAAAGGAAGGATTTCATTACCTAATCGAGCTCTCTCTCGCATATACAGTTCTTTATCATGACTCTCTTTCAAAAAGATGATTTATGGCTCCTAAAACGATCGAATTTTATTTTCATATCAAAAATGCTAAGAACGTGCCAAGAACGCGAAGAACGAAAGAAGAACACGAAGAACGTGAAGAACACATGAAGAACACGAAGAATGTGAAGAACATATTTTCTCTTGAAATTTCGGCAGAGATTCCCCTATACAGGGTGATATTTCTAAGAAAATTTCAGCCGAGTTTCCCCTTATATCGGGACATATTTCTAAGAAAATATCGACAGAGTTTCCCCTTATATCGAGATATTTCTAAGAAAATTTCGACAGAGTTTCTCCTTATAAAATCATCAAAAGGAAAACAATAGGGAAACTGAACATGAATCGGAAACCTAACTCATGAAGCAAACTAAGTAAGAGAGGATCGTACCTTCCTCCATCTCGTTCTTCCGGCAACGCTTCTCTAGCGCTCTTTCCTCGCCTCCTACTCCTCCTCCTGACCTCTCGACCCTATCCCTTGGGGTGGTGGTGGTAGTGGATATCATAGAGAATGAATGGGTAGGGGGGTTATTTATAGGCTCTAGAAAACCACTAACCATGGTTTAGACCTTAACCGTGGTTATCGGCCCATGGTTTTGGCTAAAACTTATCCGAAACTTAGGGCTTAAGTTAGAACATTCTAGAGGATTCTTCGGCCTAAGGGACCTTCAGCCCATCATCGTGATGTGGAAAAAATGCGGATGAGATCTGGATGCAAACAAGATCAGCAGTCAAACCCCAATTCACCTATTCAACGTTGAGCTGATGACCATAAAGGTTTGGTCTTTTAACTTGTCAATTTTATTTAGGTGATAATTCGATCTTGCAGAGTGATTAACCGAGATGGTAGGAACCCGATGCTCCCAAGAGACTGGCCCAATCCCAAAGTTAGATATTTCTCAGCCAGTACAAGTTGCGGACCGTTTACCGGCTACTCGATCAACTTGCTCTGCTAAGGACGTCGCGACCTGCTTTACCGGAGACCGGAGAGGTCCTCACTAGAGAACGACTAACCCCAATACCAGTAGTCTAACGAGAGTTCAGGTGTGGCTCTAGCCTAGTGTGCGAGTCCCTCTCTCACACAAGTAAACCAAACAAGGAGGGGATGCCTCTCCCAAAACAGATTTTTAAGTGAGGTGTCTTTTAAGATCAGGTTTGCACTAACAGTCCCAATTTTATGGTTTTCAGTTTTTATGGTATTTTTCAAAGTAAACAACGCCTAATGAAATTTTCATTCTCCTGATTATTTAAAGTCCAAAAACAGGGGGAGAAGTCGAAAAAGCCGATGCACGATCAAACACTATGATGTATGCAAAGTAAGAAAGGCGTACCTGACTCCAACACTCTACATGCAGGGTGATCCGCACATAAATTTAGAGATAGAAATTTAAACTAATCAAAATGATGCAAGAAGAAAATGACCTTAGATGAGCAATTTCTAATAATCACGAAGCACAATAGTTAACTGACTAGAGAGAGAGGTCGATGTCTGGTCTCGATGTCAGTTGGTGTCCGTCACAACGGATCTTGCACGCACTGTATACGGCCTCTAGTGATACATGACCTCTCAATCAATTAGATTAACTTTTTATTATGAATTATTAACAAGGTCCAATTATGAATCTATAGGTACAAGTAGTCTATTAGGGATTGGGCCTTAGTGATTTACGTCGCAATCAAGAGAAAATCCTAGATCTAAGGGCCAAAATCTTGGAGAATCAAAGAGAAAAAATGCGAGAAAACAAAACTGGCAAAAACTGCAGTGAGGTCCTCTGAGCACACCGGTGCTCGGTTAAACAGACCCCGATAAGCCAAGTGTCTAGAAGAGTCTGATGGTCCTGTGTTATTACAACAATAATAGTATGTGCTAGAAATAAAGACTAATCTAAGCTAAACTACTCTATCCAATATAACTAATTCCCTCATGTTCTCCTGCTCCTCAGGTGCGGTTACTCAAACCGAAAGCCACAAAGCCCTCGGGCGGTCCCTCGTACAAAAATCAAAGTAAAGAGAATTTCAGAAAAATAGTTATATAAAATAGAGATAAAAATAAATAGAAATCTAAAAAGGTTACTAAGTCATGCTCCCCGACAAGGGTGCCATTCTGATGAGCGGTTGGCCGGCTAGGGTTAAGTGTCAAAGTAAATCAAGGTCGTCACGACCCCAATTAGCCAATCAGACTCAACAAGAAAAAAATAAGATAACTCATATCAGACAATCAAAGCACAAAATTCAATGTTAGTGGTCTCCGCTATTTATTTTAACATGGTATAGCCATTGGTCGAACACGAGGAGCACGAGTAAAACCTACGAAGTAGTCGTAATTAGCGAAATAAAAGCATATTTTTATAAATTTTTTTTATATTTTTTATATATTTTCAAAATAAGAAAAAGAAACAAAACAAATAAGGAAAATAAGGCACAAGCAAGCTTCCACAATTTATATTAAGGTCTAAAAGGCTCAAAAATCAAAAACAAAAATATTTTTATTTTTTCAAATATTCAGATGTTTTTAGTAATTTTATGGGATTTTTCTAAATTTTATATGATTTTATAAAAAAACAAGAAAGGCAAAAATGGAAAGCAATGTACATCCTAGACTAAAAGGAAAATTTAAAATACTAAAAATATCCTAATGTCCTAGTTTTGATTTTTATGAAAAAGTAAATAAAAATATCTAACTACAAAAACTGAAATTCTATTTTTGAATTTTTTAGAATTTTTTATTTTTTTTCATAAGTTTTTTTATAACTTTTAGCATTTTAGGGTTTTTATAATGATTTTTAAAACAAAAATGCTATTGGAGTTAAAACACACAAAGACAAGCACACACTAATTTTTTGTGATTTTTAGAACTATTTTTGTAATTTTTAGGTATTTTAGAAAATAGATAGAACAATTTTTAGTGTTCTTTTATTTTTAGAAAATATCGATTAAAACTAAATTAATTCATAAAAATTACCATAAATATTACGTGTTAGCAGGAGCTAATTGTAATTTTATGGAATTTTTGGAGTTAATTAGGTATTTATTTGATTAAAAACAACACACACAACAAGCAGGGACCTAAATGCAATTATATGAAATTTTTCAGGCCAATTGATACATATGTAAAAAGCTTAGGTCAATTCTTGCAATTTATCCAAGGTATTCATGCACATGCTGAAAACTTCTACTCAAATGATAACATACATAAAGTGCAGGGACAAGCATGCAAATAACCTACAAACTCACGTGACATGCACATGTCTCAGGGTCAGAAGGATTAAAATGCAAATACTGAAAACTTTAAGGTCCAAGCTAAAAAAATACTGAAACTACAACTTTATTCTATGGACTGACTAATCAAAGCATAAAAGAGCGGGGTAAAACATGCAATGTACCATGAAGAGTCACGTGGCGCATGAGGAAGGCGTCGTGGTTGTATGGCTCTGATCAACTAGCGGGCAGATCTGACGGCACATAATATGTCGGGAACGTACGATCTGATGCGCTAGGGTGCGTCAGATCCAACGGCCACAAAGCTGAACTGGTCAGCGCATGTGATCGAATCTAACAGAGCGCGCCCATCCGAAAGCAGGAGAGGATGTTGGATGAACTCCCTCCAGATGACCTTCGACTGAGCGACGAGGTGAATCCGTCGACCTGATGAAAGATATGAAGGTCTCATCACGCTTGACGATACGTCGCACATCAGGAGGTCGACTCTGATCGAAAGGATAATGATCGGATGGTTGTCGTCGTGGAGGTGTGCCTGGAGTTGCTCCGCTTGAGTAATCGAGGGTCAAATAGGGTCTTCGATGCAAACCAGGGCCTGCAATGGAAAGAACGCTCGGAGGCGTAGCTACGGCGAGGGTTTATTGCAAGTAGAAGAAAGAGAAGCGGAGGGGAATGGAGGTCGACTCCCAGCAGTTATGGAGGGCTGGAGTCTTGGCCTTAATCTCGACATGGTTGTCAAGCCTAAGGGTGATCAGGCTGCGGTGCAAGATGAAGGGTGAGACAGAGGTCCGATCTGAACAGATAGATGCGGATAATAGGGCTTCGACCAGCTGGTCAGAGCAAGTGAGTGTGCGATGGAGCTAAGTTGAATGAACTTAATCAAAAGAAAAATTGCGGAGGATAGGATGGGTACCTGAAGATCTAGATGGACTCCTGAGCTCCAGGCGATGATGGTCATCGAGGTTATGGACTTAACCGCGTTGCGGCGGATGGGGAGGCTGCTCGCGACAGATCTCCGGCCACGAAGGGCGATTACGCGACCAAACTCCAATCCAAAGATGCTCTCTGACAACTATCACTCAACCAAAGGTGTCTATGGGTGGAAGAAGGAGCAAGGCACGAGCTGAGCTGCAGTGAAGGCGGAAGAGATTATTTATAGGCTTCCCAGGAGGCTGGAAGGATCGAGCGAGAGCGTGCAACCCTTGGAAGATCTGTGCCTTCCTAGGGATCCACGAAGGTGATGGATCCTAGGAGAAGGCTCGGGTGAAAGATCGGATCGAAAGGAGTCCTGACCTGATCGGGAAAAATGGGAGAAAATGCTCCGACGGAAGGAATCGGGTCGAGTCAGCCATGGAAGAGGGTGCTGATCTGGGTCAGCGAAATGAGCTGGACCAATCAGGAAATTAGAATCTACATATTTAATAAAAATAGTAAATAAATTCAAAATAAAAAGTGTATTACATAAAAAATGTTTATTATTTTTTGAAACGATTTTTGTGTGATTTTTAATTATTTTATGAAAAATAACATAGTGTATATACACTATATAGTATTATATGCATGTATAATATACCTATGTATTATGTACATTAATTTTTATTTTATTATTTTTACACAAGTACTCCAATTTTGTATTTTATTTATTTTCCACATGATACATGATTTTAGGAGTACAAAATAATTTTTAATTTATTTTTATGATTTATTTACAAGTATAAAATAATTAGGGGTGTGACATGTATACATGTATTTTGTACAAGTAAGAAGGATTTTATTTTTATTTTTATTTGATTTTTCTAGCTTTTATTTTATTTTTATTTTATTTCTAGGGTTATATACAAGCGGGTAAAAAGAATTGTTTAATTTTATTTTGTCAAAAATAATAATTTATATACATAGGTAATATATACAACACAAAGCAAACCCTATCTCTCTCTACTTATTTTATTTGGCGATAAGGTCAAGGCTTGACCTTTTCTTGGGGTTCGGGTCACACTGTTTTTATTCTAAATACCTCCTTCCTTTTACTTTTCCTTTATTCTTTTATTTTTGCACAAATTAATGTTAATTATGAAGTATTAACATATGCATGAATGATGCTATGTTATTATATTTACACCTATTTTCATGATGTTTTGCCAAGATAAATAGATAAAATAAAAGAATAAAGAGTGAGAATCATGGATTCATCACTTGCTCCCAAGAGAGAGATTAGGCTCGGTCTCTTTCTTCCACATATGCCGGAGACCCAAATCCAATTCATCATCGCTTCCGCAATCCTTTGATGTGATAACATGGGTCGGAGCGTAGCCCCAAACCCTCTCTTCCTTTTGCAGGTCTACTCACGCACCGAGGAGCGGTCTGGAGCCCTTGCTGCTCAGGCAGAGCAACTCCAAGAGGATTTCACCACTAGCCCCATCCGACCATCGTCACCTCCATCGTAGCCATCCACCAGGAGCGGAGCCTCCTCGCGACACTCCAGGACCCTTGGGTCACTTGATCAGAGCAGTGGATCGCCTCCATTGGATGTTCAAAGTTCATCCAGGGGTTGTTCTTCTAGATCGTCTGCTTGCCGTTGGATGCCCTCACTGCTGCCAGATTCCATCTCGCCCATTCGTTAGCAACCGCCTTCCCACCGTTGGATCAGATTCTCTGGAGCCATCTGACACACACATAGCCGACCGGATTAGAGGCGTCAGATCAGCTGCAGGGAATGATCAAAGCTGTAGAATAGCAACCCCTCCCATATGCGCCACGTGTCTCTGTAGGGGTAGATTTCTCTTTTACCCTTACACTTTTATGCTTTGCTAATTAGTCCCATAAATAAAATTGTAGTTCAGATATTTTATAGTTTGGACCTCATGTTTTTAAGATGTGCATTTTAGTCATGTTTGTTTGAACACATGTGCAACCCCACATGTTATATTGGGTTATTTGCAGTACTTAGTCTGAACTTTTATGCTATTATGAATCGAATGAAAAGCTTCTAGTATTTGCACTTATACTCTTGTGAGATTGGTTCACATTATGCGTGTGTGTCTGCCTGGATTATTTGCAACTTAGGTACTACAATTTCCTTCTGTGTTATCATTGGGCCCAACACTTTATTTTAATTATGCATAGGTCCCTACGAACTGTCTGCCTCTTGTTTAATTTAATAAATACCAAATTAATCCCAAAAAATACTATTCACTCCTGTTGACGTGTAGGATTTAGTTTCATTTTTGTGGATTGATTTCATTGCATTTACTATTTTTGAAAAATAAAAAATCCCTAAAAAGTGTCCTGCCTATTTTTGAAAATCCATAATTATTTGAAAATTTATCTTAAACAATCTACAAAAATTCATGTTGTTATGTTTCTGTGTGTTTTACCTACAGTAATATTTTTGTTTTAAAACCCCTTTTAAAAATCCTAAAAATTGCAAAAGACCTTAAAACTTATAAAAATCATAAAAAAATCAAGAAAAAAAATCATTTCAGTTCCTGTTTGTAGCATTTTATTTCTAGTTTATCATAAATTGCTCACCATCATTTTAGGGCATTTTAAGTAATTTTAAATTGCAATTTAATCCTAGCTGTGTACTGTTTGTCGTTTTAGTCACTTTTTGGTTTTTATAAAATTACAAAACATTTGCAAAACCCTAGAAAATTACCAAAACACTATAAAAGTTTAAAAACCCAAAAATATTTTTATTGTGATTTTCTGAGTATTTTTATCCTTAATTAAAAATACAAAAAGATTGTTATGTGCCTTGATTTCTTATTTGCTTGATTTTGTCTCCTTATTGAAAATCATAATTTTTTTTGCAAAAGTAAAAACCACTTGAGTATGTCTTTTTATTACTGAGATTTACTGAAAATATAAAAAAAGTATGGTTGTGTTGTATTTTGACTATATATTTTACTGTATTTTTCGTTGTAAATATCTCTTATTAAAAAGACACAAAAAATTTACATATTAGAAAAGTAAAAAAATGTACATGTTGTTTGTCTTCCCTTGTAAATTCTCCACTATTTATTTTCTTCTTTTTTTTTCTATTGTAATTAAAGTATCCAACTTTATTTCATTTATTATTTAATTTCCAACTTTATTCCTCATTTTTGCCTTTGATCCATCTTTATGTGAGGAGAGCCTAGTTCCCATAGTTGAATCGGTGACAGCGACACAACCGCGATCGAGCGACGACGGCCCTCTCTCCGGTGAGATCCGTTGGCTTTTTGGCCAACATCGCAGCCGCAACCGCGCGCTGCTCGAGCTCATCGCACGCCGGCGATTTGAGCGAAGACCGTGCTCTCGTGAGCACATCATAGGCGATCGTCTCCATCGTAGGTAAATTGTCTTCTCATTTTATCATCTTGATATTTTTGCAAAATTTTTTTAGCACACCACATATCATCCCTTCCACCACCACCACCACACCATCATTATTTTCCATTTGTTTAGTTCATCATCAACACCACCAACCCATTGTCCCCCTCCTTTTTGTGTACATTTTATTTAATGTTTAAAGAAAATTAAAAAAATAAAAAAATTTAAAACAAAAAATTATTACATCAGCAAAACAAAAAAATTTAAAAAAAACAAAAAGGGAGCAGCAGGCGCCGCCTGCCGCCCCCCTTTCCTTCAAGGGCAGCGGTGCCGCCCGCCGCTCCTCCACGCACGGCGGCCCACTGCCCTCGTAGCCGTGCCGTCCTCGCCACCCGCAGGCGCCGCCGCGTGTGGCGTCTCCGCCAAGCCGCCAACCCCCAGTGCGGCCCCCCATCTCTTCAGCCCCACCCGCAGGTGGCCGCCCTCGCCTCCGCTGACTGCACCGCGCCTCCCTTCGCAGCGCGCCGCCGCGACGCCGACCCTCGCCGGCCTCGTTCTCTAGCCGACGCGGCCACGACGCGTGCGGCCCGCCACCGCTGCCCTCCCTCCTTGTTGGGTTTCACCTGCATCCAAAAGAAGAAAGAAGAAGGTCATTATCCATCATTTTTTTATTTGTAAATATTGCTTATTTTCCCGCTGTTAGTTTATGTAATTGCATAATAGTTCCTGTGCATAACTTGCATTGTAATTGTCAATTTTCAGTTTGCACGGATAACCCTGTGTTTCACTTTTAATTTGGACCTCATTTATGCATCTTTTTATTCAATGAAAAATGTGTTGATGTTGATCAACTAATTCTATACCTCGTGGATATTTATTTATATTTTTATTGTATTTGGGTAATTAATTAATGTTGTGAGACTGAAATTCTGCATATTTAACCAATTTTGAGCACTTAAATTTATATCTCACACACGGTTGCTCTAAAAATTCCACAAAAATTAAATGTGATGCCTTGAAGAGTGTTTAATTTACTGTATAATTTCCATTAAAAATGGAGTTGTCTTGTGCCTGAAAAAAATTGTAGAGTGTTTTTAGTATTTGATTGTTAATTAAATCCACATACATCCTTTTCACAAAATTTCAACTCTCCTGGATTGCTTATCTAAATATCTTTTGGAGATAATTCACATTCTGATTAATTTGATAATGTGGATTTATTAGAAATTATTTACTCACTATCACTCTGATTTCACTAAAAAATCCATAAAAAATTCATAACTTGTCAAAAAATTCCAAAAATTACTGTAGATTCCTTACATCATGTTTTTATTTCAGTAAATTTTTCATGATTTTTGCTTACTGATTGTGTGATAAATTGCGAAAAAACCCATAAAAAGCTTGCATTTTTCATTGTTGCATTTTAACCCATAAAATTCCAAAAAAAAATCCTTGCATTCATCTCTGGATTAGAACTCTAGAAAAATATATTTTTGCTAAATTGGACTTATTTTCTACTTAAATTAATTTGGCTAAGTTGTATGCTTTCTAAGTGTCTTAATTCAACCACATCTTGCATTGGCATTTCATTTTGCATTAAAAAATCTCTAAAAACCGCATTTGGAAATCAAGATCTAAATTTTCAAATTAACCACAAGTTGTTCCTTTGCCTCCCTGAGTTCGACCCCAGACTTGCCCGGGATATAAATTTAAGCCAAGACACTCTTCACAGAGATTCTTTTCTCGGTTCTGACTGAATCGCTAAGTACGCGTATTACAACGAACACGAATTATTTATCGTATCTAGCGACTCGTCAGATGGCGCCGTTGCTGGGGAGGCAAACGGCTTAGGGACTAATTTAAAAATTTGGATTTAGATTTCACTTACTCGGGTAGTCTGACCCCCGAGCCACCTTGTATTTATTCCATCTTTTCTTTCAATTATTTCTCTTCATATTTTTGTATATTTTGTTTTTATCTCTCAAACATAAACTTATTTTCCTTGCGAGGGCCCGGTGGACTTGGAGTGCATCGGAGGTCGACGGACGCGACGCGTGCCGACTGCTGAAGAGCGAGGAAAAGCAATTTATTTTTGAGAGAAATTTTGTAAATTCTTGTAATTATTTAGCTTGCTCATTTATAGCGGCTCTTGTTTGAGAGCTCGCACGTGTAAAAAGACTTGGACATTATTTGCGGTGTGTCGAGACCCGTTTCACTCTCCGGTGAGAGTGGAGCTCGACTTGAGTGGCGAATTTAAGGATTAGGCACACGGTAGTATAGAATCAAATTTGTTTGTGCCTATCGTAAATTAGGCCACACATATCTTAGAAGATTCACTTATCTGATAAGATTCATAATGAGATGCACATAGACACGTACTACTTAGCTCAAAATCAAATCAATTCTTCCTCGCTAATACTATATTGTTTAGGTGTGGTTTTCTCGATCTGCATGCATTTAGTGTAATATTTACAAATTCAGTTTTGCATAATGCATGGAAAGTGCTGGGATTCACTGTAAGTATACCTTCTTCTGAGCATGCATCATAGTTTCTCGTTTGCATTCTGATTTCTGACTCCCTTCTTGATTTACAACTTAAGGTCAAAAAGGAAATTGGGACTGAATGGTAGACGTGCTTGTATGTTCAGATTAATTTCAAATGATAACCTAACTCTAAAATTGGGACTGAATTGAGCAGGTCGATTAAACTAATTGGAATAAAAAGAACCCTTGTTCTCGGGTGTATAAAGCCCTCATTGTTTGTTTTACCTACAAGTGAGAGAGAGACGACCCTAGGATAGAGCCAAGTCTAGATTTCTTACTTACTACTCGTTCTTTATTTTTAGGCAATTAGCTACTTTTCAGTGAGGATTTACGGGTAGCCGGTAAACGGTCCGGACTTCCTTAGCAGAGTGGGAGGTTTAGAGGACGCGTTAGTCCTCAAGGAACGGGTAGCCGTATTTATACGATCCGTACTTACTCCTATACTGGCTGAAAGTAGGTCAAACTAGTCGTAAGAATCGAGCCAGTCTGTAGGAAAATACGGCACCTAACAGCTCGTTAATCTTTCTAAGATTGTATTCTCACCAATTAAAATTGACCAGATAATTCGGCCGAACTCTTACGACCATCACGTGTTGAGTTGGTGAAATTAAGGGTTTGAATTGCGTTTGTATTGTGTGAGTTCACTCCGCACATTTACGTGCACCGTAGAACTAGTGTCTCATTGACTATCGTGATCTAATTGGTTCTTTTGACATCGAAGATGACTGATTGGGGGGATATTTATTCGGACTTTGCGAATCTCTCATTGAACCCTTCAAAAAGTACGTCTTCAAAGGTCCAAGCGCAACTTGGTCCAACCTGGACTCATGACCCTCTTGAGCCCAGGATCACTCACTCTCGGGATGGTTACTCTCAAACCATTCCATTTCCCTCTTCCCACCTCACCGAGGAAGACCATCGCCTCGGTGAGAATATCTTGATTCATAAATCCTATTCTAATCAAGAACACATTGCCGATGTAGGACATAAAGAAGATTCAAGTAAAATGCCAAAGAAGAAAGAAGAGGAAGAAGAGAACCATGAAGACCCAATGAGAGTGATACTTGCCCGATTAGCTGCATCTGAGCAGCGACATGCATTACTGAGAGCTCAGTTAGGACAGTTAAATGTTGGGATCCAACCACCAATGGATGCGGCGTATAACCTCGGACAATATCAAATTCATAACTACTTGAGTCCGACCGAACCCACTGTTGACTTTGAATTGAAGCCGCATTTTCTGAACTTGCTGTCACATTTTGATGGGAATGCTTCTAAAGAGCCATATGCATTCCTAAGGGACTTTGAGCTCATATGTGCTAACCTCAAACATAATAATGTTAGCTAGGATTATATTAGGCTCAAGGCCCTTCCATTTGCCTTGGGTGGAAAAGCCGATTACTGGGTGAAGAATCTTGGAATCATCATCACCACTTATGCCCAGTTCAAGGACCTATTCCTAAAGAAGTTCTACCCGTTGAGTAGAACTAACATGATGAGGATGCGAATTACGAGTTTTTCCAAGTTACCCCATGAAGCCTTCTGTGATGCTTGGGAAAGATTCAAGGACATCCTGCAAAAGTGTCCTTGTCATGGATTAGATGAAGACGTCTTGGTCCAATCCTTCTTCACTGGTCTCAACCCTGAGATGCAGGATTTAGCGAGCGCTGCCTGTGGAGGCAGCTATACATCACTAGGAGCGGATACCGTCTGGAGGGTATTCGAGCAGATGTCTGAAACTAGCAGCTCACAAATATACAGCAGGGCCTATACACCAACCCCTAGTTCACTCTCATCTAGAGGGGGAAAATCAGCTGTAGTCGATCTCTCTCAGGACGTGATCCCTAGCATGGGACTCCTTGCTGACAAGCTAACTGTAGTCGAGAGGATCGACAGGAGGATTGATGAGTTAGACTGGAGCGTCTCCAAACTTCCAAAATAGATGGAGGAGTTGACTGAGAAGGTATCTAAGATAAAGATACCCACCGTGACTGCACCCTCTGCTCTCGTATACCGAGTTCACCATGTTCAGGAGCAGTTGGTGTCAAGGCAACCGCAGCCATGGGAGCTGGACCAATCCTACACCCACTCTTTCCAGCAGCCACCTCCATTAGCAGAGACAGTTCATGAGGAGCCTCCACTGGTTTGGGAGGTGAATGGAGTATGGTATACTCAGGACCCTGCCAAGCAGGGAAGTACGGGAGACCGACAGACCTTCCAGCGTCCCCCGGCCTTTCACAACACCGCATTCACCTCCGCACCACCTCCTTCACAGCAGAGCCTTGTATTCCAACCACCCCAACAGCAGAGGCAACAGTACAAACAGTATGGCCGACAGGGCCGTTACCAGGCAGGCTAGCAGGGCCCGCAACCCCAGCAGCAGCAGAGGCATTACACTGGCCAGCAGGGCCAGTCTTCCTGTTCTTCTTCCCAGTCTTATCCACTTCCTTCATTGTCTAGTCCCATGGATATTCAGCAGCAGATACTCGACGAGCTACGTTCCTACATGAACGAGATTCAGGACTTACGGGTGGATGTCAACCGCCTGTCCAGATGGTGAGACGAGCAGACTGCACCCTCTACAGCGATCCCATCCCAAGTTCAGGCTAACCCCAATAGCCTGAACCATTCTAGTTCTCAGCAGCACTTTGGTTAGGTATACTATTCAGCATCTCCTAAATCTGAACATGAGATTCTTTCATGTGACAAAGCTAACCACATGTCACTCAGAAGCGGAAGGACCGTGGCTATACCTAACCGGGCGAGAGACACGAGGAGGGGCATCTCTGGAGCTCTACTTGAGGAGTCTTCAGAGGACGAGGAGGAGATGCATCATATTTCAGAGCCCCATCAGCATCATTTGAGGATTTCCACTCAGGGAGCCGAGAGGAGGAGGAGAGCACGTATGCAACATCGTCAGCATGGATATTCTTCTGAGTCTACGGAGGACCTTGCATCTCCAGTTGTGGAGGATACCACTCCATCTTCTATTCCACAACCTATAGTAGATAGTTTAGATTTTGAGTCCATGTTGCATCAAAAAGATTCTTGTATGAAGAACTCTGTTTCCATTAATGCAAAGAACGATCTTTCAGTTCATGATTCAGATTCTTCATCCTATGTTTCCCTAGCTTCAATCCCTTTCCCCTGTGCTCTTACGACAGGAAAGCGCATAAAAAAGATTCAGAAAGATGACCCCGATATGGCACGGTTTTGTAAAGAAAACATCACAATTAAGGTGCCATTTCATGAATATGTGGCTAACCATCCTGTCTTCCAAAAATACCTTAAGGTGAGATGCACACCTAGAAGGGTTAGCAGGAAGAAAGATAATTGAAATATAAAGACACATGTCTTATCAGTAGCCACAACCTATTGTCTCAAGAATCAGACTTTGCCAAAGAAAAAGAGAGACATGGGTGCTCACTATGTGGAGAGTCGTATTGACGACATTGCGTTTGCACGCACACTCTTAGATAACGGTTCTTCGATCAACTTACTTCCCTTAGCATTATATCAAAAATTAGAGTTGGGACCATTTCGCAAATCTAGAGCTTTACTCTTCGTTATCTCGATTGAGGGGCAGAACTATCAGGTAGACTTCACAGTCTTGGACATGGAGACCCCCAATCATTGGAGAGAATCTCATATCATTCTCGGGCGACCCTTCCTTAGGACCGCAAGCACAGCTTTCGATTATGGTACGGGAATGATGAAGTTCCGTTCTCCAGGCGGAGAGGTGAACCTTGAGATGAAGCAAACCAAGTGTCAGCAACCCGATTCAGAGAGTAGCACAAAGTACTCATCTTCAGAGGCAGATTGCAATATAATTAGCACAGTTGGGATTTGGGGACAGATTCCTTCAGGATAGAGCGAGACCTTTCATCTGGAGAGGATATAGTGCATGATGCAGTATGCCAGGTGTTGTCTGATCTTGTGAGAGATGCATCTACCTATTCTCATGATGACATAGAGATCCATCAGGATCTGTCAGTTCCATCCTCTTCAGAACAATCATGGGACATAGATGACGAGTCGGACGTGGCTTTTGTCGATTGTTTGGATATTTTTGACGATCCGACTCTCGATACTTCTGATTTGGTGGCGAGTACTACTCAGCTTAGCCCACCTTCATACATCACAAAACTAGATTCAGATTCAGTTCAGCCAGATCTGCTTGATGATACCACATTGCCAGAACTGAAATCACTACCTCCTACACTCAAGTATGCCTTCCTTGCGGGACCCAAAGAGAGATATCCTGTCATCATTAGCGTAGACTTGACTTTAGAACAAGAGTCTAGGTTGTTAGAGGTCTTAGAGAGGAACCGCAAAGCAATAGGCTGGACAGTATCGGATCTCATGGGCATCAACCCCCCTTTCTGCTCGCACCACATTTTACTGAGGATAATGTGAGACCTTTCCGTGAATTCCAGAGGAGACTTAACCCCAATCTACGGGAAGTGGTGAAGAAAGAGATTGAGAAATGGTGCAAAGCAGGGTTTATATACCCTATTTCTGACTCCAAGTGGGTGGTCCCGCTTCATGTTGTCCCGAAGAAGTCGGGAATTCAGATGGTCACCAACGAGGTGGGGGTAGAGATCGCAACACGAGTACCCACGTCGTG
Source organism: Ottelia alismoides (assembly GCA_037367405.1). Classification (NCBI taxonomy): domain Eukaryota; kingdom Viridiplantae; phylum Streptophyta; class Magnoliopsida; order Alismatales; family Hydrocharitaceae; genus Ottelia; species Ottelia alismoides. The sequence continues at coordinate 114,888 of JAZKJV010009319.1, forward strand.
GTGCGTCTGTGTTGACTACAGGCGCCTGAATGCTGCGACCAAGAAAGACCACTTTCCCTTGCCTTTTATTGATCAGATCTTGGAGAGACTAGCAGGGAAAGAGTTCTTCTGTTTTCTTGATGGGTACTCAGGCTACAACCAGGTGGCCATAGCCCCTGAGGACTAGGAAAAGACCACATTCACATGTCCATTCGGCACTTATGCTTTCAGGTGCATGCCATTTGGGCTCTGCAATGCCCCGGGCACATTTCAGTGGTGCATGATAGCCATATTTGCCGAGATGGTGGGAGATTTCCTGGAAGTGTTCATGGATGACTTCTCGGTCCATGGTGATTCTTTTGATACATGTTTAGCGCACTTGGACCGAGTTCTCATGAGGTGTAGAGAGGTGAATCTGGTACTCTCCTGTGAGAAAAGTCAATTTATAGTGACGGAGGGTATCGTGTTGGGGCATGTCATCTCCAAAAGGGGAATGGAGGTTGACCCTGCCAAGGTGGAGGTGATCGAGAAACTCGATCCACCTACTAACGTGAAGTCAGTGCGGTCATTCTTAGGGAAAGTTGGATTCTATAAAAGATTCATTCAAGATTTTTCAAAGATCGCCCGCCCACTGACTGAGCTCTTAGGAAAAGACACAGAGTTCGTTGTAGATCACAAGTGTCTCGAGGCCTTTGAGCTCTTGAAGATGAAGATTTGTGCCTTGCCTATCCTACAAGCTCCTGACTGGTCTCTCCCCTTTGAGGTCATGACCGATGCTTCAGATTTCGCTATAGGAGCTGTGTTAGGACAACGGCGAGATGGGATCCCGTTTGCGATTAACTATGTGAGCAAAGTATTAGATCCTACACAGAAAAATTATACAGTGACTGAAAAGGAAATGCTCGTGGTAGTATGGGCCCTCGAGAAGTTCATATCATATATTTTGGGCTCTAAGGTGACAATTTATACTGATCACACAGCCATTCGATACATAATGGAAAAGAAGGACGCGAAGGCGCGTCTTCTTAGGTGGATTTTACTCCTCTAGGAATTTGATTTGGAGATTAAAGATAAACCTGGAGTGAAGAATGTTGTGGCTGATCACCTTTCTCGGATTGAACTTAAGGATTCTCTTGATCACGAGCGGATTAGAGAGACCTTCCCAGATGAATCAATTGTGTTATTGACTCACTCCCGTGGTATGCCAACATGGTGAACTATCTTGTCTCCAAGCAGGTTCCCCATGGTTGGACTAGAAGCAGCATTGATCGACTGAAGTCAGATTCGAGGAGATACCACTGGGACGATCCTTTCCTTTTCTGTGTAGGACCAGATTGTGTTTGGAGAAGGTGTATTCCTCAGGAGGAATACCAGAGTGTCCTCACATATTGTCATTCACTTGAGGCTGGAGGACACAATTCGGGAAAGAGAACCGCTCACAAAGTACTTCAATGTGGATTGTATTGGCCGACCTTGTTTAGAGATGCCATTGATTTTGTGCGGTCGTGCCCGATTTGTCAAAGGATGGGAGGGACAGTTGGTCAGAGAGATGAGATGCCCCATGCAACCGATGATTATTTGTGATGTTTTTGATGCATGGGGCATAGAATTTATGGGTCCCTTTCCCAACAGCCAAGGACATGAGTACATATTATTGGCAGTTGATTATCTATCTAGGTGGGTGGAGGCTATCCCAACCCGAACCGTAGACAGCAAGACTATCTGTAAGTTTGTGAGAGACCATATTATTTCTAGGTTCGGGGTGCCAAAAGTTTTGATATCTGATGGGGGTAGCCATTTTGTGAACCGAGATATGAGATCTATAGCTAAGGACTATGGATTTGAGCATAGAGTAACTAGTCCTTACCACCCACAGTCCAACGGCATGGCAGAGGTTTCGAACAGAGAGGTGAAGAGTATTTTGCAAAAATTGGTTCGTCCCGATAGGAAGAACTGGTATCAGCTCTTGGACCAAGTTCTGTGGGCCTATAAGACAGCCTACAAGACACCATTGGGTACTTCACCATTTAGAATGATCTATGGAAAGCCATGCCATTTTCCCGCAGAATTGATTCATAAATCCGAATGGGCAATTAAGAAGATTAATTGGTGTTGTCACCTAGGGAAGCTTTGCCAAGACTTGAACTTGAACGAGCTCGTGGAAATCCGAAAACAGGGCATATGACAACAGTTTGATTTATACGGACAAAGCAAAGAGATGGCATGATCAGCACATTAGGTGCAAAGACTTTGTCCGTGGGCAAAAGGTATGGTTGTTCAATGCCAGGTTGAAGATGTTCCATGGGAAGCTCAAATTTAAATGGACGGGTCCCTTTGTGGTTAAGAAAGTACACGAGAATGGAAGTGTAGAGATAGATGATCTCACAGATGGTGCACAATCTCATGTGGTGAATGGACAACTGTTGAAGCATTTTGTTAATTCGAAAGAGCAGTTAGTCCAAGTCGAGGTCATCAACTTCATATAGAGTGAGCACAGAGCAGATACATCTTATTACTCTTCATGAAGATGCAGCATCAAGATTCAACATCTTAGAAGATTCAATCACTCTTGTACATATTCTCCCTTCTTTGTATATTCTCTAGATCACATCGGTTCTCACACTTACTCTTGTCCTATACTTAGGCTGACCAAATCCTAAGTATAGGGGGGACCGATGCCCGCCATGTGTATATACTCATCATTTCTCCTCTTGACCTTGTCCGCCCCATTTTTGCTCTTCTTCTACACTTAGGCTGTCCAGAGCCTAAGTATGGGGGGCGGATCAACTTCTATACTATTTATTATTTCAGCCATCCTACGCTTAGCACGTGCTATGTCTTTTTCTCGCTTCTTGTGCCATGAGAACATAGCACATGCTAAGTATAAGGGGGGCGTGTATATATTACATATATACTTTACCCATATCTCGTACTTTCACCTATTTTTGTATATATTATACAATAATTATGGGGTGGGTAAAAAAATTTCAATTTTTTTTAAAATGACTTAAAAAATCTAAAAAAAACTCTCTAAAAAAACTATTTTCTTTATTTGCTTAAAAAACATTCTTTTTCACAAAAAAGTCTTTTCTTATTTACCTATCTTTTAAAAAAACTCTTGAAAAAAAACATAACTTTTCTAAAAAACTTCTTTGCCTTTGTTTGTCAAAAAAAACTTTTTGAAAAAAAAACTTTTTCTAAAGCTTAAAAAAACTAACTAATAAGTTGGTTTAATCCCTGACACAATTCACTTTCACACAAGACTAGTGATGTTCAAGAACACTTGGTTTATGAGGTCTTCAGATTTTGAGTTAACCAGCCTTAGTCATTAGGGTCTTGGACTTAATTATTCACATTTACCTAGTTTGAAATATTTGTGTGCTATATTGCATGCTTAGTCTCTACCTTAAGAATATGATCAGCACCTCACATACACGACTGCAGTTATGATGAGATGAGTTGAAATTTCACTTGAGGAACTAGGATGGGGGATTTGAGTTTGGACTTGATTTGAAGATACTCAAGGATGGGATAAAATCGTTGAAGGCTTCTTGAAACCTGAGTGTCAGCATCTTTAGAAAGTATGAGAACATGGTTCTTGTACTATCTCTTGACATTTACCTGTGTTCCAGGGTGTGATAAAATAAAAAAATGTTGATCAGTGTGCGCCAACTCTTGGTAAAAGCAGTGGAGCTAGCCAAAAATACTACAAAGCAATGAAATGTCAAAGAAAAGCTCTCATTCCACAAAGTCAAATATCAAAGAGCTTCCACCAAAGGTGAGTGCTCCCAAACTTTTCAAAGTGTCCACTTGGACCACCGCTATTAAGACCAGGAGTCGGGCTTGCACAAAAAAAGGGTTCTGCATCGTAAATGCTACAAGTCTGGGTGTAGAAGGTACGATAGGTACTCACAAAAGGCACACCTCGGTGTACTCCCAGGAAAACAAGTGCAGACGGCTCCAACTTCTCTTGACGGACGCACTGATCAACACCAAAAAAATACGTTGAGTAATAAGGCACTCGAGAGGATCCTTGTTCCAATGAGAGGGAGAGAAGAAATGACACAATCCTATGACCTCCATCAACTGACCTTCCATCTATACTTTCAAGTCTAACAACTAAAGAGACGGTGGATTGGATGCAAGAAATGGTTTATTCCCTAGTGTTGAGGATCGGGTCCTTAGGAGAGTATCTTGGACTAGAATCTTGGGTGACGTTGCGACTCTACTCTTGTAACTGCAGTCAATACTTAATATCATATCCCTACTATATATGTATACAGAGAGAGTCTAATGATTAGGGAAATTGGGTACCTTTTGACTAGAGCTTGTTTCAGCTTAGAATTTTAGGATCTCTTAAACCGAGAGTTCTTGAACTGATCAAGTCTTATATTCACATGCACAGTCAGGGGTTAACCCAACTTATTCATTCTTTATTTGCTCGAGGACTAGCAAAGTTTAAGTATAGGGGGGTGATGAATCCACGATTCATCATCGCAATATCTTGATCTTAGCAAAATCCCTGAGTAAAGTCTCAAATAAATGAACATAAAATCATTAAATTATCAAAATGACTCTTGTAAATAAAATACATTAATTATTGTATATTAGATTGTACAAAATAAATTAACAATAAAAAACCGCAAAATCAATGGAGTTTTATACCTGTAAATAGCCCAAAGATTTATGTATTTTTAATAATTTCACTCAACTCCTTTTTATCTAATTCTTTCTCTAACTTGTTTATAAAAATGTATATAAAAATACAAAAATATAAAATAAATTTTACCTCAAATAAATGCTCCTAGATCCCAAAGAGAAAAAGCCGTAAAGTCCAACTTCCAAGCCAAATTCCCGCTCCGTCTGAACTTCAAATTCACCAAACTCACTTTTAAAGTTCAAGATAGAAAATTATCTATCCAACGGAAGTGGTTTCATTAAAATCGGAGCTCATTTGCAAAAGTTGGGTTTTGGGACCTAGATGTACATTGTATATCATGTATATATTCATTCTTTCTTCAATTTTTATTGTATCTTTCTTATTTACTGAAAATATAAAAAAAGTATGGTTGTGTTGTATTTTGATTATACTATTTTACTGTATTTTTCCGTTGTAAATATCTCTTATTAAAAAGACACAAAAAAATTACATATTAGAAAAGTAAAAAAAAATGTACATGTTGTTTGTCTTCCCTTGTAAATTCTCAATTACTTATTTTCTTCTTTTTTATTCTATTGTAATTAAAGTAGCCAACTTTATTTCATTTATTATTTAATTTCCATTCTCTACAATAACCACCAATTCAACTCCATTATTCCATCATTTTTTCCAACTTCCCATTCAACTCCATTAATAATCCAACTTCCCATTCAACTCCACCTCCTTAATAACTTCTCATGTATCATCTTTATATACATCTCATTCTCCTCATTTTTGCCTTTAATCCATCTTTATGTGAGGAGAGCCTAGTTCCCATAGTTGAATCGGTGACAGCGACGCAACCGCAGTCGAGCGACGACGGCCCTCTCTCCGGTGAGATCCATTGGCTTTTTGGCCAACATCACAGCAGCAACCGCACGCTGCTCGAGCTCATCGCACGTCGGCGATTTGAGCGAAGATCGTGCTCTCGTGAGCACATCATAGGCGATCATCTCCATCGTAGGTAAATTGTCTTCTCATTTTATCATCTTGTTATTTTTGCAAATTTTTTTTAGCACACCACATATCATCCCTTCCACCACCACCATCACCCCATCATTTTTTTCCATTTGTTTAGTTCATCATCATCAACACCACCAACCCATTGTCGCCCTCCTTTTGTGTACATTTTATTTACTGTTTAAAGAAAATTAAAAAATTTAAAAAAAATAAAACAAAAAAATTATTACAGCAGCAAAACAAAAAAATTAAAAAAACAAAAAAAAGGGAGCAGCAGATGCCGCCCGCCGCCCCCTCTTTCCTCCAAGGGCAGCGGCGCCGCCCGCCGCTCCTCCGCGCACGGCAGCCCACTGCCCTCGCAGCCGTGCCGTCCTCGCCACTCGCACGTGCCGCCGCGTGCGGCGTCTTTGCCAAGCCGCCAGCCCCCAGCGCGGCCTCCCATCTCTTCAACCCGCAGCCACCCGCAGGTGGCCGCCCTCGCCTCCACTGACCGCACTGCGCCTCCCTTCGCCGCGCACCACCGCGGCACCGACCCTCGCCGACCTCGTTCTCTAGCCGACGAGGCCGCGACGCGTGCGGCCTGCCGCCGCCGCCCTCCCTCCTTGTTGGGTTTCACCTGCATCCAAAAGAAGAAGAAGAAGGTCATTTTCCATCATTTTTTTATTTGTAAATATTGCATATTTTCCCCTGTTAGTTTATGTAATTGCATAATAGTCCATGTGCATAACTTGCATTGTAATTTTCAATTTCCAGTTTGCACGGATAACCTTGTGTTTCACTTTTAATTTGGACCTCATTTATGCATCTTTTTATTAAATAAAAAATGTGTTGATGTTGAGCAACTAATTCTATACCTCGTGGATATTTATTTATATTTTTATTTTATTTAGGTAATTAATTAAAATTGTGAGACTGAAATTCTGCATATTTTACCCATTTTTAGCACTTACATTTATATCTCACACACTGTTGCTCTAAAAATTCCGCAAAAATTATATGTGATGTCTTGAAGAGTGTTTAATTTACTATCCAAATTTCATCTAAAAAGGAGTTGTCTTGTGCCTGAAATAAATTATAGAGTGTTTTTAGTATTTAATTTTTAATTAAATCCATATACATCATTTTCACAAAATTTCAACTCTTCCGGATTGCTTATCTAAATATCTTTCGGAGATAATTCGCACTCTGATTAATTTGATAATATGGATTTATTAGAAATTATTTACTCACTGTCACTCTGATTTCACTAAAAAGTCCATAAAAAATTCATAACTTGTCAAAAAATTCCAAAAAATTACTGTAGCTTCCTTACATCATGTTTTTATTTCATTAAAGTTTTCATGATTTTTGCTTATTGTTTGTGTGATAAATTGTGAAAAAACCCATAAAAAGTGTGCATTTTTCATTGTTGCATTTTAACCCATAAAATTCCAAAAAAAGTACCTTGCATTCATCTCTGAAACAGATTTCTAGAAAAAAAATATAATTTTGCTAAATTGGACTTATTTTCTACTTAAATTAATTTGGCTAAGTTGTATGCTTTCTAAGTGTCTTAATTCAACCACATCTTGCATTGGTATTTCATTTTGCATTAAAAAATATTTAAAAAAACCGCATTTGGAAATCAAGATCTAAATTTTCAAATTAACCTCAAGTTGTTCCTTTGCCTCCCTGAGTTCGACCCCGGACTTGCCCGGGATATAAATTTAAGCGAGACACTCTTCACGGAGATTCTTTTCTCGGTTCTGACTGAATTGCTACGTACACGTATTACAAAGAACACAAATTATTTATCGTATCTAGCGACTCGTCAACCTCACCGCAGCGTTTGTCCAGTTTTGATTTTATCACCTTACTTTCTATTTGATTCTCGAAGTTTTGGCCCCTTTGTGATTGTGACGTAATTAGATAAGACCCAATACCTAATTGCTTGCATGTTCCTATAGATCGTAATTGCACCTAGTTAATAACTAATAATAAAAAATTAACTTGATCGTTAGAGAGACCATGTGCCGCTAGAGGTCGTATACAACACGTCTAGGATCTGTTATGGCTGACACCGATCAACCTCTGGGACCAAACTCAGGCCTCTCTCTCTCTCTAATTAGTTATCTATTTGTTCTTCACGATCATTAGAAATTACTCGTCTAAGGTCGATTTCTTCGTGCATCATATAGTTAGTTTATTTTCTGTCTTTAAATTTATACGTGGATCACCTTACATGTAGAGTGCTAGAGATAGGTATGCATTTCTATCTCTGCATCATCATAGTGTTTGATCATGCATCGGCTTTTTCGACTTCCTCCCCCTGTTTTTGGACTCAAAATAACCAAAGGAAATCGAAAAATTTGTTAGGCGTTTTTATTTGAAAAATGCTTAAAAAGGTGAAAACAATAAAATCGGGATTGCTTATGGAAATAGGACCCTAAAATACAATTCATTATAAAATCTCTTATTTTAGGGAGAGTCACCCCCTCATTGGTTGGTTTGTCTGCAACGAGAGAGTGACCCGCTGATGAAACCCTGTTTCATGCTCTTAATTCACAGATATTAACCCTCTAGCTTAGACCAAGGGTCAATAAAAACCTGATTAATCCCTGTAATTATCTGACCCCTTGAATAAATTAAAAATACAAAAAATAATAAAATTAAAATTCGTAGTGTTTTTGCCCTTAAAAATGCTCGCAAAAATATTTCTACCTCTATTTGACCTCATCTTCATTTTTGGTCAACATGAAACTTGTAGATCTCATCAAGATCTACAACTTTCTTGTTTTGAGCTTTTCCAAATTCGGTCATATTTACCCTCTTTTACGAGGTTTTATATCTAAATAATCTGATTGGGCCACGTGGCTCTTTCTTGTTGAGCTACATGGCCCCTCTCATCTCGCCACTCACCCTCCATTTTCCACAATCTGATCGCCTTCTGGAGCTCTGATCACCACCATCCATCCCGCTTTAATCCTAGGCCATTCGAGAAACCCCATGATCACATCAAGGTCTTCCGCCCATTCCTCTTCCTCAACTCGTCACGTAGTATCTTCAGCGCCACCCGATCTCCTCCATGCGCTTCAGATCCCAACCGTTCATCGTCGCATTTAATCTCTACCATCTGATCACCATCAATATGGAATCTCAACCGTTCGCTTCCGCCCACGTATCCATATGCCACGTGGCCTCCTCCTTAGCTCTTGATCTCGCTGTCCCACATCCAATCCACACCTCTCGTTAGAGCCCTTCTCATAGCCGTTGGATCGCGAGATCCAACGGCCACAAACTCATGTCCTACCTCCAGTCGCCCCTCTCCCACGTTCTCCACCTTGCGCATAGCCTTCCCCCTTTCCATTTTTCCCGCCTACTCCACCATCTCCTCCACACGTAAGTCACCCCACTACGGAGCCGGGTCATCCCTCTTCCCCGTGCTCAACCACTCAATCCACGTCCTTCTCCCTCTCACTCCATATCCCCCATTCAACCCACTCCTTTGCCATCATAACCGTCACCTCGCTTCGATTAAAACATCACTTTCGCCCCAGTCCACGGTCGCCCGCCTTTATGTGGGGCTCCACCTAACAAGCCTCTGCTCCTCGGTGACAACAAGGAAGCACAATGGAGTGCGAAGACGACGGTCACCCCCGGTGTCGACTCCAGGCCATAGTAGGCTAGGATCGTAGTGGCTCCGCCCCGCCAAGCTGCTCCCCATAGCCGGGGGAGTCCAACGATGATCGGAGGTTCACCTCTAACCTCATGCCCAGGCCCCGCTCTGCCATTATCTCAGGTAAGTTCCTCTACGAATCTCCCTTGCATATTCTTTGATTTTCTCTGAATTAATTAGGTCACTCCATTTTCATTCACCCACCATTGTCTATCTCTCAGGCTTTCCTGCTCGTCCATCTCCCACGCGCATACCTCCAATTCTTCTATCACTCCTCCACAACCTCAAACCACCTCGACCCATCTCTTCTCCACTTCACCGCAGAAGATGACCGGGCCAATCACTTCTTCGCTCCGCACGGCCCTCATTCCACTCACGTTCATCATAGCATGAAGCTTCGGCTATCTCCTAACGATTGTAGGTACCACAATGGATCAATGCCCAGAGCCTCATTGGAGCGGATATCATGAGCTTCGCCTCAGGCGTACACGTTTTACCCTCCTTCTCCAAGACCTCCAACAGCTTTCTCAGGCTTCGAAGATGGTTTCCGATGTTCCAGATGCCTCCACTGAGCTATGTCGTGAGAGCTAGAAGGTTGCGAAGCTGAGAGGATGTCGTCGGAGCACAGCCATTGCCGCCGCAGGAGGCGGCGGAGAAGAAGAATCCAAGTTACAATTACCATCCGATCTCTACAATCAGACGACCATATGAGAACCACGTTGCCAACGCACCTTCGATCAGCCACCGTTTGATCTCCCTTGATCAGATGGTCCAGAACATCCCACGTGTTCAATCCGAGCCACAGTACCAAACCTCCAGGCTCGGATTTCCTGAGCCACATCCGAAGCAGAGCCAACAGCCTGAGCCTCCTCCCGAGCCTGAGCCAACCAACGAAGCTACTCCGAGCCAGTTCCAAGCCTACGCGCCAGCCGAGCCTAGCCCTGCAGATGCTCTATCACATGCGGGTGGGGAATTTTACATGGAGGTCCTCCCAGCTTCTGCATATTGCAAATGGGTCCAGAAATCACAAGCCACCCACGTGCACCTGGGGTAATTTGCATTCAAACCCTTACGAGTTTTAATAATTGCTAGTATAACCCCGTACGCAAGGGTAATTTACATGGGAAGGCCTCGTGCTTTTTTTTTACATTTATTCCCTCTCAGGGACCTATTTGCTAGATATTTTTTATGTTTTCTTGTATTTATGCCCCTGGTTACATTCTTGCATATCTTGAGCATCCTAGCTCTGATTGAGTTGATTTCAGTGGCGTTTTGAAGACTTGTTTAATTATCTTTCTAATGGCATCACTATTGTTCTGTTTTGCCACTTTTGATTTTTATTGACTAAATCCAATTATCTAGTGCCTTTAATTTAATGATTCTCGTGTCGTTGGATATCTTGCAAATGAAAATAGCTTCATGACCTCTTTCTAAAATTGACCCTCTTATATTTCTCATTGATTATGTATAAATTGGGCATATTTGTAGTGTTTTAATTTTACATTTCTTTACATGAAAAAAAATAAAAAAATGCATTGTTCATGTTTATTTAAGCATATTGTCTATCTCCATGCATTCATTGACCTATGCATTGTTATTCAACACAGGGTTCAAATAATAAGAGTCCAAATATACGCTTAAGAGGCTCGTGTCCCTGAGTTTGACCTTGGGCTTGCCCAAGCAAAATATATATTCGATCACTTTGACCTCTAATTCATACATTATTTCAAAGCGGTTTTTGATTGAATCTATTTTACCCAGCTACAACGAGGACTGCTAATTATACATAATTAGAAGGGTAAAATAAGGGGTCATCAATTGGCGTCATACCGGGGACACGACTCATCTTTTGCACTTCGAATTTTATTTATTTAAATAAGTGTTTTTTTTAAATTCGCAGGTCAATTTGTTCATGTTGTCTTGCATCATTAATTTTTTTTCGATTGATATCTAACATTTTCTTTTGTGGCAGGGCCCTTGACATGCAAGGAGGCGAGGAGCAGGTGCTTCCCTACTGCGACGAGCCGTAGAAGCAATTTTGGGAAAAATCGAAGAACAAAAAAAATGTCTTGCATTTTTATTCCTAATGTAGTAATTGTCTTTACACCGATCTTCGATCGAAGACTCGTGCTTGTAAATGAACGACTTATATGTGGTTGTGTGGGGATCACCCCACTTGAGTGTCAACCTAGGACCAGGCTCATAGCTCTTCGAGCTATTTTCATATTTTCTATTTTACGTGTTTGATCGTAGGTAGGACACACAATTAATTAAGACGCACGTAAACATCACTTCACCTAGACAAAATTAAAAGATGTTCTTCCCCGCTAATAGAAGCATGTTAGGTGCAGTTTTCTTATCGATTGCATACATTTGGATTTGGATTTTAATTCAGTCCAAGCTTTTCACGAATTTTTGCTAAGGCACTGCATGTTTGGTTGCTTAGTATAAATCATGATTTTTGTCGACTGCATGCCTTTTTCTCGACCTCCCTTCCTAGATTGATCACCTTGGTTAATGGAAAATAAGAATGAGCAGTAGACGATGATTTCTTGATTTATGTGCTCACCTTAAATCAGTGATAACCTTAAGCAAAAAAGTTGGGACTGATAATTGCAAGTCAACCTAAAATGGAGTAAAACCTTGTTTTGGGAGAGCAACACCCTTGTTTACCTAGGATAATCTTTTATTTGACATTTTCTTGATTCCCATGTAAACTAGAATGTTTTTAATCACCAATAAAACCGACAAGATAATCAACCAACATTTGTTTGTTTCACGTGTGAGTTGGTGAAATCAAAGGGTGTTGCATGCTTGTTTGAGCCGTGAATGCTCCGAAACTCTCCCCTAGTCCTTAAGTACTCCATTAATCTCCGAAGATTCATCCGCTCATTTGTACATCCGTCCTACTTCTTCGTTCACCTTAGGTCTCTCCCAACATCAATATCAATCAGTATACTTAGGCTACTCTCAGCCTAAGTATAGGGGGGACCTGAATCCCCGTGATTTTCTTACTCAGCCTTCCTTGCCCTGATACTTAGGTTATTTCTAACTAAAGTATAGGGAGAACCCACCTCAGTTCCCGTATAGTTTTCTATATTTAAATGGACCTATGACCCTGTATCATCTAGTGCTATGAGGACATAGCAAAGTTTAAGTATAGGGGGTATACAGTATATATAGTATTTATACTTTAGTTATATTTTGAAAATTTTTGAAAATTTTAAAACTTTTTGGCTAAAGTATAATCTTTTGAACTAAATGGAGAAAAATATTTTCAAAGCTTTTTTATATTATGTTACACTATTTTCAAATAAAAATATTTTTGAAAATTATTTGAAAAAAATGAGTTTCTTTTTTTGAAAAATATTTTGAAAAATGTTTTGAAAACCTTTATTTATGTGACATGGTGTTGAAAATTATTTTCTTGATTTCAAGGAAAGTTGAGTCTAACCTTTGTTCTAACTTTATTAAAAATCCATAAAAAAATCAAAAATAAAAAAGCTTTTAAGAGTCAAACTGACTACTAAACCCAAAGAAGTAGCCACATTCAGTGAGGGTTTGCCCTTAGCAAAGTAGGTGGTTTAGAGGACATAGCTTAAGACTCCATCCTAAAGCAACAGGCTCCATCCTGTACTTACACCTATATTGGCTAATTGCAGATGCATCTACTCATTTGAGTTTAGGCAATCATGATGTCTTTTAAAGTCTTCATTAAAATTTCAAAAAAAATGAAAAAAAATATGGATGAAGGAGTGGGATTAAACCCCCTACATTTTCACTTCCACACAGGATTGGTGATGCTCAAGAATACTCGGTTTATGAGGTCTTGAGATTTTAGGTTAACCAGCCTTAGCCATCAGGGTCTTAGACTTAATCATCCACATTTCCCTAGGTTTCTAGATTTAGGTGCTATATTGCATGCTGAGTCTCCTACACTAAGAATATGATTAGCACATCACATGAATGACTGCAGTTTCGATGAGATTAGTTAACATTTCACTTGAGGGACTGGGATGAGGGATTCAAGTCTGGATTTGATCTAATGATGCTCGAGGATGGGATAAGATCATTGAAGGCTTCATGAAACTTGAGTGTCAGCATTTTTAGCCAGTATGAGAACTTGGTTCTTATGTTAATCTCTTGATATTGACCTAAGTGCCATGGTGCGAATAAAATAAAAATGTTGATCAATGTCCGCTAACTCTTGGTAAAAGCAGTGGAGCTAGCTAAAATATTACAAAGCAATGAAATGTTAAAGAAAAGCTCTTATTCCACAAAGTCAAATATCAAAAAGAGCTTCCACCAAAGGCGAGCGCTCCCAACCATTTTCAAAGTGTCCACTTGGATCACTGCTATTAAGGCCAAGAGTCAGGCTTGCACCAAAAAGAGCGCTGCATCGTAAATTCTACAAGTCTGGGTGTAGAAGATATCGATAGGTACTCAAAAAAGGCACTCCCCGGTGTATTCCCAGGAAAATAAGTGCAAACGACTCCAACTTCTCTTGACGGATGCACTGATCAATACAAAAAAATGCGTTGAGTAATAAGGCACTTGAGAGAATCCTTGTTCCAATGAGAGGGAGAGAAGAAACGACACAATCCCTAACCCTCCATCAACTGGCCTGCCACCTACACTTTTGAGTCTGAAAACTAAAGAGACGGTGGATTGAATGCAATATCTGGTTTATTCCCTAGAGTTGAGGATTGGGTCCTAAGAAGAGTTTCTTGGACTGGGACCTTGGGTGATGCTTTGACTCTACTCTCATGATCACAGTCAACACTTAATGTCATATCCTTAGTTATATGTATACAAGAGAGAGTCTGGAAAATTAAAGGAATTGGATGCCTCTTGATTAAGGCTGGGTTGAGCTCTAAGATGTTGGATCTCTAAAATTGGGAATTTTTTAACAGATCAGATCATGTACGCACATGCACAAGGGGGTTAATCCAGCTCATTCATTTCTTTTGTGATGCTTGAGGACAAGCATAGTTTAAGTATAGGGGTTGACGAAACCCAGTTTCAAGCTCTTAATTCGTAGATATTAACCCCCTAGCTTAGACCAAGGGTCAATAAAAACCTGATTAATCCATGTAATTATCTGACCCCTTGAATAAATTAAAAATACAAAAATAACAAAATTAAAATTCGTAGTGTTTTTACCCTTAAAAATGCCCGCAAAAATATTTCTACCTTTGTTTGACCTCGTCTCCATTTTTTTCAACATCAAACTTAGATCTCATCATGATCTACAACTTTCAAGTTTTGAGTTTTTCCAAATTCGGCCATATTGACCCTCTTTTGCGAGGTTTTATATCTGAATAATCTGATTGGGCCATGTGGCTCTTTATGACTGAGCCACGTGGCCCCTTCTCATCTCACCACCCACCCTTCATTTTCCACCATCTGATCGCCTTCTGGAGCTCTGATCACCACCATCCATCCTGCTTTAATCCTAGGCCATTCGATCAACCCCATGATCACTTCAAGGCCGTACACCTACGCCTCTTCCTATGCTCGCCATGTGGTATCTTCAGTGCCACCCGATCTCCTCCATGTGCTTCAGATCCCAACCATTCACCGCCACATTTAATCTCCACCATCTAATCGCCATCAATATGGCATCTCAACCATCCACTTTTGCCCATGTATCCTTGCGCCACGTGGCCTCCTCCTTAGCTCTTGATCTCGTCGTCCCAGATCCAATCCACACCTCTCGTTAGTGCCCCTCTCATAGACGTTGGATCGCAAGATCCAACGACCATAGAACCATCTCCTACCTCCGATCGGCCCTCTCCCATGTTCGCCACCTTACGCATAACTTTCCCCCTTTCCATTTATCCTGCCTACTCCACCAAGTCATCCCTCTTCCTCGCGCTCAACCACTCGATCCATGTCCTTCTCCCTCTCACTCCATATCCCCAGTTCAACCCACTCCTTCCGCTATCATAACCGCTGCCTCGCTTCGATTAAATACATCACCTCTGCTCCAGTCCACGGTCATCCGGCTTTACGTATGGCTCCGCCCAGTAAGCCTCCGCTCCTCGGTGACAGTGAGGAAGCGCGATGCAGTGCAAAAACGAGGGCCGCCCCTAGCGTCGACCCCTGGCCATGGTAGGCCAGGATCGCGGTAACTCCGTCCCGCCAAACGTCTCCCTGTAGCCGGGGGAGTCCAGCGATGACCAGAGCTTCACCTCCAACCTCAAGCCCAATCCCCGCTCTGTCATTATCTCAGGTAAGTTCCTCTCCGAATCTCCCTTGCATATTATTTGATTTTCTCTGAATTAATTAGGTATCTCCATGTTCATTCACCCGCCATTGTCCATCTCTCAAGCTTTCCCGCTCGTCCTACTCCCACGCGCATACCTCTAATTCTTCTATCGCTCATCCGCAACCTCAAACCACCTCGACCCATCTCTTCTCCACTTCGCCAGAGAAGATGACCGGGCCAATCACTTCTTCGCTCCGCACGACCCTCATTCCACTCACGTTCATAATCGCACGAAGCTTCGGCTATCTCCTTACGATTGCAGGTATCACAATGGCTTAATGGTTGGAGCCTCATCGGAGCGGATATCACGAGCTTCGCCTCAGACGTACACATTTCGCCTTCCTTCTCTAGGACCTCCAGCTTCTTTTTCGAGCTTCGAAGATGGTTTCCGACCTTCCAGATGCCTCCACAAAGCTGCGTCCTGAGAGCTAGAAGGTGGTAGAGCTGAGAGGATGTCGCCAGAGCACAACCATCGCCACCGCAGGAGGCGGCGGAGAAGAAGAATCTGAGTTACACTTACCATCCAATCTCTACGATCGGGCGTCCATCTGAGAACCATGTCGCCAACACGCCTTCGATCAGATACTGTTTGATCTCCCTTGATCATACAATCCTGAATGGCCCACATGTTTGATCCGAGCCACAGTACCAAAACTCCAGGCTTGGATTTCCCGAGCCACATCCGAAGCAGAGCCAGCAGCCCAAGCCTCCTCCCGAGCCTGAGCTAACCAACGATGCTACTCTGAGCCACTTCCGAGCCTACGTGCCAGCCGAGACTAGCCCTGCACGTGCTCTGTCATGTGCGGGTGGGGAATTTTACAAGAAGGTTCTCCGAGCTTCTGTAAATTGCAAATGGGGCCAGAAATCACATTCCACCCACGTACGCCTGGGGTAATTTGCATTCAAACCCTCATGGGTTTTCATTATTGCAAATAGAACCCCACACATGTGGGTAATTTACAGGGAAGGCCTCACGGTTATTTTTTACATTTTACTCCCTCTCAAGAACTTGTTTGCTAGATATTTTCATGTTTTCTTGCGTTTATGCCCCTGGTATCATTCTTGCGTATCTTGAGCATCCTTGCTCCGGTTGAGTTGATTTCAGTGCTGTTTCGAATCTTGTTTATTTATCTTTCTAATGGCATTACTATTGTTCTGTTTTGGCACTTTTAATTTTTATTGACTAAATCCAATTATCTAGTTCCTTTAGTTTATTGATTCTCGTGTCGTTGGATATCTTGCAAATGAAAATAGCTTCATGAACTCTTTCTGAAATTGACCATCATTTTATTGCTCATTGATTCTGTATAATATGGGCATATTTGTAGTGTTTTAATTTTACATTTCTTTGCATGATAAAAAAATTAAAAAATTGCATTGTTCATGTTTATTTAAGCATATTGTCTATCTCCATGCATTCACTAACCTATGCATTGTTAATTCAGTACTTAGTTCAAATAATACAAGTCCAAATATACGCTTAAGAGGCTCGTGTCCTTGAGTTCGACCTTGGGCTTGCCCAAGCAAAATATAAATTCGACCGCTTTGACCTCTAATTCATACATTATTTCGAAGCAGTTTTTTATTGACTATAATTCATACATTTTATACGCTTAAGAGGACTGCTAATTATGTATAATTAGAAGGGTAAAATCATGGGTCGTCAACATTAGGCTAGAGCCATACCTGAACTCTTTTCAGACTATTGGTTTTTCGGTTGGTTGTTCTCCAGTGGGGATTTCACCAGATAGCTGGTAATCAGTCTGGGACTTCCTTAGCAGATTGGACAGATCGGATAGCTGGTAAATGGTCTCCACTCATACTGACTGGGAAAAAACTAGCTGTCGGATTGGGCCAGTCTCCTGAGAGCATCGGGTTCCCATCAGCTCGCTTAATCGCTCTAATAGACTTATTGATAACCAAAATAAAATTGATAAGATTAACATTCTAGCATTCACGGTCATCAGCTCAGTGTTGCGTAGGTGAATTGGGGGTTTGATTTCTGATCCTGTTTGCATTCCAGATCTCATCATCACAATCCCTACATAATTATGATGGGAAAGAGGTCCCTTAGGCTACCTTTGATAGCACCGCTCCCGAGCACTCCTTTCCATTCATAGAGAGCCCTGACCAGCTCTATGAACCTGAGTTCGCTACCACCCTATTCCCCCTCAACCACCCTTCTTCCACTAGTCTTGAGGTGCCAGAGCAGAGGCCAGCACAGATTTATGTACATTTGACGGCACCTAAGTTGGGACCTTTTTCCTTTGCAGAGCCCCGAGAGATGGCCAGCGGTGAGGGACGCACCGATGAGCACCCCCAGGGTTCCACATACCTTCTTGATCAGGTTGCCATCAACAACACACTTCTAGTCTCCCTAGAGACCATGTAGAGACATATCAGAGACCAGGGAGTGTTCATGACAGAGGTGCGATAAGAGCTTCTGGAGTTGGGAGCCAGTAGAGGTGAGCCACCAGGACCAGTCGGTGGAGAGATACCTGCAGCTAGAGAAGGAGACGGACAACCAGACAACCAGCCAGAGCTGAGGCCATCACACACGATGAGGCAGTTGCACAACCCTGGTGCAACTCTCACTCATCGATGGATTCAGCTCCCGGAGATCCTGGGTGATTTTGAGCTTTGCCACCAGACCATTCAACTTCTGCCAAAGTTTCATGGGCTTGCCACTCAGGAGTCGCACCTCCATCTCCAGGAGTTTGAGATGATCGACAGATTCGTGGACGAGGATACAATCAAGATGATCGCCTTCCCTTTCTCATTAGTTGATAGAGCATCCTACTGGCTGAAACATTTTGCAAGTTACGTCACCACCTGGGAGTAGCTCAAGACCGAGTATTTGAACAAGTACTATCTACTCGGTCAGACCAATGAATCTAGAGCTATGATCAACAATTTCACTATGATCCCGAACGAGTAGTTCCACGAGGCTTGGGATCGATTTAGAGAGCTCATCGAATGGTGTCTACATTATGAGATTTCCAAGCCTAACCTAGTACAAAGCTTCTTTTGTGGGTTGACACTGGAGCTGCAAGGGCTTGTGAATGCCTCATGTGGCCGGTCCTATTTCGCTAAGGATGGGGACCAAGTATGGGGCATCTACGAGGAGATGGAAGAAAACTACACGGTAATGTCCTAGACTCAGATTTACACACAGGGGAAGCCCCTCCCACAGGCTGTGTCCTATCAGAGGATAGCACGGGTCGATGCAGGTCCTTCTACTTCATCAGCAGTAGCAGCACATGCAGACTCATCAGCAGCTGACATGGGGATTATCAGCGAGAAGCTAGACCGCATCGAGATTATAGAGAAAAAGCAGTGCCAGGGCCTAACTCAGATAGATCAGTTGGCACAGATGCTTAGTGACCTAAAGACCCATATCATGTGTCTCCAGGAGGCACAGATGGCTCCTCAGCCCCGTCTTAAGTCATGGGTTGATCCTAGCAGCAGCTCGACCCAGTCTTCTGCCAACTACTACCAGGTGCATCATATTCAGACAGAGCCGGTCCAACTGCAGCAACATTATTCCCAGCCATCACCACCTCAGAGAACTCAGATGGTGGTGTATCAGCCAGATCAACCCCTGTCAGTTCTTCTCCCTTCATCATATGAGCAGGAGACGTTGATGGAAGTCAACGGGATTTGGTACGACCGATACCAGTAGCAGCCCGGGATCCGTCGTGATCATCCTGGATTCAGATGGTCTACCAGAGGCACCTCGTCCCGGCAGTAGCAGCCTCCAGCTCAGGGTGGCCAGAGTAGCCAACGCTGCAACCCCATTACTCCTAGCCATCCCAATCTTACAAGCAGGTTCCTCATCCCTACCATCATGGACAGCAAAGGAGGTAGCAGCAGCAGCCTCAGCAGTATTCTCAGCCTCTCCCTCACCAGTACCAATAGACTCAGCCTCATTTCCGACGAGGCAACACGTCCGGTTCTCATGGACCAGTCTATGAGAACTCAGACCTTGACGATCTCGCTCGCCAACTTTCAGATTAGCAGGCATCCTTCCAGTGGGAAATGGATGAGTTCTGGCAGGAGATGAGGGAAATAATCAAGGGCAAGGGTGCCGCACCTACTCAGATTGAGTCGAACCCGAACAATCTGAAGAGGAAGTCTGAGCAGGTATAGTTCACATAGACTATCACTCCTAGTGATTCCTTGGGTGATATTTCTTCCTATATATTTGATGCTGATTTTGTGACACTTAGGAGTGGTAGGATGCTAGCCGACGAAGCCTCATCTGAGCGATGATCACATGGAGATCCAAGAGCGCAAGATGAAGAGGATAGCGATGCTGATGTTGCTCATGATGATGATGACGGTGGTGCTGACGCCACCAAGGATGATGATCCAGCTGACGGTGCTAAGGCCATCATATCGCCAGATGCAGTCAGTGGTATTGATGCCACCAATCTTCCAGATGCTAAGCCAGAGTGCGGTGCTGATGCCGCGACGACTGATGCCATGTGTGGTGCTGATGCCACCATTTCTACTTCAGTTGGGTTTCCTTTTGTTGTATCTTAGGACAGTTCCTAAAAAACCCTAAAAATGGAAAAATAGAAAAGAACAAAAATATGAATAAAGGAAAGGTTCTTGCATCTTCTTTGAGTCCATATGTATTGCATGATGATACTGGTATGGATTCCATTCCTTCACCCACACAGGAGCATGTTCCTAGTCCTCTATCGGAGAAGGGCCCAGCCATCCCCTTCCCTCAATCACTCCTCTTACCGAAGGGGAATAAAACATAAAATTACAAAAAGAGACACCAGCTAGAGTTCAACCAGTAGATGATTGATAGCTTACAGATCCAACTGACTCTACAGGAGACACTTGAGCACATCCCTCTCTTTCAGAATAATTTGGGAGAGAAGACCACCATCCACAGGAAGAGAAGGAATCATAATGCAGAGATCTATGACATACTTCGCCATCAAGAACTGATTTCTAGACAAGAGGCCTGATGTAGGAGCTCCATATGTCAGATGACATATTCGTGAGAATCAGTTTGATCGTACTCTATCAGACAACGGCTCTTCTATCAACCTTCTTCCGGCAGCCTTACTCGACTGATTCAAGTTTGTCCCTCTTCGACAGAGCAGGACAATCCTTCAGTTTGCTGATAGATCTGTCAAGAGGACGAAGGGGTTGTTGAGGTCGTGTTCAGGGCCTGAAATTCCCCGTGAACTTTATTGTATTGGACATGAAGATCCTTGAGTCTGTGACAGATACCCCCATCATATTAGGACTCCCATTCTTAGTCGCACCCAAGGCAGTGTCTGATCATGATAGTAGGAAGGTATACTTTTGCGTCGAGGGCGAGAGTGTAAAAATAGAGATGATCGATGAAACCAGAGCGTGAGATCTAGTCTGTTCCGAGCAGTCTAGCAATGCGGAGCAGATGATAGATGTAGAGCGAGACGTCCACTAGGAGTACGACTTTGTGATCACTGATGATGAAGCCGTATGGTCAGACCCAGCAGCGCGAGCCATTGTCACACCTATAGATGTAGAGGATTTATAGATTATGGCAGATGAGAGTTCATATAGCACACTCTTGGCAGAGGACACATTTGATGCTGACGATCGCGGGCAGGATAACAAGGTAGAGCTTATTTCTTGTTCTTCTGATTAAGATCCATCGGATTCAGACATTGATTGGGATAATTTTGATGAGCATTTACCTTATCTTATTTCCACAGAGCCGACAGCTAGGGTAGAGATTGAGCCAGTGCAGATTACAGAGATACCGGCAGGGCCATCTTCACCAGATTTTCATATACAACGAGAGTTCTCCCATGCAGATTTGGTTGCTTTTACTCAGACTTTTCAGAAGCCAGATTTACCAGCTCCCAGTTGCCTAGAGTTAAAGACCATGCCTTAGTCGATGAAGTACAGATTCCATGTGGGTGAGCCTAAGATGTACCCAGTCATTATCTTAACAGATTTGACTGGAGAGCAAGAAGGTCATTTGATGGAGGTTCTTGAAAGGATCTACAAGGCGATTGGATGGAGCATAGCTGATCCCCAGGGGATAAGTCTGGCCCTGTGCTCCCACCATATTTATCTCGAAGAGGATGCTAAGCCCTCGTGCGAGTTATGATGAATCGAAAATCCCGAGCGACTAAGGGAAAAAGGTATCAATGGTCGTTGTTACCTCAACCACTCGAATCGAGCTTAATCAAGAAAACGAGAAGACCACCAAAATAGAAATCAATCACTCAAGCAAAGATAGCGGTCTCGCTATTTTATTTTACCTGGTATAGCTACCAGGGTCGAACACAAGGAGAACATGATGTTAATGCTACGAAGTAGTCGAGGATCCAATAAAATAATAGAAATTGGTGGATTTTATATTTTTCAATTTTTTTTGTGATTCTTAATATTAAGGAAAAGGGTAAAAGGAACCAAAAATCAACACTTACATGATTATTTAAAGCACCAAAAATACTCAGAAAATTCAAACAAAAATATTTTTGGGTTTTTAAAATATTCAAATGTTTTTATGGATTTTATGGTATTTTTCTGATTTTTAATTAATTTTCTAAAAATCCAATAAACTTAAAAATGACAAGCAGTATCCAGCTGGGATTTAAAGGCAATTTAACACTAAGTAAAATGCCTGTAAAATCCCAACAGTATTTTTATGATAAACTACAAGTAAAAATCTAACTACAGAAGAAGAAAACATATTTTTTGAATTTTTATGAATTTTTAATGATTTTTCTAAGGTTTTTAGTCTTTTTCAGTTTTTTATGGTTTTCATAAATGCGAATGCAACCAAAATAGAATGCAACCAAAATAGGATAGAAAATAAAACAACTTAAAACAAACAAACAAGATTTTTCCCAATTTTTAATGAATTTTTAACATTTTAATTGATTTTTAAAAACAAAAAGGAACAATTTTTAAGTTTTTGAATTTTTAGAAATACTAAATGAAAACAAAATAAAACCAAAAATTCATAGAAATTCCTACACCATGGCAGGAGCCATGTTTCAAAATATCGTGATTTTTGGACAGGGTTTGCTATTTATTAAATCAAAAATCAAACACACAACATATAGGGATCCATCTACAAAGAAAATATATTTTTGAACCAATAAATAAAATGCATACAAACTACAGGGTCCTATCTGCAATTTCTCCACGAATTTTGGCACATGTCCCAATTCAATACGCACAGGGATATAACTGCAAATAATAAAACTATAACTTCAAAACATAATTGAGAATAAGTCCAGGACAATAGATGCAATTAACCCACTAATACACGTGACGAAGCATGTGATACAACACAGGAAGGACTAAAGTGCGAATCTAAAAAAACTACAAGGGCAAGGATGCAAAAAGTCTCACTGTATACTTTTATTTTACAGACTAAATGATAAAAGAAAATAAATGCAAGGTGGGTTGAGCAATGTACCCATGCAACGTGTGCGCTGCGCGTGGGGCAGACAGGTGGCACGCTCTGAATGGGCGAAGGCGTGCGGCTCTGGTGCTAGCAGCTGTAAGATCCAACGGTCCTCAAGTGTCGGCTACGTGTGCGGTACGGAGGCTGTTAGATCTAACATCTAACGGCCTGACAGCTGCAGGCACTGAACGGTTGTGATGGTGTCTGGGCGAAGAAGTCGATCCAATGGCAAAGAGAGGCACTGGAAGAACTCCGCCTGGGAGAGGTTCATCAGAACATGGGGGTGATGAATCCCTAATTCTCACTCTTTATTCTTTTATTTTAGCTCTTTTTATTGGCAAAACATCATGTAAATATTTATAAATACAATAACTTAGTAAATTGCATGCCTGTATTAATGCCGCATATTTAGCATGCCTTTTTGTGCAAATATAAAAGAATAAAGGAAAAGAAAAAGAATCATGTAGTTAGAATAAATATAGTGTGAACCAAACCCCAAGAAAAGGTCAAGTCTTGACCTGATCACAAAATAAAATAAGCAGAGAGAGATAGGGCTCACTTTGTATTGTATATATATTTTACCTATATTTGTACATACCTATTTTTAACAAAATAAAATTAAATAATCATGTTTACATCCTTTTACATATTTCTAAAAATAGTATAAAAAGCAAAAAAATTAAATAAAATAAAAATAAAATCCTTCATTCATTGTACAAAACAAATGTATTCATATAACCTGCACTATTTATTATATACCATTAAATAATTTATAAAAATAAAATAAAATTACTTTATACTCCTAAAATTATTTTGTAAATAAATAAAATATAAAATAAGGATATTTATGTAAAAATAATAAAATATAAACACTTGTACATAATACATAAGACACTATATATTGCATATACATTGATTTATTTTTCATAAAAATAATTAAAAATCACAAAAAAATAGTTTGAAAAATAATAAACATCTTCTATTTTGTACATTTTATTTTAAATTTATTTGTTATTTTTATTGAATTTTCTATTATTTGTAAATTTGAATTTTCTAATTGGTCCAGGAGGGTTTGTTGACTCCAGTCAACGCCCCCTCCTCGCTCAGGTCGGGTCAAAACCTCTTCACTGGAGCCTTTTCTCTTAATTAGCCAGCCCGTCTCTGATCACCACTTGCCTCGATTCTTGGATCCACGATTCCTCAGACCTCCACGATCCTCACGTATCCCTAGGATGATCCAGATCTCCTTATGGTTCCGTGCTCCATGCTGATCTGTCTGGATCCCCGAGCTACCTATAGAATCTTTTCTTCCGTCTCCTATCGTTGTAGCTCATTCCTCGCCCCCATCTCGATCCTTAGCTACCTACAGTTGAGTAACAGCTGCTTGGAGCATCCTTCGGAGCTCGGTTTGGTGCAGAAATGGCACAGCTCAACCTTCGTGGTCGAAACTCCACCGCGAGCAGCCTCCCCATCTACCGCAATGTGGTCGAGGACATTACCTCGACAACCACCTTAGCCTGAATCTTAAGAGACCTCTTAACCTTCATGTATCACTTTTATACTCCAAACTATCATCTTTGATCCAATCTTTCCATCTTACTCTGCCACACATACCTTAGCTCCTACCTTCTGGCTGGAGCTTCGACATCCGTACCCAGCCGCACTAATCGATTCCTCGACTCACGTTTCACCTCGCCCCGCAACCTAATCATCCTAGACCTTGTTCCCCAGATTGAGATTAGGCTCAGTCTCTTTCCTCCACATAAGCTGGAGACCCAAATATCATTCACCGCCGCTTCCCCTATCCTTTGAAGCAATAACCTGGGTCGGAGCGTAGCCACGAACCCTCTCTTCCTTTTGCAGGTCTACTTACGCACCAGGGAGCAGTCTGGAGCCCTTGCTGCTCAGACGGAGTAGCTCTAGGACGAGTTCATCAGTGGCCCCATCCGACCATCGTCACCTCCATTGAAGCCATCCACCGAGAGCGGAGCCTCCTCGCGATACTCCAGGACCCTTGGGTGACTTGATCGGAGCAGTGGATCGCTTCCATTTGCCGATCAAAGTTCATCCAGGGGTTGTTCTTCCAGATCCTCTTCTTACCGTTGGATGCCCTCATTGTTGACAGATTCCATCACGCCCATTCGTTAGCAGCAGCCTTCCCACCGTTGGATCATATTCTCTGGAGCCATCTGACACACACGTAGCCGACCGAATCAGAGGCGTCAAATCGACTGCTGGGAATGATCAGAGCCGCAGGATAGCGACCCCTCCCACGTTCACCATGTGTCTCTCCAGGGGTATATTTCTCTTTTACCCTCACACTTTTATCCTTTGCTAATTAGTCCTGTAAATAAAGATCTAGTTCATATTTTTTATAGTTTAGACCTCATGTTTTTAAGATGTACATTTTAGTCCTGTTTGTTTGAACTCACGTGCAACCCCACATGCTGTCTTAGATTATTTGTAGTACATAGTCTGAACTTTTATCTTATTGTGAATCGAATGAAAAGTTTCTAGTATTTGCACTTATGCCCCTGTGAGCCTGGTTCATGCGAGGTGCATGTGTCTGTCCAGATTATTTGCAACTTATGCCCTACACTTTCCTTCTGTGTTATTGTTGGGCCCGACACTTTATTTTAATTACTCATAGAACCCTATGAACTGTCTGCCTCCTATTTAATTTAATAAATACCAAATTAATCCCTAAAAATTACTATTCACTCATGTTGACGTGTAGGATTTAGTGTAATTTTTGTGGATTGATTTCATTGCATTTATTATTTTTGAAAAATTAAAAACCCCTAAAAAGTGTCCTGTCTATTTTTGAAAATACATAAAAATTCAAAAAATTGTCTTAAAAATTCTACAAAAATTCTTTTTGTTGTGTTTTAGTGTTTTACCTACATTAGTATTTTTGTTTTAAAATTCCTTATAAAAATCCTAAAAATTACAAAAGACCTAAAATCTTATAAAAATCATAAAAAAATCAAGAAAAATAAAAAATATCATTTTAGTTCATGTTTGTAGCATTTTTTTCTAGTTATCATAAAATTGCTCCCCAGGATTTTAGGGCATTTTAAATATATTTAAATTGCAATTTAATCCTGGTTGTGCATTGTTTGTGGTTTTAGTCACTGTTTGGTTTTTAGAAAATTATAAAAACATTTGCAAAATCCCAGAAAATTACCAAAAACACTTTAAAAGTTTAAAAACCCAAAAATATTTTTATTGTGATTTTCTGAGCATTTTTAGGCTTAATTAAAAATACAAAAAGATTGTTGTGTGCCTTGATTTCTTATTTGCTTGATTTTGTTTCCTTATTGAAAATCATACAAAATTTTGCAATAGTAAAAACCACTAAAATATGTCTTTTAATTCTTGATATTTGACTACTTCGTACCCTGGTTGCTATACTAGGTAAAATAAATAGCGAAACTGGTTACGTTTTGTGTGCTTGATTATTTACTGAGTGGTTTTCTTTTTCTTGTTGAGTTTGCCTACTGATTGGGGTCGCAACGACCATTGATTTATCTTGATACTTAACCTTAATCAGTAGGACACTCATTAGAGCACAATTGCTAATTAAAAAAAACAGAGAAAACAAAGCGAAATTACAATACTAGTAAGGGTATTTTTGTAAATGAAATGAAGTTCAGTGGCCAATATGCATGTTTTACATAAAGTTATGACTAGATATGCAAAACATTCGACCAAACATCAAATGACTAAACCTGCAAGGGTTTAGCTGCAAATAAAATAAGTTTTGTCGACCGACGTGGAAAAGGACTAAAGTGCAGATAAAATAAATTGCAAGGTTATTATTCAAATAATACAAAATATTAAAGCTACAGATGAAAGTTTATCTACTAATCAATAAATTACAAATATCGAGTTGTGAGTAACACCAAATACCCCTCTAAGAGGTGCGGGCCAACGACTGGATCTTGTTCACTTAGACACGAGTCGCCACAGGAACGTCCGATGCTGGTTCGGCGATGGTGACCAAGATTAGAACATTCGTTGGAGATCTGACGGTCGTGACTCAAGCGATCAGACGGTCCACGTGCAAACTGGTGTGACTCGAAGATCTAATGACCGATAGGGAATCAGGAGGAACTCGCCAAGAATAGGGTTGGGCCGTGCTTGGATCTATCCTTTGTTGCACCACCGGCCGTCAAAAAGGTGTTTGTCGAGGGCAGAAGAGAGCAGGAGCTCCTCTACACCATATGGAACCGACGGGAGATGCGTCGGAGCTACTATGACGATATGCGAGATCGGGGAGAACTGACCGCTCCAGGTACCTCGAAATGACACAAAAATGACCCCCACGGTGTCCTTTTCCCTTCAGGACCTGCAGGATACATTAGCACACACAAAAAGGTGGTCCTAGGGCTTGTACTAGTGGGAATGGGCGAATGAGGTATTTAGGCGGCACTCTCCAATGAAGGGGCAGAGAAGGGAGAGCAAAACTCCAGATCATGGATTGATCTAGATGGATGAAGGGTAGAATATGGTGGTAAAGGGAAGAGAGAAGAGATGAGGGTGGAAGGATGCATCTAGAACTAGAGGAGCACAGTGGAATGGGTTCGCCGGAGCTCCGCTCCGGCAAACTACATGGATGGATTTATACCTAATGCACGTTATGAAATCACAAAATAAAGGAAATAATTAAACCTAAGGAAAATAAAGGCAATAATTAAACCTAAGGGCTAAACTCAGCTAAGAAAGCAAGAAAAAGAGAAGCAAAATGGTTACCTCACTAACCTAAACCAGGAATCATGGACCTCACAGCCAAGACGACCGGAGATGGGTGGAGACGACCTTCGACTCGCCTGACCACGCCTCCAAGGAGCGGGACCTGTCACATCCCTCGATCTAGAGCTCGAAGGAGGGCCAAACAAGGTCAAAAGAGGTTAAAAAATTAGTAGTAGTAGTTAGGGGTGTTTATGTATAGTCGATGGAGTGGTGATCTTCGAGGAAGAATCAGGGGAGCATCAAAGGTACTCTGCCCGAGGAGAAGTCACGAAATGGATCATGGTTGTAGAGAGAACATAT
This sequence comes from Ottelia alismoides, assembly GCA_037367405.1. Lineage (NCBI taxonomy): Eukaryota > Viridiplantae > Streptophyta > Magnoliopsida > Alismatales > Hydrocharitaceae > Ottelia > Ottelia alismoides. The sequence goes on from JAZKJV010009319.1 coordinate 142,942, forward strand.
CTTATGAAGGGTCCCATCCCTCTCGATCAATGCATCAAGTGCAAAAAAATCGAGAAATGGTGTCAAAAGTTATCTATCAAAGGCCAGGGGCAGTAGGTCAGACTGTTGACCTAGGTCAACGCGCTAGGAGCTCTGGTTGGTCCACGTGGACCAACTAGAAAAACCTAGCCTAAAAAGAATTGGAAATTTGATAATAAATATAAAATGATTTTATTAATTTTAAGTTATAAAATAAAAATGTTTATTATTTTCTATATTATTTGATTATGATTTTTATTTATTTTTAGAGTTATATAATTACAAGTTACATTTTAGGGTTAATATATATGTATATTTATCTTTGTTTTGTATATTTTATTTTTATTTTGTATTTTGTATTTTTTATTTTATTTTATAAATTTATAAATTTATAACTTATTTTTATATACATTAATCTATTGTTATTATATTTTTATGATATATTATATACACTTAATTAAATAGGAGTACGTTATTTAGTGGTATAAGTGTAGGTATTTAACCTATGTATTTTATATAGGTATTTTTTTAATATTTTATTTATTGTTTTATTCTACTTTTAATATGTACATATATTATAAATAATATTTACAAATTATAAAATATAAAATTATAAAAATATAAAATTATAAAAATAATGAATAATAAATAAAATGAATATTTTATTTGGGTATATTATACATAGTTGTCCAAAACCTAACTTTCACACCTTAACTACAAAAAATATGAAACCACGTTCATTAAATAGCTTATTAAAGTTATATAAAATTAAAGGTGATTTTGATATATTTTGAGTTTTTATTTGAGAGATATGGATTTGGGAAGTTGGGATTTTGGAATTTTATTTAGAGTATAATTTGTACAATATGTATTATTTTTGTATGAAATTATTTTATATTTTTCTATATTTTATTATCTACAACTTTCATGTACAAAGTTTCTTTATTTGAAGTATAAAAAGTAGAAAATAAAATAGACCCCAAAAATGAATACAGAATGAGTTAATAAATGGGAATTTTATGGTATTTTTGGCCCTTATCTCCTCCTACTTTATTCCTGGTCGACCTAGTCATCGAGATGGCCAGGTCTCGGGGTTTAGGGTCACAAAATATCTTTGATATTTTATTCTTTTTCTTTCCTTTCTTTATTCTATAATTTTGGCACTAAAATAGTATTTTATACAGTATTTATACAACAAGGGATGAATGCTAACTTATGCAAATTAAGGGTATTTACATGCATTTACTAGGGTTTTTAAGGCCAAAATGATAGAATAAAGGTGATGAAATGGAGATTCATCACCATCGTTGTCGCTTCAAGCTTCAATGCTTGGAAGAGAATTGCCTCATGCATATCATTCGAGGAACAACAAGGAACACCTGAGAATGCCTCGAGCAACCCATCATCGTTCGAACACCATCGTCGGTGGAAGTCAACAGTAGGGGCACCTCTTAAGCCCCCATTCATTTGGGGCTTTCTATTCCAAATGCTCGATCCGCTGATCCGATCCGACGGACTTGATTGAAACACCCCGTCAGTTGCAGTGTCACACATCCACACCGTTCGATCCTCGCTTTGACCCTGGTGTGCATGTTCCATTCCTATGCTCATCTTCGAAACCTTCACCCATGCAACTCTAGATAGATGACTTTTGAAATGATGCGGGAAGGGACATGCCTTGACTCTACGCACCCTCTTTGCAAGGCTTCTCCCGCGTTCCATTACCGAAAGATCAAACTCACTATCAACTGTTGTGGTGCTCGCCTTCTCCTCATGGGCACAAGCTGGGGAAAAGGGATCCCCCTCCGCTCTTCTCGTCACGTGCTTCACACGTGCACGAGGGATATTATCTGGGCCATATTGCATTAACACCCTCAGACCTTTGTGATATTACAAATAGGTCTCATACAAGTGAAAACACGTGCAGACCATATGTAATTTGTGACTTCTACGCACAAGACCCCTACGGGCTTCTGTTATTCTGGGCAGGTCCAGTTCCAGTTGCGGTCATGTGACTGATCCCGCGCTTCCTAGGCATTTTGCGGGAACATCCATCTAGTTCTTGCATTTCACATGCGCACCCTCTATTTCTAAAAATTACAAAAACACCCCTACTAATGTATATCATTCCTATACCTAATAAATAAAATACCAAAATATAAAAAATATTATACAAATACATAATAATACCTTATATTTTACTATATACAATATTAAATCATATTTTGAAAAATAAAAATATTTTCTAGCATTAAATAGTTCTATAAAATACTTAAAAAATATAACAAACTTCAAAATAAATAAAAAATAAAATCACATTAAAAGTCTATGAAAGTTGTTATAGTATATATTTCTATATTTTACTTATTAAACTAAGAAAAAAAATAAAAATTGAATATTAAAATCATTAAAAAAATACAAAATGAGTAAAAACTTTAAAAATACATAACTAATTCTATAAAATTAAAAAACGTGTATAATAACTTATTTCGAAGGTATTTTGCTCAAATTTTTATAAAAATAAAGTAAAAATATTTTCTCACTATTTATTATTTTTACATTCAAAAATTAAATTCCATTTTCAATAAAAAATAATTTTCATCTTTAAAAACAAAATAAAAACTAGAAAATATTTTCTAAAATTACATAAAAATTACAAAATTATTAAAACATATAAAAACTTCAAAATAAAAAAACAAATACCAAATATGAAACTCATACCTATATTTTTACTTGGGTATATTAAAATTATAAAAATAATACAAAATTCATAAAAATCATATAAAAATCTAGAAAATTTGCTAAAAATAAATAAAAATTAGGAAACCCTTAGACTATAGATTTCCTATTATTTTACCATAGTTTTCTATAGTTTGCCTCCCAGAATTCGACACTCCTGTGCTGTCACTGTACATGCATAGTTAGGAGTATAATTAAAACAATACAATTTTCTGTAAATTTCATCCTGTCAACACAATGACAATTGTCTATTTTTGGATGATTCGATCGGTCGATATTTCAAATGGCGTCGTTGTCGGGGAGGCAGTGTTAGGATAGATTTTAGAACCTTAGGTTTAGGGTTTCTTCTTCTCCGTTTTGTCATCTCATTTTATTTACTTTACAGCCTTTTATTTTTGAGTTGTGTTGTAAGATTTGAGCAACACAAGACAAAGATGAAAAGTTTATTTTTTTCACTTTTATGTATTTCCATTGTAAAAAAGTTAAAGGGCACTTGCCCATTTTTCCTTTTCGTAGAAGGGGCCCCTTAAGGGCATCCCGACTTGTACCTCACACTCTTTCTCTCGAGATCTGTTTTACTAGGTGCCGTGTACTTGGTGGAACAGGGCACTCATTATAGTTTTCTTCGCGTTTTTTCTTGTCATTTTTTGTGGATTTTCGAGGCTAGGTGCTTGGACTAGGATTTTCATTTTAGTATGTGCATCCATAGTTAGATCTAGGGACAGATAACCTTGTTTCTTCTTCACTTAGAATATAAATAAAAAAAATACGTTAGACACTGTTTTGAAAAAAATAAAAAAAGTGATAATCGAAAAATAAATTCGAGACTGCTAATTATATCTGACCATAAAACGAAACATAGTGGACTCTACTTGTATTGGGAGAGCAATACCCATAATGATTTGCAGGTACTCTCCAGATTTATGAGTGAGAGATGACCCTTAAGGCTAGAGACAAAGGTCATATTTCTTTTTGGATCACTAATTCTAAAAGCAGTTAGCAACTCTTTAGTGAGGACTCTTGGGTAGCCGAAAACGGTCCGGGTTTTCTTAGCAGAGTGGGAGGTTTATAGGACACTGCATAAGGCTCCATCCTCAAGTAAAATAGGTAGCCAGAAACGATCCGTACTTACTCACATACTGGCTAAAAGTAGGTGCAACTAGCTGTACAGACTCGAGATAGTCTTATGGGAAATTCAGGCGCCTATCAGCTCATGTAATCTGTTGAAAAGGCTGCATTGCCAACTAATTCTAAAATTAAGAAGATTAACGATCGATCTTTCATGGTCATCATTGAGTTGAGTTGGCGAAATATGCGTTTGCTTTGTGTTTGATTGTGTGGTGTGAGTCTCAGATCTCTGAGATCTCTAGAAGTCACTTGTCATTCATGTCTTGTCTTATCTAGAGTAAGCTTTTTATTTTTTTCGTGAGATGATGGGTAGGCAATCTCTTTGGTAGAGTTTGGTTGATCCTCTCTATAATCTCCCTCTCCATTCATCTATGTCGGTTCAGGATGTCCCTCTTCCCAAACCAAAGTTCCATCATGTCTCCTCTACCAAGTGTGACTCCGACCCTAGAAGATCTTCTGCCACTACATCTTCTTCTCCATCATCATAACCTTTGGTTCAAGAGACCCTATTCTACCTCAACAGTTGCGCGTTGACCTAGCATAACATGATCTGGATTCTTTTTCTTTTCCAGATGCCATGGCTGGAAAAGGACCGCAATAGCCACACACTACTTCGATAATGATCAATCAGGCAACTATTAACAGTGGTCTACTTGCTTCCCTCGAGTCTATGTAGAACCAGATTAGGGAGCATGGTAGACTAATAAATGATGTTCGAGCTGAGTGATGACACGCCTGACAACTCGGGTTAAGTATGAAATAAACAATGGTCGTTGTGACCCAAATCACCAAGCGCGGTTAATCGAGAAAAAATAAATTTAAACCACTCAAATAAGATAAATCAATAAAAACATTGTAAGCGGTTTTCACTATTCTTTTTACCTAGTATAACAACCAGGGTCGAACACAAGGAGCACGATTTAAAAACTATGTAGTCAAATTTTAAAAATGATTTTTTGAGATTTTTAAATTTTTAAATTTTTTTATTTTAAAAACAAGCACAAATGATGAAAATGCACACACACCGCTCTTGTATTTTTCAAAATAGTCAAAAATGTACATAAAAGTCCAGAGAAAATGTTTTGTGTTTTACATATTCTAAAATATTTTTGGTAATTTTTTCAACTTTTTCTCATGTTTTTGTGATTTTATAAAAACGAAACAGAGAAAAATATATAAAATAGTGGACAACCAAGAATATTTTGCAACTTAAAAATCCTTTAATTGCCCAAAATTCCTAGAATTTATTTTTAAGATAAATTACAAAGAAATATCTACAATCAGAGACTGAGATCAGAATTAATGATTTTTCTACAATTTTATACAATTCTTTTAGGATTTTTTTTATTTTTCACAATTTTTTGGAGTTATATAAAGAGTTAAAGCATAAAAATTGGACAGAAATTACAAGGCAACAAAACACATATAAAAAATTATTTTGGGAATTTTTTGGCAAGTTTTCGAATTTTAATGAATTTTCAAACTTTGGACAGGCAAATAAACATTATTCTTAATTTTTTCAAAAAATATAAAGTGATCAATAAATTTGATGAAAAAATTACATAATGATAAAAACTATAGCAGGAACATCCACAATTTTTTTTGAGAATTTTTCGAATAAAAAAACATTTAATTTAATGAAACAAACATGCAAATTATTGTTCTGGAAATGTAGGGACCAAAATGCAATTAGTTGAAGTTTTTGCACTGAATACAAAAATAATAAAAGTTTCAGATGAAAAAGTGAAAATTACCCAAGTATCACATGTGAAGCACATGCCTTGAATTTGAAGAGGGGCATATTTGTGATTTTCCAAACTTCCGACGGTCTTGATGTAATTTCTCCAAGAAATATTTATTTATTCAAAAAGGCCCGACCCTAGGGTTCATGAAATTCCGTTCTTCTCCCCAGGATGTGAGGGTGTTGCCACCACGGATATCTAGAGGAGATCGTCCAGGCACAACGATGCGTCGGTGGGGCAACCACGTGCGGCCGCTCATGCGGCAGCTGGCACGCAGGGTGGGGCGCGCCTGGTGGCAGGCTGGAAGGAGGTCGCTCGGGCGGCACTACAGGATGAAGCGGAGGAGCTCACACATGGCAGGGGTCGGTGGGGCCCTAGAGCGACGGTGGTCGACGGGGCATCCACATGCGGCCGCTCGTGCGGCGGCTGGCGCGTGGGGTGTGGAGCGGCGCGGGCTGGAGGAGAGGGCGGCGGGGGTAATTACCCGTTGGACCTGCATTTTTTTTATTCTCTGATTTGTAAACAGAAACTGAAATGAACAGAGATTTTTTAATTTTTTATAATAGAAACTGTAAGTATAAACATAAGGAAATTTTTTTATATTTTTTTAATTCTTTTTAAAATGATCCTGCAAAACAACTGTTAGACAAGAAAAACAATTATATGCATTTTTTCTTTTATTTATAGACAAAAAGGGATTTGTGTATGGACGGATTTTGCGATATGGAAAATAAATCCGAGGATCCGACCATCGTGCATGGTCGGATGTAATGGGTTGCGTTAGGTAGAAGGTGAAATGGAGGGCTTGAGAGATGAGATGAAAAATTTGATGTCAGAAGAGGAACAAAGTGTGATGGATTTTTTTGATAATTTTAAGATGCCTAAAGATTAATGAAATAGAGGCAAAAATTTAAAATACAATTTTATCTAGGAAAAACAACAAGAAATAAAAAAAGTATCGCACTTCGGGGATCGGAAATGCCATGGTGGCCTCGACGAGGGCCTACGCGCTGTCACCGGATGGCTTGGAGGCTAAGCATCCTTCTTCAACAAGACGGCTCTCGGAGATCGGGCTCCTCTCCACCAAAGATCGATCCAGAGGAAATGAGGGAGGAGGAGCCCATTAAAAAGAAGACAAAATAAAAATGGAAAGTATCTATGAATGGGGAAGGTTTTTATTGGTGAAATTAATAAAATAATTACATTAAATTAATTAATTAAATAATTTCGAAATTCAGAATTAAATAAATTAAATAAATTATATAATTTCCAAAAATGAATTAGCCACCTTAATGGTTGCCATTAAAGGCATAGAATAATATCCTATATACAAGGTAAGTATTAAATCAAATAAATCAAAATAAATCAAATAATTAAATACATATTTCGTGATTAAATTAATTAATTAATTAATATGAGATTTTTTTTGGTGATTTTTATATAAGGAAGTTAGTTGTATACAAGTATTATGTACATATAATACAATATACACATGTACAAATAAGGAAATAATATTTATATTTTTTAATTTTTTTTATTTTCATTTTTAAATTTTTAATAAAAATAATATTTACAATTATGTACATTAAAAATAAATGTGAATAATTATACAAATATGTTAGTGGTCAAACTGCACAAAATACCCCAGAAAACTGACTTTTTAACCGTAACTCCAAAAATTATGAAACTAGAGCCATTTGAAAGATAATTTAATTTAGAGTATAATAAAAGTGATTTTAATTCAATTTGAGCTTGTATGGAGCTAGAATTTGTTACTTTGCAGCTTTTTCTGGGTGTGATTATTTGCAATATGTACATTATTTTATTTTACACTTCTTTTTGGTATTTACAACACATTTTTATTTACAACTTTTATTGACAAAAACAATTAATTTGAAGTCAATTTATGCACAAATAAAATAGTACACATTTTATACAAATATACAGGAAAAATATTTATAGAATATTTTTGGATTTTTGATAGAAAACCCTATCTCCCCCTACTTTATTCCTGATCAATCAGGTCTAGTCTTAACCTTCTCTCGGGGTTCGGGTCAGTATGCATTTATTGCATAAACACATCCTTTCTTTTCTTTTTGTTTTCTTTTCTTCTTTATTCTTTTATTTATGTACAAAAAGTGTTAAAAATGCAATTTTAGCAAATGCATGCAAAATGGTAATTTTATGCAATTAGTGGTATTTACAGTTGTTTGACCAAGGAAATTAGGTTAAAATAAAAGAATACAGGTGATGAATCGTGGATTCATCATTCCCCTATACTTCACCCTTGCTAGTCTCTTAGCAAACAATTATTTGGAAAATAAGTGAAAACAAAAATAAAGAAAAGAAAAAGGAGAGGAGTTAGAATAACATTAATTTTTAAACTTATCTTCATAAAAATGTAGTATGGAGCTCTGTCGGACCTTTGGATTATTAGTGTGTAGGAACCTTAATGGGAAATGGATTTAAAACCTAACAACCTCTAAGTTCCATAAGACTCCTATTCAGGTCTCCTCAACAACCAGATTAGAACAAGTCTACGTACACAAATTCTTATGACTATGAATCCTTACTTGTACGGTGTAATGAAATATAGCTCCTCATCTCAAAAGTAGCAAAGAAATAGCCTCTCTCAATAAGGTAACTCTAATACCCCGGTCTAGCAACTCTTTCCTCGAGGAGCAGGGATATTCCCTTCTAAGTTCAAGTACAACCAGCTCAAGAAGAGGGGATGGAGAAGAGAATCGACGGTAACCAGTGTAGTTACCTATCATTGGATGCATGACTAGTGTAGTCATGTCACCCGCTGCAAGCTCACAAATATTTGACTTTGAAGCTCTTATTTTTTTCACTTGTATATACACTCCGACAGACATTTTACTTTTCTATCAGGCCTGTCCACTTTTGGAGATTTTGCATTTTTTTTGAATATCTACAAGGTGCAGCATGTACGTAAGGAGTTTTTCCTACTGAGCTAGTAGACTATCCCTCTTTTGAAGCATTATTGCAACCCCACAACATCCTGTCTTTAGACCTCAACATCGCTAAACCAGGTTGAAACGCACTTCCCTCCCTAGAGGAGGACGAGAGGTTCCGCCTAGATGTACTACCCTCGTATGCTACCCCAAGCCAAAAGATTCCGCCCCCTCACTACCTCCTCCATTAAGAGCTATGTGTAGAGTGCATTATCCAAGGTAAGCCACTGTCTGAAAGAATCATGCTTGTGTTATTAAATATTCTACTTAGGCTTATCAAGATGACATGTGAACATAGTCTTATGGACTCAAAGAATTAAGTCATTAGGACATGAAAAGTCTTAACTCTAATTCTTATAAGGTTCCTCTGATATTAAGTGGATTAAGGTCCAACTAAGCTCCATTCTTCAGATTTATTCCAGACTTAGTTCATATGTCAATATTATCCTGAAAAATGCTCATGCCAATGCAATAAATATGTACAATGCAAAGAAAACAAAATCTTTTTGTGAAACAATTTTCAAAATTTGAACTTTTTATGGATTTTTGAAAAATGATAAACTTGCAAAAAGTTTTATTTGTAAATAGTTAGTAATATATACAAGCATATACACAGTTGTTATTTAAGAAAGAGTTAGGGATGTGATACATATATTTAAACAGGGTTGGGTTGATTATTTACAAGAATCAGATGCAAGAATTTACAACTTGAGTAATTTATACATGTATATACATAGTTGGAATTTTTTTGCGTGATGCATATATTCCTCAAATTTATTTGCAAATAATTTTTCAAATCATTTTGAAAATAATATTCCAAAATAATTTTTCACATAAATTTACAAACATTTACACACATTTGAAATCAATTTTTGCAAACATTTTTCAAACAGTATATATAGGTTTTCAAAAACAATTTCAACCATTTTTCCAAACATTTGCAAATAGTTTTACGAAATCTTTTTTTACACAAAAAGAAAAAATTTTCACAACCCACAATATTTTTACAAAGGTTGAAAATATTTTTCAAACATTTTTCAAATAGTTTTCAAAAAGATTTTTCAAATAGATTTTCAAACTACTTTCAAAATATTTTAACCTGACTTATTAATCAGTATATACAAAAAGAATTTTGAGGAAATATCAGCATCTTTTTATTAGTTAGTTTTTTTAGTATTTACACAGTATTTTAGCCATATTAAAAATATAAAAGTACGAGTTATGGCTAAAGTATATATACAATATATACGACACCCCCCTATACTTAGCTCGAACTATGTCCTCATAGTGATCAAAGAGATGGGAAAAAAGACATAACCCGTGCTAAGTATTTGGAAGCTAAAAGAATACTATGCTACAACGACGAATAAAAGAATATAAACAATAGGTGTCGGTGATCCCCCTATACTTGGGATCAAATAATCCTAAGTATAGAAGACTGTACACAAGGGTAAAACCAAAGAGTAGAATGTACAGAGTCTATCTCCCCTATACTTAGGGTAAAATATCCCTAAGTATAAGCAGCAAAACAGAGGTAAAAAGAATCAAACGAATAATCACAAGTCTGACATCCCCCTATACTTAAGGTAAAGTACACCCGAAGTATAGCATAATCATAAGATGGATATGGGGTGTTAGACAAAAGATTGTGCAATATGGACGTCTGGATCAATATAGTTGCAGGAGGAAGTGAAAATCAGGCATGAGATGCAAATGATGTGAGACAAAAACCACATCTCATGCAAAATGAATAGGGGCAACATCGACAGTCAGCGGATCATGATCTAGATATGCCTTCAGGCGCTGACCGTTAACTCGGAAGGTAGACTCAAATGACATCTCAGATATATCAATGATGTCATTGTCATGCACCTTCCGGACCACATATGGTCCCATCCACTTGCTTTGTAACTTCCCTGGAAATATTTTTAGCCTGACATCGAATAACCATACTTTCTGGTTCATCTCAAAGTGCTTATGGCTGATATGGGAATCATGCCATATCTTTACTCGCTCCTTATACTGTAGGATACTCGAAAAGGCTACATCTCTAAGTTCCTCCAAGGCTGCCAATTCTGCCTTTCTCTGATCTCCTACACTTTCTGTATCCAGAAATATCTCAGTAACATCCTATAGTGACTTATGCTTCAGCTCAACTGGTAAGTGGCATGGCTTGCCATAAACAAGTCGGAATGGAGATGCACCCAATGGAGTCTTGAAGGATGTCCGATACGCCCACAAGACCGAGTCCAAAAGCTGTGACCAATACTTTCGATCTGGGCGGACTACCTTCTGCAATATAGTCTTAATCTCCCTGTTGGAAACCTCAGCAAGACCATTTGTGTGTGGATGATAAGAGTGGCAACTCGATGATCTATGTTGAATATGTTAGCAAGGGCCCTTACCTTGTCGTTGATAAAATGAGTCCCCCCGTCTGATATCAATACTCTAGGTACCCCGAACTGTGAAATAATATTTTTCCTCAAGAATTTGCAAATGGTATTAGCATCTATGGTTCAGGCGGGGATGGCCTCAACCCGACGACTCACATAATCTACAACAAGCAAGATATACTCAAATCCCTGACTCTTAGGAAATGGACACATGAAATCAATGCCCCATGCGTCAAAAACCTCACAGAAGTGAATGGGCTGCATTAGCATCATATCTCTCTGTCCACAAGTGCCCATTTTCTGACAGTCAATACATCTCTTCACGAATTCATCAGAATCCTTGAAGAGGGTAGGCCACCAAAGGATGGATTGAAGCACCTTCTGTGCTGTCCGTCTCCCAGAATGATGTCCTCCTGCCTCAAGCTTGTAGAAATAGGTGAGGACACTTTGCTGCTCTTCTTGAGGAATACACCATCTCCAGATGCTATCCCCTCGTTCTTAATAAAGAGTTGAATTATCCCAATGGTACGACTTGGCCTTTACAAGAAAGGTCTCAAGTCGATGTATGGGCCAATCTTGTGGAACTTTCTTCGTGACAAGATAGTTCACATTATCGGCATACCATGGAAGTGAGGTGATTGCAAGGATCGCCTCATCTGGAAACGTCTCTGTAATAGGTGTAATCTGATCTGAATCCTCATGGTTTTCTAGATGGGAGAGGTGATCCGCCACAACATTTTTGACTCCAGGTTTATCCTTAATCTCTATATCAAACTCCTGGAGTAGAAGGATCCATCTGGTCAATCTGGCTTTGGCATCCTTCTTTGCCATTAAGTATCGGATGGCGGTGTGATCAGTATAGATAGTCACTTTAGATCCAAAAATGTAAGATTGAAACTTATCCAAGGCAAAGACTATAGCTAGCATCTCCTTTTCTGTGACTGTGTTATTCTGCGGAGTGGCATCCATTGTTCGTCTAGCGTAATGAATGGCATAAGGAGCTCCATCTCTCCTATGTCCCAGCACAACCCCTACGGCAAAATCAGAAGCATCCATCATGATCTCGAATGGGAGAGACCAATCAGGCGGCTGAAGGACAGGATCCTCAACAACTAAATTCTTGAGAGTCTCAAATGATGCAAGACACTTATCATCGATAACGAACTCGGTGTCTTTTGTCAATAGATCAATGAGCGGTCGGGCAATTTTGCTGAAGTCTTGTATGAACCGTCGATAAAAATCGACATGCCCCAGAAAAGACCGCAACAGTCGTAAATTGGACGGTGGATTGAGCTCCTTGATGATATCCACCATGGCCGGGTCGACCTCCATGCCCCTGTTGGAGATGATGTGGCCAAGGACCGTTCCCTGAGTCACCATGAAATGACTCTTCTCCCAAGATAAGACCAAGTTGACCTCAATGCAGCGATAAAGTACTCGGTCTAGGTAATCAAGACATGTATCAAAACAGTCACCGTAGACCGAGAAGTCATCCATGAAGACCTCTAGAAATTCACCAACCATGTCCGATAAAATAGAGAGCATGCACCTTTGGAATGTAGTTAGAGCATTACATAATCCAAATGGCATCCATCTAAAAGTATACGTCCCAAACGGATAGGTGAAAGTTGTTTTCTCTTTGTCTTCAGGGGCTATGGCCACTTGATTGTATCCTGAATACCCATCCAGAAAGCAGTAGTAACTCTTCCCAACTAATCTCTCAATGATCTGATCTATGAATGTTAGCAGGAAGTAGTCCTTCTTGGCGTCCTGATTCAATCGTCTGTAGTCCACACAGACCCTCCAAGAAGAGGGTACTCGGGTAGCTATCTCCTCTCCAGACTCGTTCACAACTGTGGTGATACCCGTCTTCTTGGGTACCACATGCAATGGACTAACCCACTTAGAGTCGGAGATGGGGTAGATAAAATCGGTGCTCCACCACTTAGATATTTCCTTCATGACCACTTCTCGAAGATTCTGGTTCAGCCGTCGCTGGAACTCACGCGAGGGTTTGGCGTCTTCTTCGAGATAAATGTGGTGGGAGCACATGGCCTGACTTATCCCCTGGAGATCAGCTACAATCCATCCTATTGCCTTGTGGTTTCTTTCAAGAACCTCCATCAAACGAGATTCTTGATCTTCAGTCAAATCAGTTGAGATAATGGCTGGGAACATATCTGGCTCATTCGCATAGAATCTATACTTCATGCTCTGTGGTAAGGTCTTCAATTCTGGGCAAGTGGGAGCTGGTAAATCTGGTTTCTAGAATGTCTGAGTGAATGCTATCAGATCTGTGTGTGAGAACTCTCGCTGCAATGGTAAATCTGACGAAGATGGCCCTACCGGTACATCTATCAACAGACCTGGCTCACTCTCTGCCCTAGCTGTCGGCTCTGTAGGCACCAGATATGGTAAATATTCATCGAACTCCTGCCAGTCAAAATTGGTGTCTGGGTATGAGGAATCTGAGTCTGAAGCGCATGAGATAAAATAGTCTTCGCTATCATGATCATGATAAACAGCCTCTACTGTATCATGTGTCATGAGTATGCTCTCCGAACTCTTATCTGCCATGATCTATGAATCTTCAGTGGTTGATGATGTCGCAAGTGCTCGTGATGCGAGATCTGCCCAAACTGCTTCATCATCTTAAATCACAAAGTCACACTCCTGGTGAATGTCTAGCTCTGCATTTGTCATCTGCTCTAAGTCGGTTATATGATCTGAGCACTCTGAGTCTCTAGCTCTGGTCTCCTCGATCGTCTCTATTTGTACACTTTCACCGTCGATGTGAAAGTATACCTTCCCACTATCATGGTCGGATACCGCCTTGGCTGTGACCAAGAAAGGCCTTCCTAAAATGACGGGGGCATCGATCACACGTTCAGGAATCTCCATGCCCAGTCTAACAAAGTCTACGGGGAATTTCAGGCCCTGAATTATGACGACACCGTCCTTAAGTAACCCCTTTGGCCTCTTAACAGATCTATCAGCAAACTGAAGGATCGTCATGCTCTGTCTAAGAGGGCCAAACTCGAATCGATCGAGTAAGGCAGCCGGGAGGAGGTTAATTGAAGAACTGCTGCCCAATAGAGTACGGTTGAATTGCTGCTCATGAATGTGGCATCTTATATATGGAGCTCCTGCATTAGGTCTCTTGGCTGGCAACTGATTTTGAATAGCGAAACATGTGGCACGGGTAAACACATGGATTTCTGCATTATGATTCCTCTTCTTCCTATGTACAGTGGTCTTCTCTCTCAAGTGTTTCTGGAAGAGAGGGATGTGCTCTAGTGCCTCCTGTAGAGTCAGCTGGATATGGAATCTGTAGATCATTTGCTGGCTGAACTCTAACTGTTGCCATTTTTTTGGATTTTCTGTTTTCTTCCCCTGCCCTAAGCGATGTTCTTGAGGGAAGGGGATAGCTGGACCCTCCTCAGATAAAGGGTCAGGAAGAGGTTCCTACTACTGAGAAGGACTGGAGCCCATACAAGAGTTATCATGCAACACATATGGACTCAGAAGAAACCTTTCCTTTATTCATTTTTTGTTATTTTTGATAATGTCCTAAGATACATAGATAGAAGGAAACACAACTAGACTAGCAATGGTGGCATCAGCACCCCACCCACGACATCTGTCTTCGTGGCATCAACACTGTGCTCTGATTCAGCATCACATCTAATAGTGGCATCAGTACCACAAACTACATCTGGAGAAATGACGTCCTCAGTACTGTCGACTGGATCATCATCCTTGGCAGCTTCAACACCACTGTCATCAACATCATTAGCGGTATCAGCACTGTTATCCTCCTCGTCTGACGCTCTGGAATCAATATGGGGTTTTCGTTCAGTCGAGGCATCGCCAGCTGACCTTCTACCGCTCCTAAGTGTTACAAAATCAGCATCAAATATGAAGGAGGAAGTATTATTCAAAATATCACTAGGAGTGGCGCTCTCTGTAAACTGTACCTGCTCAGATTTCCTCTTCAGATAGTTCGGATTAGGTTCAATCTGAGCAAGTATGGCGGCTTTTCCCTTGATTATCTCCCTCATTTCCTACCGGAACTCATCCATCTCTCGCCGAAAGGATGCCTGCTGGTCAGTGAGTAAGCGGGCGAGGTCATCAAGGGTAGGGTTCTCATAAATAGGTGCATGAGAACCAGATGGGTTTCCTAGTTGGAAATGAGGAGGAGGCTGAGAATACTGTTGAGGCTGCTGCTGCCTCCACTACTGTCCCTGATGGTAAGCACGAGGACCCTGCTGGAAGTGCTACTGTGGCTGGGAGTAATGGGGATGTTGCTGCTGATTGTTCTGTCCACCGTGAGTTGGAGGCTACTGCTAGAACGAGGTGCCTCCAGTAGACCACTTGAATCTGGGATAATCTCGGTGGATCCCGGGCTGCTGTCGGTCATACCAAATCCCGTTGACTTCCATCAACGGATCCTACTCGTACAGAAAAGGGGGAAGAACTACAAGTGGCTGATCCGACTGATACACCACCATTCGAGTGTCCTGAGATGGTGGTGGTTGAGAGTATTGTTGTTGCAACTACTGAACCGGCTCTTCCTGAATGTGATGAACCTGATGATACTGGGCAGAGTGTTGGGAAGAGCTGTTGCTGCTGGGATCAGCTCGTGACTTGGGACGAGGCTGAGAAGCCGCTTGTGCCTCCTGGAGGTACAAGATATGGGTCTTCAGGTCCAATTC
The DNA here is from genome assembly GCA_037367405.1 of Ottelia alismoides. Classification (NCBI taxonomy): domain Eukaryota; kingdom Viridiplantae; phylum Streptophyta; class Magnoliopsida; order Alismatales; family Hydrocharitaceae; genus Ottelia; species Ottelia alismoides. The sequence goes on from JAZKJV010009319.1 coordinate 158,652, forward strand.
ATCTATCTATGTCATGCCCTGACAGTGCTTCTTCTCTATAATCTCTATGCGGTCTAACTTCTCACTGATAATACCCATGTCAACAGCTAAAGATTCTGCCTGTGTTGCTGCTGCTGGTGACGAAGAAATGGGCAGACCAGCATCAAGCCGTGCTATCCTATGATAGGACACGGCCTGTGGTGAGGGCTTCCCCTAAGCATAGAGCCTGGTATGGGACATCACTGTGTAGTTTTCAGCCATCTCGTCATAGATGGACCAGACCTGGTCTTCGTCTTTGGCGAAGTAAAAACCCCCACAAGAAGCGTTGACAAGCCCCTGCAGCTCCGGTGTCAGCCCACAAAAGAAGCTCTAGAAAGGATTGGGCTTGGATATGTCATGGTGTGGACACCGGTCGATGAGATCATGAAATCGATCCCACACCTCATTAAACTGCTCATTGGGGATCATGTAGAAGTTGTTTATCAGAGCTCGTACAGCGTTGGTCCAGCCAAGTGGATAGTACTTGTTCAAGTACTCGATCCGGAGCTGCTCCCAAGTGGTAGCATATCTCCCCAAATGCTTCAGCCAATAGGCTGCTCTGTCGGCCAAGGAGAAAGAGAATGCTATCATCTTGATAGTGTCCTCGTCTACAAATCTGTCATGGACAGTGCTGCAGATCATCTCAAACTCGTGCAGGTGAAGATGCAACTCCTCGGTGGCTAGCCAATAGAACTTAGGCAAAAGCTGAATGGTTTGGGGGGGAAGCTTGAAATCACCCAGAATCACAGGGAGCTGAATCCATCGATGAGTCAGAGTTGCAGCAGGATTGTGCAAATGCCTCATCAGTTGTTGCTGTCTAGATGGCTCCGGCTGATCCTTCGGGTGTCGGTCTGATCCTCCTCCAAACTCTAGAATCTCTCCACCGCCTGCTCGGTGAGTCTCTAGAAGGATATGGAGAAATCCTCAAGCACATCACGGAAGCGTGAGCGTCGTATCGGATACGACGGAGAATGACTAGTCGTACTAGTTGTTCGGTGCAGCGGAATTTAAAAAATTTTATTCGATGAAACCACATGATCCAAGAATGATTCTTGGATCGTTTCATCTATAACCACAACAAGTATAATGCAATACCTCTTGAAGCGTGGTTGATCAAGTCTCTAAGAGAAGACACCTCTTGTCTCAAGTCTGATCGTTGGAGAGATTGCTTGCGAGCGTGGGGATGAACCGTGTAGTCCTCGCAATCCAAGAAGTTGATCAAAGCACGGTTGCTCCTGATCTCGTCGCATGAGATCGAACGTCTCCTTCGTGAGTGAAGTACTCCAAGTAGACGGAGAACCGCAGAGCGTCGAAGCGGCGGCGCGGTGGCGTAGGCATCGACGGCTCTCTCCTCTAGGGTATGGTGGACGGCCACCAAGAAGAGGGAGAGAGAGGGCTGGCGTGTGAGGAGAAAGGGAGAGAGAGATGTGTGCTACAATAGCATGTAATTAGAGAGCAAGATATGCCTCTCTATTTATAGGGTTTTGGGATCCATGGATCTCAATCCATGGGACATATAACATCAATGGATGAGATTGATTTATGTCAATCAAATGGTCAAGATTGTTGTTGGTAAAAGCCAACAACTTGTGATTAATTTTGATTAAATATATATGATAAATCAAATAAATATTAATACCAAATTAAATCAATCAAATAAGGAGTGAAAAAATACAAAGGAGATCTTCCTCCCTATAAAGGAGAGTGGACGGCCACCAATCCCACAAGGGAATTGGTGCTGCCACGTCCTTTCCTAATGGGAGGGCAATCTCATGGATTCCCGTGATATTGCACATCTCCTTGATTTTCTCTCTACTTATCTCCCAACAACTATTTGTTGGATTTTTATTCACCAATATAATTCTCAATTAATTTTGGGAATATTGCATTCTTGACATTGGAAAATTGTGAATCATATTCACAACCTAAAACAAAATGTAATTTACATTTTCAATTAATTAGACAATGTGTATCCAATACACATTAATAATTAATCTACAAATATAAATTATAATTAGCTCTCTCTAATACATTATAAATCACATTTATAATATATTATGAATAATTGGATATTACCATCCACATTATTCTTATCCATAATAATTAAATCACATTTAATTATATTGGATAATTCCTCATACATCATGATAATTAAATCACATTTAATTATCAACTTCTCATTGCTTAGATCTTATGGAATTGCTCTTAAACCATTTAAGAACAATGCTATTTCTCCTCAGATACTTGGAGATAAGGACAGGGCGATTGTATTGTTCCACGTATAGTGACTTGGATATTGAGATCACATCTCAAATCCAGATCCCATGGACCTCTTAAAAATGCTTGATTAAATCAAGATCGTAAACCTAATTTTCTCATTCATTGCATCTGAACCTCATTCAGATCAATGTCCAGTATATGGACTAAGATTAGGTCACTTCTCTAATGAGAGGAGTCACTAAAATCCAGACCTGTTTCATCTCTCCCTCGCAATGGAAGCTTCATCGTTATACAATCGTTTATGATCAAATCACCCCTCATGATCATCATGAAGATATAGTTCACTTTTGCACTGTCATCTTTATGGTCTGATCACTAAGTTTCTCATTCTTGATCCTTGGGATATGGTACAGATCATATGCTTTCACAAAGCATATATCTTACCTTCAAATTCATATCATGCTTCTAAAGCATGATGACCATGCATGGAATTTGGTCAATCCCAATACCTCATGAGTGAGCTCATGTCTCCCGGTTCACGAGTGAACCTGTATGATCCCTTTGAGAGATCATATTACTCATATGCCCTTACATGTACACCAGCTCGTCGGTGTATAGACCTTGGTTAGGTCATCAACCTATTGGTCTGCCAAATGTACATACTCAGACATATAGCAATACATCTGTCTCTGGGCAGAGGATGTTTGCCTGTGATGTGACAGTATTCATCATAGGTCTTTGGTTATCACGATCTCGTTAAGTCAACTCATTGACTCAACTAATCTGATACCTCCGAACCAATATTCCCATGCAGAGGAGCTGCATCAAGAGGTCGATCAGATATCAGTCTAATGAGATAGGATTGCCATCTCCCACTCAGACTGGAGATCACTACTTGTCAATCATTGATGATGCTCGATGAGTCCTCTATCTAACTCCTTAGATATTCATCTAAGCATCAGCCTCTATGATTCAATCAATGAATCAACAGATGTATGATTATCAAGTTGGCCATGGTACATAACCCTTACTGTACGGAGGGACCTTATAGTGCATTCATTCATTCAATATCAGAAAGGGAGTGAAACAAAATCAATAACTTTTATTGATAAATCATTTAGTACAATAACATTTATTGTAGGAATGGTTCGCCTCGGGCTCACATTGCTAACAATCTCCCACTAGCCCTCAGAACCATTCAGGAACAATCCTTAAACCCATACTCATTACATGCTGGTCGAAAACCTTCTGTGTCAGAGGTTTGGTAAGAGGATTAGCAATGTTGTCGGCAGAGGCCACCTTGGTGATGATGATGTCACCACGCTTTTCTTTCTCCCGAATGATGTGGTATTTCCTTTCTACGTGCTTGCTCTTTTGATGCCATCTGGGTTCCTTCGCCTGGGCAATGGCTCCCGTGTTATCACAGAGTAGCAGGATGGGAGTATCAGAGGAAACTACGCCAAGTTCTTGCACGAACTTGCGCAACCACACCGCCTCCTTTGCAGCATCCGATGAGGCAATGTATTCAGCTTCTGTTATTGAATCTGCTGTAGTGTCCTGCTTCTTGCTTCTCCAGCTCACAGCACCACCATTCAATAGGAACACAAACCCTGATGTCGACTTTCGATCATCAATATCTGATTGGAAGTCAGAATCTGTATATCCCAAGACTTGGAGATCACTATCTCCATAGACCAAGATGTAATCGTGCGTCCGTATTAGATATTTGAATGTGTTCTTTACTGCATTCTAGTGTTGTTCTCCATAGCAGGATTGGTAAAGACTTACCACTCCCACTGCATGGTAGATATCTGGCCTAATACACCTCATGGCATACATTAAGCTTCCTACAGCTGATGCATAAGGACATCCAGCCATGGCCTTCTTTTCCTCAATAGTTTGAGGAGCTATTCCTTTAGACATGTGGATACCATATCTTAAGGGTGGGAATCCTTTCTTGGAACTATCCATATGAAATCGTTCAAGAATCTTCTTAATGTATCCATGTTGTGACAATCCCAATATCCTCTTTTCTTAGTTTCCGAACAACTTCAGACCCAAGATGTAAGAGGCTTCTCCAAGATCTTTCATCTCAAAGGTGTGGGACAGCCAAATCTTCACACTGGTCATCATCCCTGTATCATTCCTAATGATAAGGATGTCATCTACGTAAAGCACGATGAACACAATGGCGCTCCTACTAAGCTTCTTATATGCACAAGGTTCATCAGGATTCTGCATAAAATCATAACTCTTTATGGTTTCGTCAACTCTGATGTTCCAGCTACGAGAAGCTTGCTTGAGCCCATAGATGGATTTCTTTAGCTTGCATACTTTGTCATCCTCAGTCATGAAGCCCTGGGGTTTCTCCATGTAGATATCCTCCTCGCGGTTTCCATTGAGGAAAGCCGTCTTGACGTCCATCTGCCAGATGTCGTAGTCAAGATATGCAGCTATAGCCAGCAATGCCCTGATGGATTTAAGCATAGCCACAAGAGAGAATGTCTCATCGTAGTCGATGCCTTCTCTCTGTGTATAGCCCTTGGCTACGAGCCGTGCCTTGAAAGTCTCTACTTTCCCATCAGGTCTCCTCTTTCTCTTGAAGATCCATTCGCACCCAATGGGTTTTACCCCTTTAGGTGGATCCTCTAGGGTCCATACACCATTCTTATGCATGGAGTCAATTTCTGACTTCATTGCTAGCATCCATCTATCCATGTCATGATCCGCGAGTGCTTCATCAAATGAAGTAGGATCATTGTCAATCTCACTTGACACATGGAATCCATACCTTTCAGGTGGTGCAACCACCCTCGAACTTCTTCGAAGAGGTATGGGTGTTTCATCTTTATTTACTTCTTCAGTTTCTGGTCTAGGAAGCTCAGAATCCTCAGGGGATTCTATGAGTTCCTCTACTTCACTTTTGTCTTGACCTTTAAGGAAATCATCCTCCATAAATTTCACATCTCTAGAGACAAAAACCATTTGGGTCTCAGGGTCATAGAGTTGGTATCCAAAACCATCTCTAACATACCCAATGAAGTAACACTCACGAGTGCGAGATTCCAGCTTACTTGCATCCACGTTCTTTGCATGGACCAAGCAATCCCAAACCCTCAAGTGCTTAACACTAGGTTTGGTTCCATACCAGAGCTCATGAGGAGTCTTAGGTACAGATTTGCTAGGAATCTTATTCAGGATATATATTTCAATCTCTACTGCATATCCCCCAAAAACTAAGTGGCAAATATGCTTTACTCATCATTGAACGGACCATATCCATGATGGTCCTGTTGCGTCTTTCAGCAACACCATTAAGTTGGAGAGTTTCAGGAGTAGTGAGATTGGAGATAATTCCATTCTCTTTAAGGTATTCCTTGAATTCTTCAGAGAGGTACTCGCCACCGCGATCAGATCGAATTCGTTTAATCTTCCTATCGGTTTGGTTCTCAACCAAAGCCTTGAAGTCTTTGAACTTTTCAAAGGTTTTAGATTTATGGCGTAATAGGAAGACAAACCCGTATCGCGAATGGTCATCAATAAACGTCAAATAATATCGATATCCATTTCGAGTCATGGTACTGAAGGGACCACATACATCAGTATGTATTAGGTCAATAATACCTTCGCATCTAGTAACCTTGTTACGGAAAGGCATCCTAGTCATTTTACCTCAAATACAATGTTCACAGGTAGGTAAAGACTGAACCTGTAGAAAGTCCAAAGGTCCATCCTTTATCAATCTATTGATCCTATCAACAGATAAATGACCAAGCCTTTGATGCCAAATCATGTTTGAATGATTTTCATTATTCCTGGATCTTTTAGGGTTTTTATTAGTGGTTGTAACATTCATGACATGCTCATTAATGCACAATTCATAGAGTCCTCCAGAAGTCAAAATACCATTTGCAATATATTTATCATAATGATTTATGACTAACTTATTAAATAATAGGAATGAATATTCACTTCTAACTAACTTAGATACAGATATTAAATTCCTTCTGACTTCAGGTACATAAAGACACTCTTTATGTACTAGGACTCTTCCACTAGATAATGATATCCGACAAGTCCCGACGGCGACTGCTGCAACACTTGCATCAGATCCCATCTGGATGACTATCTCCCCTTCTTCAAGTTTTCTAGTTTCCTGAAACAAATGCAACAAATTGCATACATGAATAGAAGCAACAGAATCAACAACCTAACTTCCTTCTCGTCCGACGAGAAAAGTGGTTTCAATGATAAAAGTAGATTTCATACCTGCTGGGGCTTTACCTTTGTCGACCGACTTCAGGTAATCTGGGCAATTACGCCTCTAGTGCCTCAGCTTTTTGCAGTGGTGGCAGACGTCGGTTTTCTTCGACACCATTAGAGTGGATGCATTGGAAGATGAGCCAACACTTTGTCCCTTCTTCTTTCTCTTCTGGGCTGGGCCCTTCCGAGAACCTTGCTTCCGACCGCGCTTCCCTCTGACCTGTGAAACCATTGCAGTGCCAGTGGGACCGTCTTTCTTCATTACGTCTTCTGCAGACTTTAATGCAGCAAGAAGCCCAGCATTTGTCAGTTCCAGCTTATTCATGTGGAAGGACACCACAAAGTTATTGAAAGATTTGGACAATGATAGCAGAATGAAATCAGATTGCATGTATGCATCCATCGTTGCCCCCAGAGTCTCTAGCTTCGATAAGTACCCAAACATTTTGAGTACATGTTCACAAACCGAGGTCCCTTCCTGCATCTTGCAGCGAACAAGTTCTTTCATAACATTGTACCGCTGGGTGCGGTTAATGTCACCAAACATATCCTTTAGATTCCACATTATCTCCTAGCAAGTACTCATCTCCACATGTTTCTGAAGAACATTGGAGAGAGAACCCAAGATGTAGCATCTAGCCAAGACATGATCCTCATCATACTTGTCATTGTATGCTTTATCTTCCTTAGATTTAGGGTTTTCAAGCTTGTCTTCAGAAAGCACATAGCTGATGCGCTCCGCCGAGAGTACAAGCTCCAAATTACGGATCCAATCCGAGTAATTTGGTCTGGTCAATTGGTTGACCTCCAGAAGCCTGCTCAGTGGGTTCATGGACTTCATTTTCTGAAATTGAGAATGCACTATATTAGAATATAATATATTCAATTTAGTTTTATTTGATCAAGGCATTTTAAATCAAATTAGTCTTGTTATGTCAACTATGAAAGTCTATTCCCTTATTCACTTTCAAAGTAGGAGATACACTTACCGATATATCTCAAGCAAGAACTGGGATCTCCTCTTATCTTTGTCATATCCCAATAATATGAGAGCTTATGACTCCAATAAAGAGAAGCGGGAACACATTCCGCTTTGCAAGTCCAACTTGCATTTCCCAATTCGGTCTTTAATACACGGGCCCACCACCCCTAAGGTGATGTTGACACGTCATTAATTGAACAAACCGTCAACATGAATATAACTCGCTATGTGCAATCCAATATCACCCCAATAATATGAGGACTCGATATTGGCGTTACTACACATACGTCCTTACTCTTTCGAGAAGCGACGAGCCCGATCCAAATGGATCATATACAGGAGCTATCACTTCGGACAGGCGTCTCCCACATATAATATCTGGCGACGAAACCCTTCGCCTTGACGGGAGACCATGGATGTCACTTATGTGATCCTCCATCTCTTATTCAAATTTAATTAACTACTATCAATCACATTCATATAATTAATTCTTCTAAAGGAATTATTAACTCCAATCATATTAGAGTATTTTAATTGGTCATAATTAACTTAATCATATTAAATTAATTATCAATCCAATTCAATCAATCAAACATGATTGTTATGCTTGAATATATATGGTATTAATCTCAAAGTACGTATTAATTTGTATTTTAATATTTAGAAGAATACAACTTAATCCCTCGAACATTATCCCTACCCTACCCGTTGTCATGGCCAGTGCAGGCGAGAGTGGGACGGACCACATACGTTGCAACCCGCTACCCCATCGATCTCTGACTAGTCAACATATCCGCCTCGGGAAAGGATAATGACAAATTGATTAATTTGTACTTGAGATGATCATCGGTTCTTCAACCGAAATTATACCATATAGTAATCAAAATAATTTTTGATTATAAGAAATTTGCTAGACAAATTCCCAATCCTATTCAAGCAAGGAGTGTGACGATTGTGTTTCCAATTATGAACTAGATCACATCTAATCAATTAATTGGTCGAGGCCAAGTCAATTAAGGAAATAATCATCTTCTAATATTTCTCAAATATTTTCTAACATGGTTCTTGATTAGGAATGTAATTTCAGCAGTGACTCCTACTTGCTAAAATTAGCATATCTCAATTATATTAAATCCAAATTAGATAAAATCAATTTTCATGGATTGCTAATTTGATTTAGGACATAATAAAGTGAAGTTTCACGCATTTCGAGACAAGTATAAACAGTAATTAACACTTTAATCACGTTCAGATCTACAGTTCCCGCAACAGTGCATACATGTTCATTAAAACAACCATATCTCGAGCATACGAAATCCGATTTACGCAAACTCAGATCCTATGGTTTCCTTTTTTAATGGAGAACAAAATCCAAGTATTAAATTCGTGTTTAAACAATTTAAACAGTGCCGAATGTATTTACTAAACAGACCTGCGAAATCAAATGCAATAAAAACTTCGCGACCTTAACGAACTCAAGTCATCCTTGGTTAGCGAATCATATTCAAAACCGTTGACCTAAGGCTATGATACCACTTGAAGGATATGGAGAAATCCTCAAGTGCATCATGAAAGCGTGAGCATCGTATCGGATACGACGGAGAACGACTAGTCGTAGTAGTTGTTCGGTGCAGCGGAATTTAAAAAATTTTATTCGATGAAACTACATGATCCAAGAATGATTCTCGGATCGTTTCATCTATAACCACAACAAGTATAATGCAATACCTCTTGAAGCGTGGTTGATCGAGTCTCTAAGAGAAGAGACCTCCTGTCTCAAGTCCGATCGTCGGAGAGATTGCTTGCGAGCGCGGGGATGAACCGCGTAGTCCTCGCAATCCAAGAAGTTGATCCAAGCACGGTTGCTCCTGATCTCGTCGCATGAGATCAAACATCTCCTTCGTGAGTGAAGTACTCCAAGTAAACGGAGAACCGTAGAGCGTCGAAGCGGCGACGCGGTGGCATAGGCGTCGACGGCTCTCTCCTCTAGGGTACGGTGGACGGCCACCAAGAAGAGGGAGAGAGAGGGCTGGCATGTGAGGAGAAAGGAAGAGAGAGATGTGTGCTACAATAGCATGTAATTAGAGAGCAAGGTATGCGTCTCTATTTATAGGGTTTTGGGATCCATGGATCTCAATCCATGGGACATATAAAATCAATGGATGAGATTGATTTATGTCAATCCAATGGTCAAGATTGTTGTTGGTAAAAGCAAACAACTTGTGATTTAATTTTGATTAAATATATTTGATAAATCAAATAAATATTAATACCAAATTAAATCAATCAAATAAGGAGTGAAAAAATACATAGGAGTTCTTCCTCCCCATAAAGGAGAGTGGACGGCCAGCAATCCCACAAGGGAATTGGTGCAGCCACCTCCTTTCCTAATGGGAGGGCAATCTCATGGATTCCCATGAGATTGCACATCTCCTTGATTTTCTCTCTACTTATTTTCCAACAACTATTTGTTGGGATTTTTATTCACCAAAATAATTCTCAATTAATTTTGGGAATATTGCAATCTTGACATTGGAAAATTGTGAATCATATTCACAACCCAAAACAACATGTAATTTACATTTTCAATTAATTAGACAATGTGTATCCAATACACATTAATAATTAATCTACAAATATAAATTATAATTAGCTCTCTCTAATACATTATAAATCACATTTATAATATATTATGAATAATTGGGTATTACCATCCACATTATTCTTCTCCATAATAATTAAATCACATTTAATTATATTGGATAATTCCTCATACATCATGATAATTAAATCACATTTAATTATCAACTTCTCATTGCTTAGATCTTATGGAATTGTTCTTAAACCATTTAAGAACAATGCTATTTCTCCTCAGATACTTGGAGATAAGGACAGGGTGATTGTATTGTTCCACGTATAGTGACTTGGATATTGAGATCACATCTCAAATCCAGATCCCATGGACCTCTCATAGATGCTTGATTAAATCAAGACCGTATACCTAATCTTCTCATTACATCTGAATCTCATTCAGATCAATGTCCAGTATATAGACTAAGATTAGGTCACTTCTGTAATGAGAGAAGTCACTAAAATCCAGACATGTTTCATCACTCCCTCTGAATGGAAGCGTCTTGGTTATACAATCGTTTATGATCAAATCACCCTTCAGGTATTCCCAATACCTGTACATCCTGCATACTGGAAGACTCATGATCATTATAAAGATATAGATCACTTTTGCACTGTCATCTTCATGGTCTGATCACTAAGTTTCTCATTCTTGGTCCTTGGGATATGGTAAAGATCATATGCTTTCACAAAGCATATATCTTACCTTCAAATTCATATCATGCTTCTAAAGCATGATGACCATGCATGGAATGTGGTCAATCCCAATACCTCATGAGTGAGCTCATGTCTCCCGGTTCACGAGTGAACCTGTATGATCCCTTTGAGAGATCATATTACTCATTTGCCCTTACATGCACACCAGCTCGCCGGTGTATAGACCTTCGTTAGGTCATCAACCTATTGGTCTGCCAAATGTACATACTCAGACATATAGCAATACATCTGTCTCTGGTCAGAGGATGTTTGCCTATGATGTGATAGTATTGATCATAGGTCTTTGGTTATCTCGATCTCGTTAAGTCAACTCATTGACTCAACTAATCTGATACCTCCAAATCAATATTCCCATGCAGAGGACCTGCATCAAGAGGTCGATCAGATATCAGTCTAATGAGATAGGATTGCCATCTCCCACTCAGACTGGAGATCACTACTTGTCAATCATTGATGACGCTTGATGAGTCCTATCACTAACTCCTTAGATATTCATCCAAGCATCAGCCTCTATGATTCAATCAATGAATCAACACCCGTATGATTATCAACTTGGCCATGGTACATAACCCTTATTGTACAGAGGGACCTTATAGTGCATTCATTCATTCAATATCAGAAAGGGAGTGGAACAAAATCAATAACTTTTATTGATAAATCATTTATTACTACAACATTTATTGTAGGAATTGTTCGCCTCGGGCTCACATTGCTAACGGCTTTCCTCTGTCGTCTTGCATCTGTGCTAATTCCTTACGGACCTTTGCCATGAATGCTCCATGATCCTGAATCTGTCGCTGCATCGTCTCTAGGGAGGCTAACAAGGTGTTGTTGATGGCGCCCCGATCTAAAACATAAGTAGAACTCTGTGGATGTCCATCGGTTCATCCGTCACTGCTGGCCATCTTGTGGGTCTCTGCAAAGGCAAAAGACCCAGACTTAGGTGCCGTCAAATTAACATGTATCCGTGTTGGCCTTGGCTCAGGTATCTCAGGACTGGTGGAAGAAGGGTGGTCGAGGGGGGACAGGGTGGTAGTGAACTCAGGTTTGGAGAGAGGGTCTGGGCTCTCCGATACCGCCCTAGATGAATGGGGAGGAGTGCTCGATAGCGGTGCTGCCAGAGGCAACCTAAGGGATCTCCTTCCCATCATCGTGATGTGGGGATGAGTGCGGATGAGATCTGATAATCAAACAAGATGAGAAGTCAAACCCCCAATTTCACCTACTCAACACGAGCTGATGATCGTAAAGGATTGGTCGTTAATCTTGTCAATTTTAATTTAGGTGATAAAACAATCTTGTAGAGTGATTAATCAAACTGTTAGGAACCTGATGCTCCCAAGAGACTGGCCCAATTCCAAAGCTAGATCTTTCCCAGCCAGTACAAGTTGCAGACCATTTATCGGCTACCCGATCAACTCGCTCTGTTAAGGACGTCGTGATCCGCTTTGCCGGTTACCAGAGAGATCCTCTCTGGAGATTGACTAACCTTAAGACTAGTAGTCTAACGGAAGATCAGGCGTGGCTCTATCCTAGTGTTCGGGTCACTCTCTCGCTCAAGCAAACCAAACAATGAGGGGGTGACTCTCCCCAAAACAAATATTTTTAAATGAGGTGGGTTTTAGGGTCAAGTTTGCTTTAGCAGTCCCAGATTTTATTGTTTTCACTTTTTAGATTTTTTTCAGAAATAAATAACGCCTAACAGATTTTTCTGATTTCCTCTTTGATTAATTTGAGTCGAAAACAAGGGGAGGAAGTCGAAAAAGCCAATGCACGGTCAAACACAATGATGCATGCAGAGATAGAAATGTGTACCTTGCTCCAGCACTCTACAAGCAATATGATCCACGCATAAATTAAAGACAGAATGTAAACTAACTATATAATGCACGAAAAAAACGGCCTTAGGCAAAAGATTTCTACACGTGCAGAACAATAGCTAATAGGAGTCTGGTCTCTGATGCCAATCGGTGTCCGCAACAACGAATCCTGTCAGCGCTGTATACGGCCTCTAACGGCACGTGACCTCTCAGGTAACCTAGATTAGCTTTTCCTTTGTGATTTAATTAATTAAGTCTAGTTATTGAACTATAGGTGCGGGAAGATAATTAGGGCTGGGACCTTAATTAATTACGTCACAATCAAGATAAAAATCCTAAGTCTAGGGCCAAATTCTATGTGAATAAAATATAATATAAATATACGAGAAAACAAAATCGAGGAAAAATAGCGGTGAGGTCCCCCATGTTCATCGACACCTGGCGAAACAGACCCCGAATAATAGTCCAAGTCCACAAGTTCAAAGTCCTAAATTATTACAAGACAAATATTGTTCTCTCAAATAGAATAAAAAATTTTCTTCTCATCCCTGCTCTTCCTCCTATGCTGGTCCTCCAAAAAGTAAACTCCGAGTAGTTCTCCAACTAGTTCCTCGCACAAAAATCAAAGAGAGAAGATCAGAAACAATTATAATATAGAGAGACAAATATCACAAAATAGAAAAATAACTACAAAGTCGTGCTCCCTAGCAACGACGCCATTCTGATGACACGAAATTCGATGAGGTCGAGATTGATAAATAAATAATTATCACAAGTGTCGTTGTTCTCAACTACTCGATCAAATCGATCAAAGGAAAAATTTGTATTTTAAACCACTTAATAAAAGATAAATCAACCACAACAAATGTAAGCGATTTTCGCTATTCTTTTTACCTGGAATAGTGATTAGGGTTGAACACAAGGAGAACGATTTAAAAACTATGTAGTCAAATTTCGAAAATGATTTTTAGTGATTTTTGAATTTTTATCTTTTTTTATTTTAAAAATAAGCACAAATGATGAAAATGCACATACACCTCTCTTTTTGTATTTCTCTAAATAGTCAAAAATGTACATAAAAGTCCAAAGGAAATATTTTTGTGTTTTATATATTTTAAAATATTTTTGATAATTTTTTCAACTTTTTCTGATGTTTTTATGATTTTATAAAAATGAAACAGTGAAAAAGATATAAAATAGTAGACAACCAAGAATATTTTGCAACTTAAATATCTTTAAGTGCCCAAAATTTTTGGAATTTATTTTTAAGATAAACTACAAAGAAATATCTACAATCAAAGACTGAGATCATAATTTTTTATTTTCTACAATTTTTTAAGATTTTTTTGACAATTTTTTGGAGTTTTATAAAGAGTTAAAGCACAAAAATTGGATAGAAATTACAAGGCAACAAAACACCCCTACACTATTTTTTGGGGAATTTTTTGGCAAGTTTTCAAATTTTTATGAATTTTCAAAGTTTGGACGGGCAAAAAGACACTATTTTTTATTTTTTGTAAATATCAAATGTCAATAAAATTTGATGAAAATTTACACAATGATAAAAAAACTATAGCAGGAACATACACAATTTTTTGAGAATTTTTCGAATTATAAAAATATTTTTACAATGAAACAAACATGCAAATTATTGTTCTGGAAATGCAGGGACCAAAATGCAAATAGTTGAAGTTTTTTTCTGAATATAAAAACAATAAAAGTTTCAGGTAAAAATGTAAAAATTACCCAAGTATCACGTGCGAAGCATGCTTGAATTTGAAGAGGGGTTATTCGCGATTTTTCAAACTTCCAATGATCTTGATGTAATTTCTCCAAGGAATATTTAGTTTATTAAAAAAGGCTCAACCCTAGGGTTCATGAAATTTCATTCTTCTCCACAGGATGTGAGGATGCCGCCACCATGGATATCTAGAGGAGACCGCCCAAGCACGGTGGTGCGTCGGTGTGGCGGCCACGCGCGACTGCTCGTACAGCGGCTGGCGTGCGGGGTGGGGCGCGCCTGGTGGCAGGATGGAAGGAGGTCGCTCGAATAGCACTGCGGGACAAAGCAGAGGAGCCCACGCGTAGTAGGGGTCGGTGGGGGCCTAGAGCGGTGGTGGTCGGCAGGGCAACCACGCCGTTAGGGAAGTGCACGGTGAGGGCCTGGAGCGGCGGTGGTCGGCGGGGCGTCCACGCATGGCCGCTCGTGCAGCGGCTGGCGCGCGGAGTGGGGAGCGACGCGGGGCGGGGGTGATTACCCGCTAGACCTGCGTTTTTTTTGTTTTTTTATTCTCTAATTTGTAAACAAAAAATGAAATGAACAAAGAAATTTTTTTAATTTTTTAAAATAGAACTGTAAGTACAAATATAAGGAAAGATTTTTTTATATTTTTTAAAATTCTTTTTATGATGATCCTTCAAAACAATTATTAGACAAGAAAAATAATTATATGCATTTTTCTTTTATTTATAAACAAGAAGGGATTTGTGAATGGACAGATTTTGCGATATGGAAGATCCGACCACCGTGGGTGGTCGGATGTGATGGGTTGCGTGAGGTAGAAGGTGAAATGGAGGGATTGAGAGATCAGATGAAATATTCGATGTCAGGAGCAGAACAAAGTGTGATGGATTTTTTTGATGATTTTAAGATGCCTAAAGATTAATGAAATAGAGGCAAAAATTTAAACTACGATTTTACCTAGGAAAAACAACAAGAAATAAAAAAATGGATCTCACTTTGGGGATCGGAAATTCCATGATGGCCTCGACGAAGGCCGACGTGCTGTCACCGGACGACTCGGAGGCTACGCACCCTTTTCAATAAGACGGCTCTCGGAGATCGGCTCCTCTCCACCAAAGATCGATCAAGAGGAAATGAGAGAGGAGGAGCCCATTAAAAAGAAGATAAAAATAAAATGGAAAGTATCTACAAATGAGGAAGGTTTTTTTGGTAAAATTAATAAAATAATTAAATTAATTAATTAATTTCGAAATTCGGAATAAAATAAATTAAATAAATTAAATAATTTCCAAAAATTAATTAGCCACCTTAATGATGACCATTAAAGGCATGGAATAATATCATATACAAGGTAAGTATTTAAATCGAATAAATCAAAATAAATCATATAATTAAATACAAATTTCATAATTGAATATATTAATTAATTAATATGAGATATTTTATTTTTTGATGATTTTTATATAAGGAAGTTAGTTGTATACAAGTATTATGTATATATAATACAATATACATATGTACAAAAAAGGAAATAATTTTTATATCTTTTTTTTATTTACATTTTTTTAATTTTCACTAAAAATAATATTTACAATTATGTACATTAAAAATAAATGTGAGTAATACAAATATGTAAGTGGTCAAACTGCACAAAACACCCCAGAAAATCGACTTTTTAACCGTAACTCCAAAAATTATGAAACCACAGCCATTTGAAAGATAATTTAATTTACAGTATAATGGAAGTGATTTTGATTAATTTGAGCTTATATGGAGCCAGAATTGGTGTTTCAATTATTACTTTGCGGCTTTTTCTGGGTGTGATTATTTGCAATATGTACATTATTTTATTTTACACTTATTTTTATTATTTACAACACATTTTTATTTACAACTTTTATATACAAAAATAATTAATTTGAAGTAAATTTATGTATAAATAAAATAGTACACGTTTTATACAAATATACAGGAAAAATATTTACAGAATATTTATGGATTTTTGACAGAAAACCCTATCTCCCCCTACTTTATTCCTGATCGATCAGGTCAAGTCTTGACCTTCTCTCGGGGTTCGGGTCAGTCTGCATTTATTGCATAAACACATCTTTTCTTTTATTTTCTTTTTCTTTTCTTCTTTATTCTTTTATTTATGTACAAAAAGTGTTAAAAATGCAATTTTAACAAATGCATGCAAAATGGTAATTTTATGCAATTAGTGGTATTTACAGGTGTTTGACTAAGGAAATGAGGCTAAAATAAAAGAATAAAGGTAATGAATCGTGGATTCGTCACTGAGCAGACATAACCGAGAGCAAAAAGAAAAACTATAGATATTGAGATCCCGGATGATGAGGGGGCCGAGAGACCCAACAGAGAGGAGAGACCACCGCTTGTTCCTTGACGAACAATGAAGCAGCTCTATACCCCAGGAGCTATGATAACTCATCAGAGGATTTGTCTCCATGCCATTCATAACAATTTCGAGCTCCGACCACAAACGATACAATTGCTGCCTAAGTTCCATGGGCATTCTACTAAGGAGTCGCACTTGCACCAACAAGAATTTGAGATGAGTTGTAGTATGGTGCATGATTCACATGTGAACGAGGATACGATCAAGCTGATCGCATTTCCATTCTCCTTGGTGGATAGAGTAGCCTACTGGAATAAGCATTTGGGGAGATATGTTTCTACTTGGGAGCAACTTCGAACTGAATATCTGAACAAATAATACCCACTTGGTCGTGCTAATGCTGCAAGAGCTATGATTAGCAACTTCACCATGCAAGGAAATGAGCAGTTTCACGAAGCATGGGACCATTTCAAAGAGCTCATAGATAGGTTTCCCCACCACGATATCTCGAAGCTGAATCGAGTGTAGATCTTCTTTTGTGGGCTGACACCATAATTCGAGGGACTGGTGAACGCATCGTGTAGTGGTTCATACTTTTCCAAGCATGAGGATCAATTCTGGGCTATCTACGAGGAGATGGACGAAAACTATACCATGATGTCCTAGGCTAGATTCTATATACAGACCAAGCCACCACCATCTTACCACCAGCATTCCCGAGTGGCATAGATTGAGGGGACTCCTTCTTCTTCTGCTTCTACCCATTCTGATTCCTCATCAGATGATATGGGGATCATTTGTCAGAAGTTGGATCGCATGGAAATAATAGAAAAGAAGTACCAGAATTTGGACAAGCTCGATAAGATCAACGAGCTTGAAAGATGTTTGAGTGATCTGAGGACTCAGATGATGTGCCTTCACGATATATATAGAGATTCCACGAAGTCTTGTAGATCACAAGATGATCTAGTGAGTAGAGATCATGGCGTACTTCCACAGCCACCAATTTAGCACATCTATCATGTGCATTTTCAGCTGACTCAGCAGTCTCATGCTTACACGCCCGCAGACACCATCATCTGACACTCAGATGCTTGTGTATCAGAGTGATCAGCCTCTTGCTTCGATGCCCTTAGCTTATATGGAGGTGCTTGAGCCATTGATTGAAGTCAATGGGATTTGGTGTAATCAGTCGCAGCAACCATTGACCAATCATGATCATCCTAGTTTCCATTGGTCTTCAGGAGGTACTTCAACCCAACATCCACTATAGGCGCATATGGGGCAGACCAAAGAGCAGCATCAGTTAGGCCCTAGATCATTCCAGCCCAATAATTAAAGGCATAATGCATATCATCCTCATTACCAATAGTCTTATCCTCCACAACAATAGTCAATCCAACAGCAGCCTCAATACCATCGAGGTGACTTATCCATGTTTCGTGCTCCTTTTCATGAGAACCCAACATTAGAATATCTCGCTAATCTGATAGACGACCCGCAGGTCACATTTAGGTGAGAGATGGATGAGTTTAAAATTCATATTACTGATACTGTCAAAGGGAAGTCCGCCATTCCTTCTTAGATAGATCCAAATATGAATAGTCTGAAAAGGAAGTCAAATCATGTATATTTGATAGAGCCCACCCTCCAATCACAGGTATTTTCAGATGATTACCTTTATTGTGATGACGTTGATTTCATTTCTCTTAGGAGTGATATGATACCTGTAGGCGGAGACACACCTAGACTTAGTGAGGATACACCTGATGATACAAGCAAGCCTGTTCAGCATGATGATGGCAGTGCTCATGCCGCCTCTCCCTTTGAAGATGTTGATGGTGGTGCTGATGCCACCAGGACTGATGAGGAGCAGCTAGATTCTTCTGAGGATGCAGCTGCTTTGCCATTCTTTGTGTATAGTGATGATGATAGAAAAATACAAAAAAATGTACAAAAGAAAAAAAAACAAAAAATAAGACTAAAGACAAGACAATTGATTTAGCTCGAGCTAATGAGTCTAAATCTTATGATTTACATGGAGCCAGTCCCCATTTTAGAAAAATACTTTCTTCTTCTTTATCTGATCCTCCTAGTGTACAGACCGATAAGAAGGATGTCCAGATTCCTTTCCCCAAGCACTCCGCTTGGAAAAAAGGAGATTACAAAAGAAAACAATAAAAAGAATCAAATGATTGACTTGACGAAAGAGATGTTAGACAAATTCACTATATAGCTCACTCTTTCGGAAGCCTTGGCACACCTCCCTCTTCTCTAGAAAGGTATCAAAGAGCGTACTACAGTCCGTCAAAAGAAGAGGCAGTGCAATCACTGCTCACAGATTCATATGTTGACCAAGGACACATGTCATGCCATCTAGAACCGTTTCCCAACCAAGCGATCAGACGCAAGAGCATCGTATGTCAGATGTGAGATATTAGATCAAACATTTGATCGTACTCTATTAGATAAGCAGTTCGTCGATTAATCTCCTTCCTTCTTCCTTACTCGGCAAGTTCGAGTTTGGGCCTCTTCGGCCAAGCAGGACAATCTTGCAGTTTGTTGATAGATCGATCAAGAGGCCGAAGGGATTAATTGAGGACGTTATCATCACCATTCAAGGTTTGCAATTCCCTGTGGACTTCATCGTGTTGGACATGATGGTCTTTGAATGTGCGGTCGATACCCCGATCATATTAGGACAACCTTTTCTCTCGACAACAAAGGATGTATCTGATTATGAGACTGGGAAGGTGTACTTTCGCGTCCAGGGTGAGAGTATACATATAGAGACGATCTAGGATATCAAAGCCAGATCAATCGAGTCAGAGCGAGCATCTGATGATGACAAGCCAGATAGTCATCAGGATTGTGACTTTGTATAGACAGACGATGAGGAAGTTTGGGCCGAATGAAGTGTATGATCTTTCATCACACTTTCAGGAGAGTCTAAATTTCAGATACTATATGATGAGAGATTGGATAGCACAGTCCTGGATCCGATTAGTGACGAGGTTGTTAGAGATGATTCTTATATTTTTTCAGTCTGTGATGAAAAGTTTGATCCCATCGAGTCAGAAATGAATGTCAATTGGCAATGTCATGATGAAATAGATCAGACTCTAATTTAGTCAGATTCAGAGAATACTGATTGGTAATCTTTTTAGAGGATGATGTCAAACCATCTCGTGAGTTTCAACACAGGCTGAACCTAAATCTTTGAGAGGTGGTTATGAAGGAAATATTTAAGTGATGAAGCATTGGTTTTATCTATTCCGTCTCCGACTTTATGTGGGTCAGTCCATTACATTTGGTACTTAAGAAGACAGGTATCACTACAGTGATTAATGAGGATGGAGAGGAGATCGCTACCCGAGTACCAACTTCTTAGCTAGTCTGTGTGGACTACAGATGATTGAATCAATCAACCAAGAAGGATCACATCCCGCTATTGTTTATTTATCGAATTATCGAGAGATTAGCTGGGAAGAGCCATTATTCCTTTCTTGATTGGGTACTTAGGATATAATCAGGTGTCCATTGCACTTGAAGACCAGGAAAAGACGACGTTCATAGGTCCATTCAGAATGCATTCTTTTAAATGGATGCCCTTTGACTTATGTAATGCTCCAGCTACATTCCAGAGGTGCATGCTTTTGATCTTTGCGAACATGGTGGGCGATTTTTTAAAGGTCTTCATGGATGATTTTTAAGTTTATGGCAATGATTTCATTTCCTGTCTTTCTAGCCTAGATCGCGTGCTTTAGAGGTGTGTTGAGGTCAACCTCATTCTTTCTTAGGAGAAGAGTTATTTTATGATGACTCAAGGTATGGTCCTTGATTATATCATCTCCAAGAGGGGCATGGATATCGATCCGACCAAGGTGTATATCATAAAGGAGCTCAATCCTCCGTTCAATTTAAAGTAGTTACGATCTTTTCTAAGGCATGTTGATTTCTACCGACATTTTATTCAAGAATTTAATAAGATTTCTTATCCCTTATCTGATCTTCTATCAAAAGACACCGATTTTATTGTTGATGATAATCTCTTTCAGCTTTCAAAACTCTCAAGAACTTGGTTGTAGAAGCTCATGTCCTTCAGCCATCCGATTGGTCTCTCCCATTCGAGATCATGACGAATGCCTTCGATTTAGCCATTAGGCTGTTTTAGGATAGAGGAGGGATGGCGTTCCATATACCATACACATTTTAACACTAGCAAGACTTTGGATTCTCCCCAGCAGAATTATACTGTTATAGAGAAAGAAATGCTAGTTGTAGTATTTGCTTTGGACAAATTTAGGTCCCGCATCTTAGGATCTAAGTTTACCATTTTCACTGACCATACCACCATCAGGTACCTAATGGATAAGTATTCCAAACCATGCCTTATCAGATGGATCCCTCTACTCCAGGAATTTGATATTTGATATTGAGATTAAGGACAAGCCTGGAGTTAAGAATGTGATGATGGATCACCTCTCCCGACTAGATTTTCTTGATACTTTTGAGTATGATACACCCGTCATGGAGACTTTTCCAAACGAGGCGATTCTTGCTATCGCCTCGCTCCTATGCCGATATTGTGAACTTTCTTGTTGCCAAGAAGGTCCCACAAGGTTGGTCCAGGCAGAGACTTGAGACTTTCCATGCAGAAGCCAAGTCTTACCATTGGGAGGATCCGATCCTTTATCATGATGGAGCGGATTTTGTCCAGCATCGGTGTATTCCTCAAGAGGAATATCACAGTGTCCTCACGTATTGCCATAAATTAGAAGCACAAAAACACCATTCAGAGAAGAGGATAACATAGAAGGTGCATCAATCTGGTCTTTGGTGGCCTACTCTCGTTGTGGATGCTCATGCATTTGTGAAGAGATGTACTGACTATCAATGGATAGGCACTTGTGGACATAGACATATAATGTCAATACAACTGATTCGCTCCTATGAAGTTTTTGATGCATGGGGTATCGACTTTATGGGCCCGTTCCCTAAGAGTCAGGGATTCAAGTACATTCTGTTGGATGTAGATTATGTGAGTCATTGGGTTGAGACTATTCCTTCTCGAGTCGTTGACGCGAATATGATTTGCAATTTCCTGAGAAAGCATATCATTTTGCAGTTCGAGGTCCCTCAAATTCTGAATTTAGATAGGGGTATCCACTTCATCAATAACAAGGCAAGCGCACTTGCTAGCGAGTTTGGTATAGGCCATCGAGTTGCTACTCCGTATCATCCTCATACTAATGGTCTAGCTGATATTTCGAATAGGAAGGTTAAGACCATCTTACAAACGGTTGTTCACTCCGAACGAAAGGATTGGTCACAACTTTTGGACTCGATTCTTTGGGCCTATAGAACATTCTTCAAGACACCATTGGGCACATCTCCATTTCGGCTCATTTATGACAATCCATGCCACTTACTTGTTGAAATCAAGCACAGTTCATGGTGGGCAGTAAAAGAAGTAATCTTTAGTTTAGACGATGTGGGAGATCAGAGATAGACAGAACTGGCAGCCCTGGAGGAATTAAGAGATGAGGCTTTCACGAGTAGTCTTCATTATAAGAAGTGGATGAAAGAATGACATGATGCACACATCAACCATAAGCAGTTTGAACCCGATCAGAAACTTTGGCTCGATGCGAGAATCAAGTTATTTCCAGGGAAACTTCAGAGAAAGTGTAAAGGTCCATATATAGTACGAAAGGAGTATGACAATGGTAGCATTGACATATCTTAATTGTGTTATGAGTCAACTTTTCGAGTTAATGTTCAGTATTTGAAATCATTTGTTGATTATGAGTCGCCGACCATTGAGGTTGCCCCCATTCATTTTGTATGAGATGTTTTCACGTTCTGATTTGTATATACGTGTTTTTGATTTTATTCCTTCATTCTTTTGTTGTTTTGCACCCGTAGGTCTCTCTTAGGATTTTTGCTAAACTTAGGATGTACTTTATCCTAAGTATGGGGGGTGTAGACATTGTGTTCTTCATATCGGTCTATTTTATTACCTTTGTTGTTGCTTATACTTAAGGTGTGTTTTACCCTAAGTATAGGGGGAGTATTTTATCCACATTTAGAACACAAGTTAGTATGACCTCGGGTGCAATTATGTATAAAATAAAAGGTGAGTTGCAGACAAAGATTAATTATATGACATCTTGGAATGCAAGGAGACGTTCAATAGATATTATTTATGGGAATGAGTATATGTCTTATCGTAACATTCATAGATTCATTCGTGTTTTAGAATGATACAATTATGTAACTTAGACATGGTTTCATACAAAATCAGGCGAAACCACGAGGAAGGTACATTTTAAGAGGTTGTTTATTTCATTTGGTCCATGCCACAAAGCATTTAAATTTTGTCAGTACGTTTTAAGTATTGATGGAATACATTTGTATGGAAGATATGCTGGCCATATGTATTTGACCACAACCATCGATGTGAACAATGATTTATCTCTACACACATTTGCTATTGCTGAAAAGAAAAAGAACATCACTACTTGGAGATGGTTTCTGAATTTGATAAGCCAAATTATGGATTGGGTGGATATTTGCTTTATTAGTGATTAGTTTTCTGATTTTAAAGATGCTATCGCTGGTTTCTTTCCACCTAAAGAGGGATTCAGTCATCGTCACTACCTTCGTAGCATGCATGCAAACATGCGTCGTGCTGGACATAAGAGTCGCTCCATTCAAAGTTGATTTTACCTTGCTGGAGAAGAGCAGTGCGGAAATAAGTTCAATAGAGATATTAACATTCTTTATAAGAATGATTTCAAGTGGATCGTGTCACAAGATAAAGGTGATCAACATTATTGGGCATTAAGTCAAGATAACGGTCATCGATATAGACACATGACCACAAATTTATCTAAAAGTTTCAATGAAGTCATGAAAGGAGCACATGGTTTACCAATTATATCATTGATTTTAATGATATTTTCAGTATCAATGGTTATTTCAACAATCAGCGCGATGAATACGAGGGAATAAAAACATATTTAACCAAGAAATATGAATAAATGTTTAAGAAAAATACAAGAGAAGCCAGATCATTTCACGTCCGAAGATTTACACTGACGTAATTTCCAGTATTAAATCGTGATGGATATGACTATGTAGTAAACGTAAATGGTTAGGAAATCGATTATACGTGTGGATTTATGCAAATGAAGCACTTCGTGTCATAGCTGCAGTCACCTAAACTCGTACACATTTTTATAACTACAACCTATGTTCATAGTATTATTCAGGCGAGTATTATCGTCAAACATACATATTATTCTTTCATCTGATCTCAGATCAACACTATTGGAGAGAAAAAGATGAAACCATTATGGTAACTCTAGTTATCGAGAAGAGGAATCCCGTATGTCTGACACATGAAAGAATTCAAAAAGAAATGGATGAAATGTGTGTGCGATCGAAGTTGTGTAAATATGCAAGAAACCGGGGCACAACATATTAAGTTGTCCACGGAGAAACTAAGAATTATAGGATATGACAAATAAAATGTTAGTTACATTAGCAACGTTTAATGTGCCATTTCATTATAAATGTTTTTTAACTTAGTGTTTATTTTTTTATTAATATAATGGCTTGTTAAATGTAGATGCCACTCATGGATAGAGTACCTGGTCTAATAGAAGCATCTGTGTTCTACTTGCGGAGTGAGCATCGGGCTTTGCAACTTACTAGTTCGGTAAGTATTTAAATTGGCACTATATTGTATATTGGGGAAGTAATGAACTCTTTTTTGCATATTCTATTTGTAGAACACAATGATATGCTAAATAGAATTCTTCAGAAGAAGAGTGCAGTGATAATGCGGCCATTAGAATTATTAGGATTCTCATATGTAGTGAATATGAGAAATGTACATACGAACCCTTTGTTATTGAGCAGTTTACTGGAGCAGTGGCGACCTGAGACATAATTTTCACTTTCAATTTGGCAAGGAGACTCTTAAATTACAGGATATGGGATTGATCAGTGGGCTGAAAGCCGAAGGTGTGCTTCTTACTAGTCTGGATGCTTCGACTGGGGAATGAGAAGAACTATTTTTAACTTTGTTAGGTGTTCCACTCGCATATAGAGTGGTTAGGTGAAGCTATCTAGGATAAGGGAGAGCTTCTTTGGTCATGCTTATCCACTGCAAGATATCCAAGATGAACATGAAGCAACACATACGGTAAGGGCACTAATATTTTATCATATTGGATGCAACATCCTCACAAATATCAAAGACGACATGGTACCTCTTAGGTAAGCATATGCAATCCATAAAATCTAATTCTCAATTTATTTACTACTGCTCAATAATAATACTTTAATTGTTTAAATAGATACCTACTCCATTTATGTGAATTAAGAATGAGCTCAATTTGTTGTGGTGTTGCTGATTTTACACACATGTACTTTGAGCTGAACATGAATGCAAATATAGGGATGTTTTAGTTTATATCTTTTCATAGTTTTACAGATATATTAATAATGTGTAGGTTTAAGTATGGGAGCATGTTCATATAGGAAGGTCAGTTGTTTGAGATTGTGATAGGATCCGAGGAGGACAATTGGCTCTAAAATGGATAGGGGTGCGAAGTTTCAAGGAGAATGTGCAGACTGCGATGTTGGTATTTTACCGTAACAAGATAGATACACACAAGGCTCATCACGTAAATACTGAAAAAATATACATTTACAAAATTGTGTAAATGATTACGTGTCTTATTTTTAAATGAATGTAGATAAATTGGATGTCCTATGTCAAGGAAGAAATCACACAATTGCATAAGTTTTGTTGAAGTGGTCAGCCTATTTGGAGCCTCTGTTGAGAGGATAAACATTTTCTCTCGATGCAATAAACTATGAAGTACAAACATCTTAGATTGGTCTATTCTACATCGATAATACGTGGATCGTTGGGAGGATAGAGAATAAACAATAGTCTTAGAGCATGGGGATGCAAACAATGATATCTACATGCAATGGTACTGGAGTATAATAAGACGATGGATCCAGAAGTAAATTCCACCTCCTAAAATAGCTTATCAACCACATGGGACAATAAATACACGCCTGGTATGTTGTATGTAATTGTCTTTATTTTTACTATATTCTATTAATTTGTTGAATCATAAATTAAATAGGTGGATTTGATTTTGCAAGGAAGGAACAGTCTGGATGAAATTAGTTGATTAACAGATGTGTCATCGAGTAAGAAGGTAAAAGTTGAAGATACGACTATGTATTTTGATGACACAATCAACATGTTCTCTCTGATGTATCCATTCCATCAATATGACGAGATGTACATGCCACCACAAGAGAAGCATGCCTTTGGAGCATCAGATTTCGTTAATTCTTTGATGTAGCTTTAGATTAAGTTAATTCTCTTTTTGTCAACTAATTTTTATAATTATATGATGTAAATCATTTAGGTATGAGCTATGCAGGATACAACGGGGCGAGGTCCCAACAACAACAACCAACTTTTAAGACTTCATATTGTAATAATTTCTTTCTCGAATTATCTCAATAACTCAATTTAATGTTTACTTTTTTTGATATTGAATATAATTCAAATATTTTAGGAATGAGTTATGCGGGATATAGCAGACAAGGATCGTCACAAGAGCAACCAACATTTGGGACTTCAGATTGCAATAATTACTTTATCTAATTATCTAAATAACTTAATTTTGAGTTTACTTTTTTAGATATTTAATATAATGGAAATGTTTTAGATATGTGTTATACGTGATATAGCGGACAAGGGTTGTCACAAGAGCAACCAACTTTTGGAACTTCATGTTCCAATAATTTATTTATCTAATTTTCTAAATTACAATGATTACACATATTTAAAAACTGAATATAGCGAAAATCTCTTAGGTATGACTTATGGGGGATATAGTGGAAAAAGGTACCAACAAGAGAAACCATGCTTTGGAGCTTCAGGTTGTAATAAGTTTTTTTATGAAATCATGTCATTCTTAGATTTATTATTTGATTTATGTGACAATTAATATAAGGTAAATCTTTCAAGTATGGGTTACGTAGAATTAGAGTAATATGGACGGAACAAGATCATACATGCTTTGGACATTTATATTAAAATAACTTGTTTAATTGAATGACTCTTTCCAAAAAAACTATGTTTATCTTGTGTGATATTTAATATAACATAATCATTTCATGCTTATAGAATAGGCAGAAGCTTTATGTCAATCACCGTTTGCAGGATCGTCATGTTCTTTAATTAAATTTGACTCTAGACCTAGTCAGCTCACACCACCTACTAATTACAATTCAGTAGCTCTTCAAGATGAGAAATTTGCCAATCTTCGCCAAGATGAGACAACTGACTTTGAGAGATTGTTCTTTGGTATTCCCATTGTAATACCACAATAACCTCTAAAGTCATCTCGAAAACCATCAGGAGTAAAGATCCTTGAGCCTACACTGCCAGACCCACCATAATAGTCAATAAGTGTAAGAAGGATAAGAGATCAAGTTACTCAACCAACTGAACCCCCACGGAAGTCATCAGCTAAGTCACATCCTCATGAGCATGTACCAACACATTCAGAATGGAATATAAAGTAGAAGAAGAAAAAAAAGGCAATACATGAAGATAGCTAGAAGACGACGAGAGACGGTGGCAAATGAAACGACAGAGGAGGAGGATGCTTAAAGAGATTTTTAAAGAGATGGAGACCATAGAATAATGTAAATTTTTTTTATTATTTCTTGGAAAATAGTAATACTTCTATGATTTTAATAAAATATATGCATTTTTTTCAAAAGGATTATTGTTATATTGTGAAATGTTGAGATTATGAATGTCATTGTCAATATCATGATATTCAGTTTCTATTGATTATTTATATTATAAAATCTATTTATATAATATATATATTCTACACTTAAATCATAAATAAACAATCAACATTTGCATTAAATAAATATACAAAAATTGAAAATTTTGTATAATAAGATTATTATTATATAAATTTTTTTGTATAAAAAGATTATTCTTTGATTTTTACTTGATATTAAGTTTCTATTGATTATTTACATAATAAAATACAAAGATATTTATGAGTTGTCGAATAAGAGATATTATACACTTATTTAAAAAATAAAAATCAGAATGTATAAATAAACATACAACAATTAAAATTTTTTCTATGAGATTATTATTGTAATGGTATAAATAATGTGAAGTTATTTGCAAAATTAAAAGGATCTACAATTAAAATGAGAGGAGAAGGGATGATAACAATGTAAAATAGTAGAAGGGTTAAGACCAAATCTGCACTTGAGGTGCCGATTTGGAGACCACAACCTAAATCAGCAAATGAGGTGCCGATTTGGGCTTGGCTCCCCAAACCAGCACCTCAATTGCTGATAGATGTCTATTTTTTAGTTATATTAATATACTTCCTATTGAATTAAATATGATTATTTTGATAATTATTTTAAAAAATCCAACAGACTAAATGAAAGATTTATCCTGAACCTTTCTCAAATCTAAAGTTTTCGATTTAGCATGTATGTTATCTAGGATTGCTAATCATACCGAACTGTAACGAATGAATCCATGTTCCGTTTCAGTTTGATAAAAAAGTTTGAAGGTTCGAGTTTTATTCGATATAGGTGTGATATCACAAGTTCAAGTTTGAATTCATCTAGATATTAAATACTCGAGTTTGGATCAATAGTGTTAATATGTTGATTATTTGACTTAATCAAACTTTTTTAAAGCAAACAAGTTCAAAATTAGTTTGAAATCGGATTTTGATAATAAAATTTGATGATTCTATAACCATTTATCAAAATAAGAAATGCTCTGAGTTTAATTCGTGTCTTAAATATACAACGATAATATTATCCATTGCTAAATATTATTTTATACTTGAAATTATCTATGAATATCATATCCATCTTTATATCATTACTTACAATCATTAAAGAGACACTTATCCGTAGTTTTTTAAAATTTTAGCTAATCGTCACTAATTTTTTAGCTCAAATTTTAACTATGATAGTTATGTTGTGAAAAATAACAACAAATAAGCAGTCCTTAATGTACATTCGTTAATGATATAGGATTGATATGATATTCATCTTTAATTTCAAGTATAAAAAACCATTTTGCATCGAATAATATCGTCTCTGAATATTTAACAACGGCTAATTTAATGATGAATTTTGAAAAAAAATGTCACTATAGCTCAATTTTGTTGTAGTTGTATCATCATTTCAGTTACTTTTAAACTTGTTGTGTATACACATACACAAGCATAAAACTAAACTATATAAAAGAAAATCATGTTATGTTAATGGTTGGTTCATTAGGCCTGTCCAACTAAAATTCGAAACTCATGTTCAATTTGTTAATATAAACAGGTCTTTTTGAAACCATGTCGATTAAATCCTTAACAAACTCAAACTATTCAGTTCGATTAGCAAACTAGTCGATATTTTTCTCTCCAGGACACAGATGATCGGACTCTATTTGACTCTTAACAACTGGAAAATGCCTGCACGAAGTAAACACGGACTGGGTTTTTTCAGATCCCGAGAAACCAGAGACCATTATTGTTGTATTGAAATTTGAAACCCATCTGCTGGAAAAGATGAGATGAGATGACTGAGAGCATAGACGCACAGGAGGCAATTAAATGCCATTCCTTTTGTCTCCCTCCCCTCCACAGTCTCACCACTGTTGAGTGGAACATGGAACTTAGATCCTGATGGGAAGCAATATTAAATCCTCCAACTATATCATTCATGTGTGCAGCAACATCCCTTGTGTCTGCTGCACTACTGCTGTCTTTGCTTCTGCAGCTCGTGTTGCTGTGCGCTCTCTCTCTCTCTCTCTCCGTATATTTATATGCATGAACCACATGCTGCCCTTTCTATATTTGTGTATTAAATAGGGTGACTGTTAGAAACTGTGGAGGAAGCCAAACAGTTGCAGCTTCTTCTGGCAGTTCCACAGGAGATGGGAAATCTACTGTTTCGTCATCAATCTGTAGTTATCAGTAACACCTTCCCTGGCCTGGCTGTTTCACACGTCGCATCGATCGAGTTTGCCACGATGTAGGTTAGGGTTAGTCTACGCACGGAAATGGATCATCTGCTGCAGTGTCTGCCGCAGCAGACTCTGCAGTAGGCCTGTGGACCGCTCGATCGCGATCGAGCGGTTCACATGAATTCATCCTTTTTGTGGGTCCGTATCGGATGAATTCGTGTGAACCGCTCGATCACGATCGAACGGTCCACAGGACTACTGCAGAGTCTGCTGAGCAGACACTGCAGCAGACGATCGGCTCCCATCTACGCACGTCATTGTTTGCGTTACGAACGGCCAACTATTACCAAGTTTGTTCCGGAATCAAATAATATCGTTCTGAGTACGTAAAGTGATCAAATCATTATAAAAACTGATCAGTTACCTAACGAAAACAAAGGATAATATCAAAATTTCTCCAAAATAAATTCGATGACATAACAGAAAGTGTGATATCAGTATTCTTTTGCTATTCTTTTCTGTAGCATGTGACCAATGATCTAGTTCAAAGACGTATAGTTTCCAATAACGTTTGTGTACAACAAATACCAGAGCAATTTTCATAGTTTCATAGTGTCTACAACAAAAGATCTTTCTTCATCCCCTCAAAAACCATCATGTGCCATTTCGTCATGAGATCAACCACCAATAGATTTTATTTTCGAGCGTTGGTGTTGGGTGCGTGGATGACAAGGAGGATTCATTTGGCCATTCGAGCTGCTAGCATGGCGAAGAAAAGGTTTAGTATAGTATGGTATCCTCGAAGTATCTCATGCATTGCTTCCTGCAGATCAACTACCAAGTTGACACCAAGTTGACGTCGTCTTAGACTTCGTTTGCCAATAGGACAAAGATTTCAACTATCTAGGATTTGAAATCAATCTTTATATAAACTATCCCAAGTATTAATATCTAAAAGAGACCGCTTGTTTTGTGAATGGGCAATATTGGAGATGGTTTTGATTTTCATTATCCTTCACACATAGGTAACAACAATTTGCTGTGTTGATTTTGAATACATGGGATTTATCTTGAGTTATGAGTTTTTCTTAAGTACTAACACCCAAATGAAAAATACACCCTTGGATGTTATTCCTTGGATCAAAATTTCCTTTGGAGTTTAGCCATTACCATGTGTTAAGGTAGTGTATATTTTCTTGATCAGATTTCTATCACCATTTCTACCTAGGAGAATGACAAGTTTACAAAACTTGCTCAAAGATAATCCATCGATGTTCCACTTTACTTTAGTGATTTCATTTTGCTCAATACCTAAGATGCAGTGCAAGGGTTGTGAGTCAAATTTTGCGAGCATTACAAAACATCATCCTTGAGAAATGGTCTAGATTTTTTGGAGCATCTCCACAACACTTCTAGAATGTTGGCTATTTATGTATACAGAAATACGACTACTAATAGTGTAAAATAGTCGAATGATCATTTGCGAGCACATTTGCACCATCAGTAGTCGTGCTTGTGATTGATAGAGTTTATGTATATTAAAAGGAATTTGGTCACACTGTCATTTATTCGTTGTGCGAGTTGGTGTAATCATATATGTAGTCGTAACTTCTGATTTATTTCAAAATGGGTGGCCATATTCTCCATTCTGATGTTGCCCTGACCCCTCTCATCTTCCTCCTCCGAACGTACCTCCTCTTCGACCCTTGCTGCCACTTCTCCTCCTCTACTACCTATGCCAGCACCTCCTCCTCTACCGCCATCCCCTCTTCATCCTCCTCTTCTCATTTCTCCTCCTCCAATAGCCCCTCCTTCTCCTTCATCATTGACCCCTCCTCCTCTGTATGCACCTCCTGCACGTACACTAGCACCTCCTCCTTCACTCGCACCTCCTCTTCGGTCTATGTCACCCACAATTCCTCTTCGATCTGCTTCACATGCACCTCCTCATCAATCTACGTTGGTGAAAAAGCGATCGAACCAAGGAGGAGGGTCGTACGCTCCACACAAGGCAGGAGCAAAGTCGATGTGTCAACCACTCACAAAGCCCGATGCTAAATTCAACAATCAACCCACACTATAATAGTGAGGCAATAAAAGCAATGGATGTGTGGATCAAAATTTATTATAATGCTACAATGAAACGTGTATATAGTGACAAGTAAGGTAGGGTGTCGAACATAGGGAACAATATGTGGTAGCTCTAATTATTTTTTATAAATAAATAATGAACAAATAATAATGGGTAATTATACAATATTTGCTTAATTAATCAATTAATGTTTTGTGGGTTTTGATTTTTAACTTTTTATATATTTTTAATTTCATAATTTTTGTTTTTTTTAATTTTACAATTTTAATTTCTTTTTATTTTAATATATAATATAAATTTATATAATACTATATATGTAATATGTATAATATATGTAATATACAATATAAAATATACAATAAATATATAAAAATAAGAAAAATACATGAAGAAAAGTCCTTTTGATTTTTAAAAGGGTTTAAAAATATTTATAAAAGTATTTATAATAGTTAGTAATAATTACACTTATATATACTATGTATATGTATATAATACAATATAAGTAATATATTTATAAATAGAGATATAAATAATCAAAAAGTACAAAATAAAATATTTTTGTGTTTTTAATATTTTTCTTCTATTTTTGTGATTTTAAAAGAACTTTTTTCTAATATTTATGCATTTTTAAAGTCCAAAATATACAAAATCATGGGCTTTTAAAATAGATTGAATTGATTTGAGGATTAAAAATATCAAAATGGTTCCAAATTTTCCAAATTAATTTCAATATGTAGATGATTATATATATAAAAATATAGAATATCAACTAATATTTTTGGATTTTTCAAAATATTTTCCCTTTTTTAGGGTTAGAGGAGGTTTTTTAATTTTAGGGTTTTCTTTTGTTATTTTTTTGTGATTTTTGTATGGAGTTATAAAAGAGGCTAATAAATTGTAGGTATTTTATTGGAATTTTTATTAGAGATTTTATATTTTTTGGATTTTATAAGTAAAACATGGAATAAGTAACATCTAAGACTAATTTAATAAATGGAAAAATCAAATAAATATCAAATCCTAAGGCCAAGCATGAATAAGCATGATTTAAGGTACTTAAAATAATTTTCCTAAAATTAAGTACGTATAGGAGCTATTTAAATAAAAAGAAATGGAAAAAAATACATTTGTCTAGCAGGGGTATTTTAATACATAAAAATAACTACGAGGGGCTCATATAAAATTGCCACAAACTTTGTACTGAAGTTTAAAATTTTAATATTAAACTCTAATTACGAAAACCCGCTAAGGTATATATGAAAATTTCCCAGCTCATGTGGGTGAGCACGTGAGCTGAGATGGCAAGGACCTAAAAGTAATATAATGAAAGTCCATGGATCTTCTTATAAATTTGTAGAAAATACTAAACGAGTTCAAATAGTTCATGACTAAATAGAAATAAACAAAAGGCGACGGTATTTATGCAATTACCCCCCAAAAGGTACGTGATTCCATGACTCTTAATCTCTCACTTAGACACATGGTTGGATCTGGATTGCGGATACTGGTTCGCTGTGGATATCAGGAATTAGATATCCAGATGAGATTAATGGTTGAAACTTCCCTTGATTGGACATCACCTGCTCCTTCTGGAGCTCTGTTCTTGATCAAACGAATGAGGATGGCTCATGAAGAACATACAAAGAACTCACCCTTGGTGAGCTTGGATCCGATGAAGCTCTTATCTCAGGTTAGCTGGAGCCCAACTAAATGGCTCCCTACGTGCCTGCAGCCTTCCCATAACTCCTAGTGCCTTCAAATGTGTCCGGAGTTATCTGATTGGGCCTTGGAGCTCGATGGTTCTAATGGAAGACCTGGACCGGTTCTTGGATTGATCAACCCGCAAATGGGCTCTTCTAGTTGTTGTACCTGCAAAGGAAGAACAACAAGGCATGGGCGAAGTAGTCTAGGCTTTTATTGACGGTGTTCGAAGTGAATTTGGAGATGGTGGTGAGGTCTGAGGCGAGGCGGAGGAATTAACCTTGATAGACCAGATCTGAAGGGATCTGGGTGGATTAGGTGATGTGAAAGATGGAGAAACAACAAGGTAAGGTAGTGGAATGGTTCGTGGGTATCGAAACGAGGAAGGACACGCGAGGCAGAGGCTGGAGCTCGCGAGCTCTAGTGAACTCAAATCCTAAGTTTAAGCTAATGCTATTAGTTTCAACGAGAAATAAAAACTTAAAATGGAAGCTAATATTAAGATCTACCTAAAGAGCAAATAAAAGAGGACATCTCATACCTGGGTGCATGGAGCAGATACCTCACTAGCGGTGCTCGGACGAGATGGTTGGGAACCACCTCCTACATCGTTCCTCCTTGTTGCTAAGCATGATGAGCAGCTCTTGTCACGAGGAGCATCACCACGAGGTGCTTCCAGGGGCTAAGACCAGGAAAAAAGGGGAACCAACCTCAAAAAGGGGTGGAGATGGGTATTTGTAGAGGCGAATGGGGTGGAGACTTCGATGGAAAGTGGTGTGTGATATAAGAAGATATGGTGAGGGAGATATGGTCGGCGGAGATCATGGATGAACAATCAACATCTTTCATGAAGGAGGTACAAGGTCTCGAGCCCTACATCATGGCGGAGAAAATCGAGAAGGAGCATAGTTTAGCAATCTAATCGGGCTAGAGCCAAGGTCAAAGGAGTTGACCTAGGGTCAACATGAGGAGAGCTCCTATAGGTCCAATTGTACTGGTAGAAGACAAAAGTGAATAGAAAAAGATAAACAAATTAATAATAATAACAAATGAAGTAATTAAATAAAATTTAAAACATAAAAATTGTTCATTATTTTTTTTATAATATGGTATTATGCTTTTTTAATTATTTTTTGAGTTAATTTATTATGTGTTATTTTTTTATAAGTATAAATATATGCATATTTATCTATATAATATGTATTTTATTTTTATTTTGTGTTTTATATTTTATTATTTTATACAGATAATTTATATATTTATAATTTATTTAATTACACTCAAATATATTTTAATTTAATTTTTCTGAAGTTATTTGTCCATTGAAACAAATATGTGTATTTATTATACATGTATAAATAGGTACCATTCATCTATATATTTTAATTCTTTTATTTATTTTATTGTATATTTTATTGGTTTATTCTTGTTTTATGATATATATATATGTATTCTATATAATATTTACAAAATAATCAAAATATAAGAGAATGAAAAATATAAAATAAAATGAATATTCCATTCAGGTATAGTGTACAATAGGGCGCCAAAACCTAAATTTTGCATCTTAACTACAAATAAAAAGAAACCGCATTTATTGAATAACATATTAAAAATTAGATACAATTACATGTGATTTTGATAAATTTTGAGTTCATATGGAGAAGATCAAGTCTTTGAAGTTTTGTTTTGGCTTTTTATTTTTAGTATTGAAGGCACAAGGCACATTGTGTATTATTTTTATGTGAAATAAATTTTTTTCTATATATTTTTATTTACTACTTTCATGTAAAAAGTTAATTGATTGATGTAAAAATAATAAAAAATAAAATAGATCCCAAAAATGAATTATTGAAGAATAAAAATAAGGGTTTTTATTGTGTTTAATAGCCCTTATCCCCCCTAATTTTGTCCTTGTTGACCAAGTCGATTCTTGACTTAGTCTCAGGGTTTAAGGTCATTCAATACCTTTGGTATTTCATTTATTTTTCTTTTCTTCCTTTATTCTTTTATTTTGTCATTAATTACAGTATTTTATTATATATTTACAACATAAATAATGAATGTTATTTTGTACAAATTAATGTTATATACATGCATTTAACTAGGGATTTAAGGCCAAAATAAAAGAATAAAAGTGATGAAATGGAGATTCATCACCCCCTACACTTGCCTTTGTTAGTCCCCAACAAACAGTTATGCCTACAAGGGCAGAAAAGAAAATAATAAAAAAAAGAAATAACTTGGATTGATTTTAACTCTTAAACTAGTCTTCACAAAATCAAAGTTTGGAGCTTAGTCGGACCATTGAATTTTTAGTTTGGTCGGAACCTTATTTGGAACCAGACTTGAAAAACAACGGCCTTTGAAACTCACAAAACTGTGCCCAAGACTCCTCAAAAGCTAGATTAGAACAAATCGATGTCATATGCAGTCCCTTATGACTATGAGTATATCTTGTATTGTGTGTGTATGTGATATATATCTCCTCTGATATGAAGCCCTAAAAGTCAGTCTTCTTCAACACGGTGACCCTAATTCCCTAGTCCAATAACTCTTTCATCTAGAAGTGGGGTATTCTCTTCTAAGTTCAAGTACAACCAGGTCAAGAAGAGAAGGTGGAGAGAGGAATGGACGGTAGCCAATGTAGCTACCTATTCTAGGATGCTTGACCACTGTAGCCAAGTCATCCGTCTGCAGGCTCACATACATATTTGACTTTGAAGCTT
The DNA here is from genome assembly GCA_037367405.1 of Ottelia alismoides. Lineage (NCBI taxonomy): Eukaryota > Viridiplantae > Streptophyta > Magnoliopsida > Alismatales > Hydrocharitaceae > Ottelia > Ottelia alismoides. Next base: position 194,991 of record JAZKJV010009319.1, read on the forward strand.
ACGCTTGCTTATTGACTATATACATGCTCTAACGAGAATTGATTTTTCTTTGACTTTTGCCCGTCTTTTTTTTGAAGTTTTTTTTATTTTCATTTTTTAATACTATATATAACAACATTTACATAAGGACTTTTTCCTCTTGAACCAAGAGACTATCCCTATTTTGAATCATTATTGTAACCCACAACATTTCGTCATTATACCTCATGGCTACCGAATCGTGTTGGGGTAATGGCCGTGGATTGTATCTCATGCTGGTAAATCCATCCCTCTTCCACTTCATCTAAGTTGAGCAAAGTGTAAGGTGCATATTTGCTACCTAGGTTACAATCGACAAAGTGTCATGCATTTGTTCCGAAATATTCTACTTTGGCAGGCAAGATAGAATTGAACCAAGTCTCGTGGTCTCAAAGAATTAAGTCTAGCAGACCTAAAGTATCTCAATTCCAATTCCTTAAAGGTTCATGTGATTAAGTGGATTAAAGTCCAACCAAGCTCTAATCTTCGGATTTTATTTAGACCTGTTCAATTATTATTACCAATATGAAAAATGTAAATGTTATGCACATTACAGAAAATATTTTTGTGAAGCAATTTTCTGGTTTCGAATTTGTAATGGAGTTGTGAAAAGGTCTACAAATTTTATAGGTTTTTGACTTTGCAAATTTTTGGTGTTTTTTGGAAAACAAAAGAGTTTTAGCAAATAATTATGTGCAGATATTTATACGGAAGTGCACTAGTTATTTACAAGACTTTTGCTGAAGGATTTACAGAGTTCGCAAATAAATTTATTTATTTAAATTATGTACATAGTTCTCAAGATAATTTGAAAATATTTTCGCAAACATTTTGAAAACTTTATTTTGAAAAAAAATTTGACAAATATTTTTTAAAACATTTACAAAATTTGAAAATCATTTTGCAAAGATTATTCAAACAATATGCATAGATTTTTCAAAGTATTTTTGAAACTATTTTCCAAACCTTTTGCAATCATATTTTCAAAACATTTTATTTAAACAATGAAAAGAAATTTTTAGAAATAAAATATTTTTACAAAGTTTGAAAAACTTTTACAAAATATCTTCCAAACAGTTTTCTAAAGATTTTTCCATGAGATTTTCCAACCATTTTTCCAACATTTTACAAAATTATTTTTAACCAATTTATTGATCAGTATATATATAAAGAATTGGATGTGTGTTTTATATTTTTATTAATTAGCCATATTATTATACGAAAGTACGAGCTATGACTAAAGTATATACAATGTATATACGCCGCCCCTATACTTAGCTTGAGCTATATACTCATAGATCTGAGAGAAAAATGAGAAGACATAACTCGTACTGAGTATAGAAGAGCCTATACAACAACGACGGAAGAAAGAATGAAAGAATGAAGAATGATAAGTCAATTATTTCTAAATGCAAGGAGGGTCAAGTGTGGGAATAAACAAATCACGTATCGGTCTGTCCCTCCCTATACTTAGTGTAAGATATCCCTAAGTATAGACAGAAATATCAACATGAGAGGAGACAGTGGTGGGGGGGCAATGAAAACTGATAAAAAGAAAAAACATTGGGTGAATGTACACATCACTCCCCCTATACTTAGTGTAAAAGAACCGTAAGTATAGGCAACAACAAAAGTGATGAAACAAAACGAAGAAAGAATACTCGACTTGTCCACATCCCCTATACTTAGGACAAAGTACGTCCTAAGAAAGGCACACACACGAAATAAGGTGCTTGAGTGAAACAGTAGATGGAAGGAAATAAAATGAAAGCGGATATACAAAGTGGAGGCCATATAGAGATCAAGAAGGTTGAAAGCGTACCTTCTTGTGTGACCGCTGAGGAATGGATCTAACAATGTACAAGTCGATATCAGGGTCATCATCTGACTCAAAACGATCAGAATCGACATGGTATAGATCCTCAACAGTCTCAAAGCATAAAGGCACTAACCAGTCTGTAGTAGTAGTGTGGTCAGGTTCGACCAGGGAAGTCTCAGGGATCTCAAAATGAAAAGGCATGAACTCATCAATGGAAGTAGTCTAGTCAAGTCCAGCTTGTGAAGTCTCTCCTAAGTCTGTTTTTTCTTCCACACTAAAGTGTCTATGATGTAAATACCGTGGATGTCATCAACACATCGCCACACAAAGGAAGATGGAAGTCCAAGGTCTATGCTTTTCAAATATTACTCCCTAAAGAGGATTTCTCGAGTCTTAGTCTCATATATGGTAAAACAAACCTCTCTGATATCAGCAGACAAGTCATAGTCCTTGGGGTCGGCTGACATGGGTAAACTCTCATTAGATGTGTGTCTCTGGTTAGTGGTGGATACAGTGATCAAGATGCTCACGTTGGCAGAACAAAAGCATACCTCTCCAGATCCATAATCAATAATGGCACTTGCATATGTGAGAAACGACCGTCCCATGATGATTGGAGAGCGTTCCACGAGGGTGGAGGTATCCATGGGCAATAAAATGAAATTAATAGTGAAGCTCATGTCCTGGATTTGAATGATGATGCTCTCAAGAATACCCCTCAGCCTCTTTATGGATCCATCAACGAATTGACAAATCATCCTGGTTTTCTTAAAAGGCCCATGATGAAAAGAATGTACCAAAAAGAAGGGTATTATATTAATCGATTCACCACCATCAAGGAGAGTATGATTACTCATGTGGTCAGAAATGGCACATCTCACGAGGGGTGTACTAGTGACCCCTTTCCTATAGAGTGGACGATGGGTGATGGCGTAGGCAGTGGCCATGGTGAGAAGGTGTCACTTGGATCTGCATCGTCGTTGTCTTTTCTTGGGTGGGGGTGTAGATAATTGGTGACTGGCCTTCTGAAGTGGGGCTTTAATAATATCATGAATAGTTGTCACCACTTTTATTATGGTGATGAATCCCTGATTTTCACTCTTTATTATTTTATTTTAGCTATTTATCTTGGCAAATAATCATGTAAATAATTGTAAATACAATAAGGTAGCATACTGCATGCATGTGTTAACTTTGTGTAATTAGCCTGTATTTGTGCAAAAATAAAAGAATAAAGGAAAATAAAAAGTAGGGAGGTATTTAGAATAAATAAAGAGTGACCCTAACCCCAAGAGAAGGTCAAGCCTTGACCTGCTCGCCAAACAAAATAAGTAGAGAGAGAGATAGGGCCTACTCTATATTGTACATATTACTTGTATCTATAAATAATTATTTTTGACAAAATAAAAATTAAATATTCTTTTCACCTCTTGTATATATTCCAAAAAACAAAAATAAAATCAAAATAAAAATCGGAAAAATAAAACAAAATTAAAATTAAATTCTCTCTCACTTGTACAAAAGACATGTATATATGCCTCGCACCCTATTTATTAGATACCTATAAATAAATAATAAAAATAAAATAAAATTATTTTATACTCCAAAAATAATGTTGGTAAATAAATAAAATACCAAATTGGGGTATTTGTGTAAAAATAACAAAATAAAAATAATTGTACAAAATACATAGGTATAATATACATGTATATAATACTTCATACTGTATATAGATTAATTTATTTTTGATAAAATTAATTAAAAATTACAGAAAAATACTTTGAAAAATAATAAATATTTTTCATTTTATAAACTTTTTATTTTAAAGTCATTTATTTTTTTATTTATTTTGTAAATATTTTGTAAAATCCTTTTTTCTGATTGGTCGGACAGCATGTTGACCACGGGTCAACGACCTCTTCCAGGCTTGACCCAACCCGAACCTTCTCGTCGGAACATGTTCTCCTCTTTTTCCCGATGGGGTCAATCCTCCTTCTGATCTGAAACTTTGCCCGCACCTCCTCCTAAGATCCAGCATCTTCGCGGATCCCGAGGAAGGTGCGAATCTTCGTAGGTTGTGCACCTTTACCCAATTCTTTCACACCCTTGGGAAGCCTATAAAGCATCTCCCCCATCCTCCTGGCAACACAGCTCGATCCTTGCCCTTCCTTCCAGCCCTATAAAACTCAGGTTTTGTGACAGCAACCAGAGGGACCCCTCTGATTGGAGTTTGGTGGTCAAGAGTCGTAGCTCAGCTACGAGGTCGATGAACGCTGCCGCGTTGAGCCTCCCTACCTTTCGTAGCGAGGTTGATGCCATAACCTCAACTCCCCTCTTTACATGAAGCTCCGGAGTTCATCCAGAACCTTAGGTACTACCCATTTCGCCTCTCTTTTCCTGTTCGATCCATTCTTCTCATCCAGCACTGCCGCGCATCCATTTGCTCTAATCTGCTGGTCGGAGCTCCATTACTCACACCCAACCTTATCGATCGAACCCCCTACGCATCCTCACCTTCTCACCATAGCATGATCACCATTAGGTTCAACCTTCTGGTCGAAATTAGGGACACGACTCCCTTCTTTCACCTTTGTCGAGAGTCAAACTCCATCCACCATCTTTCTCTGTGTTTTGCTCAGCAATAACCCACGCTGGAGATTCACCTCTGAGTGTCGTGTCCTTTGCAGGTGTTAGTTCACGCGAAGGCTCCTATTTGACCTGTTAGCTGACCCGGTGGAGCAGCTTCAGATGGAGCGCCACCGCCCCCCTCCTTCAAACGTTCGTCGTTCCATCGGAGACCACCATCAGTTGCGGAGTACCTCCCCAATAAAGCAGGTCCTGTCGATCTTTCATCGGAGCATCAGAGCTCATCTGGTGCTTGATCAAAGGTCATTCGGGTCCAGTTCTTCCATCATCTTCTGTTGCCGTTGGATTGGGACCCTGCCGCCCATATCGCATCGTCACCGTCCATCCATCCCCTTTGTCAGAGGCATCAGATGCACGATCAATGACCATCAAATGTCGTCATTCCCTGCGCCGTCTGATTTGGTCAGAGGACATCAAACCTGTAGGTCTGCTCCACAGGCCTGAGCCATCAGATCTAGAGTAGAGCAGATCGCCACCGTCAGCAGCCACCTTCACGAGAGTGCGCCACGTGCCCCTGCGAAGGGTATATTTCACTATCTTCCCTACTTTTTCATGTATTATTATCTAGTCCCGTAAAATAAATTGTAGTTCATATATTTTGCATGTGGACCCTTGCTCTTTTTAGTATTTACATTTCAGTCCAGTTGAGTTGAACTCATTTCACGTCCCATATGGTGTTGTGGTGCTTTTGTTGTATTTACCCTAGACTTTATGGTTGTTATGAGTTGAATAGATGTTTTGGATATCTGCATTTATGCCCCTGTGCATGGTGATTTGAGCATGTGCATGAATTAATTGGATAAATTGCAGATTGAGCCCTGAACTTTTGGCGTCTGTTTTATTTTAGCTTGCAACTTTTCAATAATTGCAAGTAGGTCCTTGTGAGTTGTGCGTGTTATTTTTCAAATAATTATTAAATCAAATCTAAAAAATGCCTCAAAAATTACAGTAGGTCATGCTAACATGTAATATTTATGGTAATTTTTGTGACTTGATTTATTTTTATTTTATACTTTCTAAAAATAAAAAAACCCTAAAAAGTATCCTGTCTATTTTATAAAATACCAAAAAATATAAAAATATTCTCAAAAACTCTATTAAAATTTTGCGTGTTTTTAGTTTGTTTTCATTCTAGTATAATTTTTGTTGCATTATCCTTTATAAAGACCCTAAAATTGGCAAAAGGCTAAAACTCTTATAAAATTTTTTTAAAATCCTTAAAAAAATAGGATTTCAATTGATGTAGTTGGATCTTTTATTTATTTTAGCACAAAAATCATAACCACGACATTTGGGCACTTTTAGTATTTTAAATTCGCCTTTCGGTCCAAGTTGTACATTGTTTTTCTGTTTCGATTTTATTTTAATTTTATAAAATCATATCAAAATAAAAAATATATCATAACATAAAAAAAAAATCTACTTATTTGAAAAATACAAATACATTTTTATTCTAATTTATGAGTATTTTTAGTCCTAATAAAAATTGTCAAAGCTTGTTGTTGCCTTGTTCTTCTTATTTGTTTTCTAATTAGAAAATATATAAAAAAATTTGCCAAATTAAAAACGACAAAACATGCATTTTCTGATCTGATTGCCGACTACTTCGTAGGTTTTACTCATGCTTCTTGTGTTCGACCTTGGTCGCTATATTAGGTTAAATAAATAGCGGAGACCGCTAATATTGTTTTTATCGATTTATCTATTTGATTTTATACTTGATTGATTTACTTCTTTGGGTGGTCTTTATTCTTCTTGATTGATCACATCTCATGATTCGGGTTGCAACGACCGTAGATATTACTTAACCCGAGTTGCCTGGCGTGCCATCAGAATGGCTCCATTGCCGGGGAGCACGACTTAGTAGTTTCTTTTCAGCCTTCTTCTTTTTATTTTTATTTATTTTTAGCTCTATTTGTTATAACTGTTTTTTGACCCGCTTCTGTTTCACTTTTTGTGCGAGGAACTGCGTGAGGACGGTTTGGAGGAGACCCGTACTCGAGGAGGAGCAGGAGCAGGAGCAGAATTAGTTATAGCTTATAGATTAGCATATATTAGTTTATTTTTTAAACTTCTTATTATTATTGTAATAATACAGGTATACTCGGACTTTCTACACTTGGCTTATATCGGGGTATGTTTCACCGAGCACCAGTGTGCTCGGGGGACCTCACCACGATTTTTCGCCGGTTTTGTTTTGACCGTAATTTTTCTATTTGATTCCCGAAGAATTTAGCCCCTAGACTTAAGATTTTCTTGATTGTGACGTAAATAACTTAAGGCTCAATCCCTAATAGATTTCTTGCACCTATAGAGTGTAATTGGACCTTATTTAATAATTAATAATAAAAAGTTAACTTGATTGATTGAGAGGTCACGTGCTGCAGAGGTTGTATACAACGCTGACAGGATCCGTTGTGGCGGACACCGATCGACATCCAAGACCGGACATCGACATCTCTCTCTAATCAGTTAACTATAGTTCTTCATGATCATTAGAAGTTGCTCGTCTAAGGCTGTTTTCTTCGTGCATCATATAGATTAGTTTTAAATTTAGTCTTTAAATTTATGCATGGATAACCCAACATGTAGAGTGCTGGCGATAGGTACGCATCTCTTACTTTGCACGCATCATCGTGTTTGATCGCGCATCGGCTTTTTCGACTTCTCTCCCCTTGTTTTTGGGCTTAAAATAATCAGAAGATCGAAAAATTTGTTAGGCGTTTGCATGCTTATTGAAAAATACCATAAAAAGAGATAACCATAAAATTGGGACTGCTAAACAAACTTGATCTTAAAAGATGCCTCACCTAAAAATCTGTCTTGGGAGAGTCATCCCCTCATTGTTTGGTTTGCTTGTGCGAGAGAGTGACCCGCACACTAGGCTAGAGCCACACCTGAACTCTCGTTAGACTACTGGTCTTGGGGTTAGTCGTTCTCCAGTGAGGATCGCTCCGGTCTCCGGTAAAGCAGGCTACGATATCCTTAACAGAGCGAGTTGATCGGGTAGCCGGTAAATGGTCCGCAACTTGTACTGTTTGGGAAAGATATAGCTTTGGGATTGGGCCAGTCTCTTGGGAGCATAGGGTTCCTACCAGTTCTCTTAATCGCCATGCTAGACTGCATTATGACCTAAATAAAACTTACAAGATAAAAGACCAAACTTTCATGGTCATGAGCTCCGCGTTGCGTAGGCGAATTGAGGGTTTAACTGCCAATCTTGTTTGTTTCCAGATCCCATCCGCCTTTCTTCTAGATCATGATGATGGGTCGGAGGTCCCTTAGGTAGCCTTTGGCTGCACCGCTTTTGAGCACTCCACCCCACTCATCTAGGCAGGTTCAGGAGAGCCTAGACCCTCTCTCTGAACTCGAGCTCGATTCCACCCTGTTCCCCCTCAATCACCCTTCTTCCAGTCCTGAGGTGCCTGAGCAGAGACCGACACAGATATATGTTCACTTAACGACACCTGAGTTGGGTTCTTTTGGCTTTGCAGAGACCCAAGAGATGGCCAGCAATGAGGAACGCACCGATGGACAGCCCCAGAGTACCACATATGTTCTAGACCAGGGTGCTATCAACAACATAATGTTAGCCTCCTTGGAAACGATGCAGCACTAGAGTAGAGATCAAGGAGACTTAATGGCAGAGGTGCGTAAAGAGATGGAATAGATGCGAGCGGACAGAGGAGAGCCCAACCGAGCAGGCGATGGAGAGATTCTATATCTTGGAGGAGGAGACAGAGGACATCTAGAGGAGCCACAGGAGCCTGTCCGATCAGCTAGGCCAATGAAAGAGTTGCACAACCATGGTGCGCCTCTTACACACCGTTGGATTCAGCTTCTGGCGATTCTGGGAAATTTCAAACTCCCCCCTCAGACTATCCAGTTGTTGCCCATGTTCCATGGGCTTGCCACCGAGGAGCCACATCTTCACTTATAGGAATTCGAGATGATCTACAGCACTGATCACGACAGATATGTGGACGATGATACCGACAAGATGATGGCATTTCCATTCTCCCTGGTCGACAGAGCAGTCTACTGGGTGAAGCATTTGGGGAGATATGTCACTTTGAGGGAGCAGCTCCGGATTAAGTACTTGAACAAGTACTATACACTCGGCCGGACGAACGTAGAGCGATCTCTGATCAACAACTTCTCCATGATCCCCAACGAGTAATTCCATGAGGCGTGGGGTCATTTCCGTGAGCTCATTGACCGTTGTCCACATCATGACATCCCCAAGCCCAACTTAGTACATAGTTTCTTTTGTGGGAAGATACCAGAGCTGCAGGGGCTTGTGAATGCTTCTTGTGGGGGCTCCTATTTCGCCAAGGATGAAGACCAGGTCTGGGCCATCTATGAGGAGATGGCCGAGAACTACACAGTGATGTCCCAGACCCATCTCTACACTCAGGGGAAGCCCTCACCCCATGTCGTAACCTATCAGAGGATATCACGAGTCGATGCAGGTCCATCCACCTCTTCAGCGATCGTAGCACAAGAAGAGTCGTCGACCGCTGATATGGACATCATCAACGAGAAGATGGATCGTATCGTGATTATTGAGAAGAAGTAGTGCCAGGGCATGACTCAGATCGATCAGTTGGCACAGACTTTGAGTGATCTGAAGACCGGATCACGTGTATCCAAGAGGCACAGACGGCTTCTCAGCCCCGTCTCTGATCACGAGCTGATCCTACCAGCAACGACTTGTTCAAGCACTATGCCGAGTATAGACAGGTTCACCACATTCAGGCGGAGCCATTCAAGAAGATGGAACACCAATACCCTCAGCCACCGCCACATCAGGACACTCAGATTGTGGTGTATAAGCGGGATTAGCCACTGGCAGTTCTTCCTACATCCCTCTACGAGTAGGAGCTGCTGATGGAAGTCAACGGGATTTGATACCGACCGATAGCAGCCCGGGATCCGCTACGATCATCCCGGATTCAGATGGTCGATCGGTGGTATCTCGTCCCAACAACAACCTCCAGCTCAAGGTGGACAGTTTGGCTAGCAGTCGCAGCAGTAGCCCCAATTTTCCCACCATCCACAGCAGCATTTCCAGCCAGGTCCTCGTCCCTACCTGAAGGGACAACAGTGGAGGCAGCACCAGCAGCAGCCTCCGTAGCAGTATTCTCAGCCCCCGTATCAGTTCCAGTAGCAGCCTAATTTTAGAGAGGCAACCCATCCAGTTCTCATGGGCCGGCCTAGGAGAACCCATCCCTTGATGATCTAGCTAGCATACTTTCAGACCAGCAGGCATCTTTTAGGCGGGAGATGGACGAGTTTCGCTAGGAGACGAGGGAGATCATTAAAGGAAAGCTGCCATACCCGCTCAGATCGAGCCAAACCCGAATAACCTCAAAAGGAAATCTGTGCATTTACATTTCACAGAGACCACCACTCCTAGTGATTTATTGGGTGACATTGCTTCATATACATTTGATGCTGATTTTGTGTCACTTAGGAGCGGTAGGATGCCAGCTGGCAAGGCCTCGTCTAAGCGACGACATCACGAGGATCGGGGAGAGCCAGATGACGAGGATAGCGGTACTGATGCTGCTAAGGATGATGATGATGGTGGTGCTGACACCACCAAGGATGTTGATCCACCTGATGGTACTGAGGCCGTCGCTTCTCTAGATGCAGAAGGTGGTACTGACGCCACCAGACTCCATGATGCTGAGCTAGAGTGCGGTGATGGTGCTGCAATTTCCGATGATGTGGGTGGTACTGAGGCCACCCTTCCATTCCAGTAGTGTTTTCTACAATTTCTATACCCCGTGAATATATGAAAAATACCAAAAAATTAATAAAGGAAAGTTTTCTTCATCTTCGATTCCGTATGTGATGATTGATTATACTTGTATGGATTCCATGCCTTCGCAGCAACATGAACCTCTTCCTAGCCCTCTATCTGAGGAGGGTCCAACCATCCCCTTCCCTCAAGTACTCCGCTTGGCTAAGGAGAATAAAAGAGAAAATCCAAAAAAAAATTTGCAGTTAGAATTCAGCCAGCAGATGATTGATAGATTCCATATCCAGCTGACTCTACAGGAGGAACTCGAGCACATCCCTCTCTTCCATAAGAACATGAGAGATAAGACCACTATCCGCAGGAAGAAGAGGAACCATCAAGCAGAGATCCATGTGCTGACCCGGGCCACTTGCTTTGCTATTCAGAACTGTTTGCCAGCCAAGCGGCCAGATGCAGGAGCTCCCTATGTCAGACACCATATTCATGAGCAGAGATTCGACCGTACTCTATTAGACAGCGGCTCTTCTATAAACCTTCCTCTAACAACCTTACTCGACCAATTCGAGTCTGTACCTCTTCGATAGAGCAGGACAATCCTTCAGTTTGCTGATAGATCTGTCAAGAGGCCGAAGGGGTTGCTGAAGGACGTGGTCGTCACAATTCACGGCCTGAAATTCCTTGTGAAGTTCGTTGTGTTGGACATGGAGATACCTGAATCTGTGACCAATACCCCCATCATTCTAGGATGACCATTTTTTGCCACAGCCAAGGCGGTATCTGACCATGATAGTGGGAAGGTATTTTATTGAGGGTGAGAGTATACAAATAGAGACGATTGATGAGGCCAGATCACAAGATTCAGCTTGCTCAGAGCAGTGCAGTGACACATAGTAGACGACAGAGGTAGAGCGAGACATCCACTCGGAGTGCGACTTTGTGATTACTAATGATGAAGCTGCTTGGTCTGATCCCGTTTCACAAGCCCATCTCTCACCTTCAGATGCTGCAAACCCACAGTTTCCAGCAGAGGAGAGTTCAGAGGGCACACTCTTGGCGAGGACACTTTTGAGGCTGACGACCGTGTTTAGGAAAAGTGAAGCAGATTTTATATCATGTGATTCTGATTCAGATCCCTCAGATTCAGACATAGACTGGGCAGAGTTTGATGATTTACTACCTTGTCTGATTTCCACAGAGCCAACAGCTAAGGTGGATACCGTGCCAGCACCGAGTACAGATACACCAACAGGGTCGTCTTCGCCAGTTTTGCATGATCAGCGAGAGTTCTCTCATTCAGATATGGTTGTCTTCACTGAGACTTTTCAGAGGCCATATTTGCCAGCTCCTAGTTGCCCAGAACTGAAGCCTTTGCCGCATTCGCTGAAGTATAGATTCCATGCGGGTGAGCATGAGATGTACCTAGTCATTATCTCAACATATTTGACTGGAGAGCAAGAATCTCGTTTGATGGAGGTTCTTAAAAGGAATCGCAAGGCAATAGGATGGAGCGTAGCTGATCTCTAGAGGATAAGTCTGGCTCTGTGCTCCCACCATATTTATCTCAAAGAGGATGCTAAGCCGTCGCATGAGTTCTAGCGACAACTGAACGCGAATCTTCAAGAATTAGTCATGAAGGAAATATCAAAATGGTGGAGCGCCGATTTTATCTACCCATCTTCGACTCCAAGTGGGTTAGTCCTTTACATGTGGTTCCCAAGAAGACATGCATCACTACAGTTGTGAGTGAGTCTGGAGAGGAGATATCTACCTGGATACCGACTTCATGGAGGATCTGTGGGGACTACAGACGATTGAATCAGGTCACCTAGAAGGATCATTTCTCGCTATATTTTATTGATCATATTATAGAGAGGGTAGCTGGAAAGAGTCACTACAATTTTCTTGATAAGTACTCCGGATACAATCAGGTGGCCATAGCGCCCGAGGATCAGGATAAAATGACATTCACCTGTCTGTGTGAGACTTATGCTTTCAGACGGATGCCCTTTGGTCTATGTAATGCCCCGACGACATTCCAAAGGTGCATGTTGTCCATTTTCTCGGACATGGTGGGTAACTGTTTGGAGGTCTTCATGGATGACTTTTCGGTCTATGGCGATAGGTTCGATACTTGTCTTGACTATCTAGACTGTGTTCTTCAGCACTGCATAGAGGTTCATCTTGTCTTATCTTGGGAGAAGAGTCACTTCATGGTAATGCAGGGGACAATGCTTGGTCATATCATCTCCAACGGGGGTATGGAGGTTGATCCGGCCAAGGTGGATATCATCAGGAAACTCAATCCACTGTCCAACTTGCGATAGTTACGGTCTTTTCTGGGGCATGTCGATTTCTATCGACATTTCATTCACGACTTCAGCAGGATTGCCCGACCGTTGACTAATCTGCTGACGAAAGACACCAAGTTTATTGTAGATGTAAGTGTCTTGCGTCATTTACGACTCTCAAGAGCTTAGTTGAGACTCTTGTCCTTCAACCACCTGATTGGTCTCTCCCATTCGAGATCATGACAGATGCCTCCGATTTTGCCGTAGGGGACATTCTAGGATAGAGGAGGGATGAAGTACCATTTGCCATTCATTACGCTAGCTGTATATGCGCATCGGAACTATACCACTACATAGAAAGATATGCTAGCCATAGTCTTTGCCTTGGACAAATTCAGATCATATATTCTTGGTTCCAAAGTGACTATTAAAACAGATCATACCGCCATTAGGTACCTTATGGCTAAGAAGAATGCCAAAGTGAGATTGACTAAATGGATCCTTCTGCTCTAGAAGTTTGATATTGAGATAAAGGATAAACCTGGAGTTAAGAATGTAGTGGCAAAACATCTCTCCCATTTGGAAAATCTTGAGGAATATGAGTAGAGTGATCCAATTACAGAGACCTTCCCAGATGGGGCGATCCTGGATATCGCCTCTCTCCAGTGGTACGCCGACGTTGTGAACTATCTTGTTGCCAAGAATGTTCCACAAGGTTGGCCCAGACAGCGGCTTGAGACCTTCCTTGTGAATGCTAAGTCCTACCATTGGGAGGATCCCATCCTTTATCATGAAGGAGGGGATAGCGTCTGGCGTGGGTGCATTCCTCATGAGGAGCACTATAGTGTCCTCACATACTACTACAAGCTTGAGGTAGGAGGACATCATTCTTGGAGGAGAATATCACAGAAAGTGCTCCAATCTGGCCTATGGTGTCCTACCTTCTTCAAGGATTCTAATGAATTCATGAAGAGGTGCACTGCTTGTCAGAGGATGGGTACTTGTGGACAACGTGATATGATGATGATGCAGCCCATGCACTTCTGTGAGGTTTTTGACACATGGGGCATCGATTTCATGGGTCCATTCCCTAAGAGTCGGGGATTTGAGTACATTCTGTTGGTTGTTGATTATGTGAGTCATTGGGTTGAGGCCATACCATCCCAAACCGCAGATGCTAAGACTGTTTGCAGATTTTTGAGATAGAATATCATTTCACGGTTCGGAGTGCCTAGAGTATTGATATCTGACGAAGGGTCTCACTTTATCAACGACAAGATGAAGGCCCTTGCTATCGAGTTCAGCATAGACCATCGAGTAGCCACTCCATAGCATACTCAAACCAATGGTCCTGTTGAAGTATCGAATAGGTAGATCAAGACGATACTGCAGAAGGTAGTCCGCCCAGACCAAAAGGATTGGTCACAATTTCTGGACTCAGTCTTGTGAGCATATCGGACTTCCTTCAAGACTCCTTTGGGTACATCTCCCTTTCATCTCGTTTATGACAAGCCCTGCCATTTACCTGTTGAGATTAAGCACAAGTCTTTATGGGCTGTCACTGATATATTATTGGATCCAGAGAGTACAAGTGATCAAAGGAAGGCATAATTGGTAGCTCTGGAGGAGCTTAGAGACACAGCCTTCTCAAGCAGCCTACAATATAAGGAGCGAGTAAAGATATGACATGATTCTCATATCAACCATAAGCAATTTGAGCCAGATCAGAGAGTATGGTTATTTGACGCTGGGCTTAGATTATTTCCAGGGTTATTATAGAGTAAGTGGAAAGGGCCATACCTTGTCCGAAAGGTGCATGAAAATGGTAGTATTGACATATCTGAGATGTCATCTGAGTCCACCTTTCGTGTTAACGGCCAGCGCCTCAAACCATATCAAGATCACGAACCGCTGATCATTGGCGTCGCCTCATTCAGTTTGCATGAGATGTGGTCTTTGACTCACATCAATTGCATCTCATGCTTGAGTATCACTGCCTCCCACCTTGTATAGATCCAGATGTCCATATCATCTCATTCTTTACTCTAACACCCCATCTGCATCTTGTGATTATGCTATACTTAGGGTGAATTTACCCTCAGTATATGGGGGTGTCAGATTTTTTATTATTCTTTTGACTCTTTTTACCTCTGTTTTGCTACCTATACTTAGGGATATCTTACCCTAAGTATAGGGGAGGTAAACCTTGTACATTCTCTCACTCGGATTTCCTTTTGCATATAGTCTGCTATACTTAGGATTACTTGATCCTAAGTATAGGGGGAATCACCAAACTCTCTTCATTCTATTCTTTGATTCGTCCTTGTAGTATAGCATTCCTTTTTACTTCCCTATACTAAGCACAAGTTATGTCTTCGTCGTCGCTCTTTGTTCACTCTAAGTTCATCGTTCGAGCTAAGTATAGGGGGTGTCGTATATACTACATATATACTTTAGCCATAACTCGTACGTTGTGTGAGTGTGTTAAATAAATAAAATTGTTAAAATCATTTTTCTAAAAATCGCAATAATTTTAAAATTTTTCTTGTACATAAAATTCTTCTTGCACATACATAACTATTTATAAAAATTATTTTTGTACAAATGTTTGTAAAAATGTTTTGCTTGTGAAAAGTTTGTAAATATTTCTGGTATCAAAATTACCTATATAATACAAAATTTTTGAAAAATGTTTGAAAAATAAAAGTTTGCAAAAACCATTATGTAAATGTTTGTAAATAGTTTGCAAAACTTCTGCATTCATGCATGCATTCAAACATTTTTCAAAAAATTTGCATATTTTCAAAAACTTTGCATAAAAATATTTTTGTAAATACTTGTATATTCTTCTGAATCATAGTTGACATTTAAAGAAGCCTGGAATTAAATTGGAAAATGGAGCTTAGTTAAAACTTTAGTCCACCTAAGTCTAAGAGGAACCTTATAGGAGTTGGGGTTAAGACTTTGCAGATCCATTGGTGAATTAATTCTTTGAGTCCACTAGGCTATGATCACATGTTATCTTGATGAGCCTAAGTAGAACACTTACCAACACACACATGACTCTCACAGACAATGGCTTTACTTGCACCAGCACTTTACACCTTGCTCCACACGGATGAGGTGATGAGGAGGCAGTTTCCTTTGGCTTGGCGTAGCATATGAGGGTAGTACTTCTAGTTGGAACCTCTCATCTTCCTTTAGGGAAGGAAGTGTGCCTCAATCTAGTCTGGCGGTGTTGAGGTCTAAAGACAGGAGTTGTGGGTTGCAATAATGCATCAAAAGAGGGATAGCCTACTGGCTCAAGAAGAAAAAATCCTTATGTATATATGCTGCACCATGTAGATATGTTGTACATATGTACATCAAAAAATGGGCAAAAGAAAGAAAAAACTCCACAAAAAGGCGGGTCTGATAGAAAATGAAATACCTGCCGGAGTATATATAGCCAAATAAAGCAAAGCTTATGTTACACCTTCTCATCTCATGAAGCTTGCATCGAGATACTTCGCTACACTGATTAGGCTCCCAGGGATACATGGCTACATTGGTCATGGTCTATTCTCTTCTTTCCCCTCTTCTTGAGCTGATTAAACTTGAACTTAGAAGGGAATACCCTTCTCCTCGAGGAAAGAGCTGTTGGACTAGGTAACTAGAGTTACCTTGTTGAGGGAGGTTGTTGCCTTGTCATTTCTGAGGTAGGGAGCTATATATCACCTACACCGTACAAGAAAAGATTCGTGGTCATTAGAGTTTGTGTATGTAGACTTGTTATGATCTGGATTATTAAGGAGTCTTGACCATAGATTGGTGGAACTTAGAGGCTGTTGAGTCTTAAACCTAGGTTCAAATAAGGTTCTGACAAACTAATAATCCGAAGATCTGACTGAGATGCATACCTCAATTTAATGAAGACAAGCTTAATAATCAACATTAATTCTCTTCCTTTTCTGTTCTTTTCTTTTCTTTTCCTTTTTCACTTATTTTTCAAAAAAGTATTTGCTAAGGGAATAGCAAAGGTAAAGTATAGGTGGGTGATGAATCCCTAATTCTCACTCTTTATTCTTTTATTTTAGCTATTTATCTTGGCAAATCATCACGTAAATATGTGTAAATACAATAAGTTAGCATTCTACATACATGTGTTAACTTTGTGTAATTAGCATGTATTTGTGCAAAAATAAAAGAATAAATGAAAATAAAAAGGAGGGAGGTATTAAGAATAAATACAGAGTGACCCGAACCACAATAGAAGGTCAAGCCTTGACCTGCTCGCCAAACAATATAAGTAGAGAGATAGGGCCTACTCTATATTGTACATATTACTTGTATCTATAAATAATTATTTTTAACAAAATAAAAATAAATAATTCTTTTCATCTCCTCATATATATTCCTAAAAACAAAAAAAAACAAAAATGAAAAATCAGAAAAATAAAACAAAATTAAAATAAAATTCTCTCTCACTTGTATAAAAGACATGTATATATGCCTCACTCCCTATTTATTATATACCTATAAATAAATAATAAAAATAAAATAAAAATTATTTTATACACCAAAAATAATGTTGTAAATAAATAAATACAAAAGTGTGCTATTTATATATAAATAAAAAAAATAATTGTACAAAATACATAGGTATAATATACATGTATATAATACTTCAAACTGTATACAGATTAATTTATTTTTCATAAAAATAATTAAAATCACAGAAAAATAATTTGAAAAATAATAAATATTTTTCATTTTATACATTTTTTATTTTAAAGTCATTAACTATTTTTTATTTATTTTGTAAATATTTTGTAAAATTCTTTTTTTCTGATTGGTCGGACCGAATGTTGACGGTAGGTCAACGGCCTCTCCCATGCTTGACTCGACCCGAACCCTCTCATCGGAGCTTGTTCTCCCCTTTTTCCCAGTCGGGTTGACCCTCCTTATGATCTGAATCTTCTCCTACACCTCCTCCTGAGATCCAGCATCTTCGCGGATCCCGAGGAAGGCACAAATCTTCCTAGGGTTGCATGCCTTTGCCTTATTCTTTCACACCTCTGGGAAGCCTATAAAGCATCTCCTCCATCCTCCTAGTACCGCAGCTCGTTTCTTGCCCCTCCTTCCAGCCCTAGACACCTCAAGTTGAGTGACAACTACCAGAAGGACCCCTCAGATTGGAGTTTTGTTGTCAGAAGCCGTAGCTCAGCTACGTGGTGGGCGCACGCCACCGCGCCGAGCCTCCATGTCTTCCGCAATGAGGTTGAGGCCATAACCTCGACTCCCTTCTTTGCCTTAAGCTCCGGAGTTCATCTAGAACCTCAGGTACTACCCATTTCTCCTCTCTTTTCCCGTTCGATCCATTCTTCTCATCCAGCACCACCACACAACCATTTGCTCCGACCTGCTGGTCGGAGCTCCATTACTCACACCCAACCTTATCGATCGAACCCCCTACGTACCCTCACCTTCGCACTATAGACTGATCACCCTTAGGATCAACCTTTTGGTCGAAATTAGGGACGCAACTCCCCTCCTTCACCTTCGTCGGGAGTCAAACTCCATCCACCGTCATTTATTTGTGTTTTGTCAAGCAATAACCCTCGTCGGAGCTTTGCCTCTGAGCGTCGTGTCATTTGCAGGTATTAGTTCGCATGAAGGCTCCTGTTTGACCCGTTAGCTAACCCAGCGGAGCAGCTCCGGGTGGAGCACCATCGCCCCGCTCCTCCAACCGGTCGTCGTTCCATCGGAGACCACCATCAGTTGCGGAGTACCTCCCTGATACTGCAGAGCCTGTATGATTTTTCATCAGAGCATCAGAGCTCATCTGATGCTTGACCGAATGTCATTCATGTCCAGTTCTTCCAGCATCTTTTTTTACCGTCGGATTGGAACCCTACCGCTCAGATGACATCTTCATCGTCCATCCATCCCCTTTTGTCAGAGGCGTCATATGCACGATCAACGACCATCAAGGCTGACATTCCCTGCGTCGTCGGATCTAGTCAGAGGACATCATACCCGTAGGTCTGCTCCACACGCCTGAGCCGTCAGATCCAGAGCATAGTAGATATCCACCGTCAGCAGACGCCTTCACGAGAGTGCACCACGTGCCCTGTGAAGGGTATATTACACTATCTTCCTTGCCTTTTTCATGTGTTATTATCTGGTTTCGTAAAATAAATTGTAGTTCAGATATTTTGCATGTGGACCCTTGTTCTTTTTAGTATATACATTTCAGTCCAGTTGAGTTGAACTCACATGATGTCCCACGTGGTGTTGTGGTGCTTTTGCAGTATTTACCCTAGATTTTATGGTTGTTATGAGTTGAATAGAAGTTTTGGATATTAGCATTTATGCCCCTGTACATGGCGATTTGGGCTTGTTCGTGAATTGATTGGATAAATTATAGATTGAGCCCTGAACTTTTGACGTCTATTTTATTTTGGCCTACAACTTTTCAATAATTACAAAAGGTCCCTATGAGCTGTGCATGTTATTTTTAATAAAATAATTATTAAAACAACTCTAAAAGTGCCACAAAATTACAGTTAGCTCCAACTAACAAATAATATTTATGGTAATTTTTATGACTTGATTTAATTTTATTTTATATTTTCTAAAAATAAAAAACCCCTAAAAAGTGTCCTATCTATTTTCTAAAATACAAAAAAACATAAAAATAGTATCAAAAATTCTATAAAAATATTTGTGTGTTTGTTTTAGTTTGTTTTCATTCCAGTATAATTTTTGTTGCATTATCCTTTATAAATACCCTAAAAATAGCAAAAGGCTAAAAATCTTATAAATTATTTAAAATTCTAATAAACTCAAAAAATAGGATTTCAGTTGCTGTAGTTGGGTCTTTTTATTTACTTTATCACAAAAATCATAATTAGAACATTTGGGCACTTTTATTATTTTAAATTTGCACTTTAGTCCAGGCTGTACATTGTTTTTCTGTTTTGATTTTCTTTTTATTTTATAAAATCATATAAAAATCAAACAAATACCATAAAATAACCAAAAACATCTGCATATTTGAAAAATGCAAAAACATTTTTATTTATAATTTTTGAGTATTTTTAGTCATAATAAAATTATCAACGTTTGTTTTTGCCTTGTTCTTCTTATTTGTTATCTAATTAGAAAATATATAAAAAATTTTTGCAAAATTAAAAACCACAAAATATGCATTTTCTGATCTGAATGCCGACTACTTCATAGGTTTTACTCATGCTCCTTTTGTTCGACCCTGGTCGCTATACCAGGTTATATAAATAGCGGACACCGCTGACATTATTTTTATCGATTTTTCTGTTTGATTTTGTACCTTGATTGATTTACTTCGTTATGTCGTATTTATTCTTCTTGATTGATCACGCCTCGTGATTCGGGTTGCAACGATCCATAGATATTACTTAACCCAAGTTGCCTGGCGTGTCATCATATGGGTCAACATGTTTTAAAGATTTTCGATTGCTTCGATATAAGGAAAGAGATCAGAATCATCATCTACACAAGGATGACTAAGAGCAGCCTTTATAGTGTCGTCGTTGGGGTTGGAGGCGGGAAATGTGGTGAATGTATGTGGTCAAAGGATATGTCAAGGTTGCCCTTTCCTAACAAACCGACTCGACTGGTGTCTCCCATTATAATGTTTTTGTATTTTTTATATTTTTCTCATTTTTTGTATTTTGGGCGATTGTAAGATCTCATGAGTATCCTCTCAAGAACCATGGCATAGGAAAGTGATCTGTCTGTATGGCTCTTATTTGTATTAGTGAGGTCATCTATTCTCTGCTTCATTTGCTCCATTACCCGATCATGTACTCAAGAGTGGTATCTATAAGAGATGACTCCGACAGCTCAATCTCGGGTGGTTGAGATGGTGGAAAATGTGATGGTAGTGGTGGTGGGGTAAAAATAAAAATCCAAGGCCTAAAACTGTGGATGAGGCGGATATGTATAGAAAGGAAAATCAGGAGCAAATTCCTCTTGATAAAATGAAGGTGGACTGGCTGGAGAGTGAGAAGTATTCATGAAGTATGGATAAAAATAATTCCAGTCAACCATCTCCAAAACAAAAGTGGGGATCGGAATATCACGATGGTAAAGTCAAGATTTGCGAGAAAAAGGCGCAAATGCATGAAGAAGATTGAGTATGCACACAAACTAACACAAATATAAACAAACAAACCCCTCAACTCACCATCTCAATACAGTGATGATCGTGAAAGTTCGATCTTTTATCTTATCCAATTTTAGAGTTAGGTGAGAAAGCAAAATATTTACAAGCTCATAGGTGCAGTCACCTAGAGTGGTTGTGTTCTAATAAACGGTGCATACCTACTAGAACACCAGAACCACTTCGTCTAACATCTGAGGCAAGTGGTTCCAGCAATAATAGGGCCCAAGAGCGGACCCAATTGTTTAAGGCATAAGTCCAGGGATGGGGGCTCTATTCCTTGGGTGTACATGCCTCACTCAGTCTAAATGCAACATTTGTACATGGAGGGGAAACTATCCCCAAAATAATAATTTTTCCTTTATGTTAATTTTAGTCTCGAGTAGAGTTAGCAGTCCCGATTTTATTGATTATCACTTATTTTTAGATATTTTTTTTATAAATGCACGAATCGTAACGAGATGTCAATTCCTTTAGTATCCTATGTGGCCAAAACTAGAGGGAGATAGACAAAAGAGCAATGCAAGCATCCATCAATGATGCATGCTCAGATCGAGAAGCTCACCTTGCCTCCAACTCTCTTCGTGCATGATGCTAGGCAAAACTGAAACCTACTCTTTATGCAATGCAAGCCGATGAAGAGGCCTAGAAACATGAGTTGCTATTATCATGAAGTACAAGAGTTGACTATTTAGAAAAGAAACTTAGAGTAGGGTCTTGGAGAATCCTCCGTGCCCGCCACAACAGGTCCTACAAGCATTATGTGGAGTCTCTCAAGACGCGCAAGTTCGAATCCAAATAATCAACAATTAGATTTGACTAGATCCAAGCGTGAAACTATAGGTACATACAATTCAATTAGGGCTTTGGACCTATTCTATCAAGCAAGCAATGCTTAAACTAGGGCTCAATCGCACAAATCAAATAAATAGAAAGGAGAAACACTTAAAACATGTGAAACAAAGAAAAAGAAAAGCGATAAAATGCTAAAAACACGATGAGGCCCCCAGGTGAACAAATACCTGGGCACTAGTCCTCGTGAGGTATGGTAGTGTCCAATATCCAAAATTACAACAATTTATTTTTACAAAAATAAAAAAGAGAACACTCTCTCACTAAAGAAAACAAAAATTCTAAAAGAGACCGCTCTTTCTCCTGCTTTCTTTGCCTATTTCTCTTGCTCACTCCTGGTCGGCTAGGTTGCATCAACCTCCTAAGAAGTCACAGTTGCCATCTGGCCCCTCGTAAGAAAGATCAACAAAGGAATAAAGGGTCAGAAAAGTCAAATAATATTAAAAATAAATAGTAGAAAATAAAAGAGGAAAAATGTACAAAAATGCTACACTCTGTTTCTACCCGGTAACAAGCTATTTGAAAAAGCAATCGGACAATGGAGGAGGGTCGTACGCTCCACATAAGGTGGGAGCATAGTCGATGTGTCAATTACTCATAAAGCCTGTGCAAAATTCAACCCACAATATAATAGTGAAGCAAAAAAGCAATGGATGTGTGAAATATGAAAATCCACAGGGTCGTGTTAATCCACAAAGCGGATCAACAGTCGTTGAGTTGACCACTCAAGAAATACATTAAATTTTCAAAAATTAAACCACAATAGATATAATAATAAAAGCAAAAAATGTGGATTTAAAATTTATTATAACTCTACAAATGTGTGTATTGGTGTAAGTATATGTAGAGTGTCGAATATAGGGAGCAAAAGGTAGATCAGGGAATGAAATCCAAATTTTGTGTTCTTCTTCTCTATGTATTATTGTATGGGTTTTTAATTTTATATTTTTTTATTCATTTTTATTTTTATATATTTTAATTATTTTTAATTTCATAATTTTTATTCTCTTTTTATATTTTTAGATTTTTAATTTCTTTTTCTTTTTAAATATGTAATATAAATATATAAAAGACTATATATATAATATAGAGTAATAGATTATAAATACTATTAAAAATAATCAAAAAGTGAAAAAAGTTTTATATATTAAACAAATTTTTACCTTTTTGTGATTTATTAGATAATTTTCCAAATTTTTATGTTATTCAAAGTCAAAAATATCCCAAATCAGGGATAAAATAAATAGGATGAATGATTTGAAGGTAAAGAATAGAAAACAAAGTCTAAAATTCTTTAAATCAATTTTATTAGATATATGTTAATATAAAGAAAATTTAGAGATTAAATTAAATATTTTTGAGATTTTTGGGGATTTCCCTATTTTTTACTTGATTTTGGAGATTTTGAAATTT
The DNA here is from genome assembly GCA_037367405.1 of Ottelia alismoides. Lineage (NCBI taxonomy): Eukaryota > Viridiplantae > Streptophyta > Magnoliopsida > Alismatales > Hydrocharitaceae > Ottelia > Ottelia alismoides. The sequence goes on from JAZKJV010009319.1 coordinate 217,979, forward strand.
TATGGGTTTTCTTTTTCTATTTTTTGTGTTTTTTGTTCTAAGTGAGAAAATATAGTAATAAACAAAATATATTTTTTTTGGAATTTTTTAAAATGTTTTTGTATTTCTTTGTTAATTTTTAATTCATATGGCCAAAATGTGGTATTTTTTATTTTTAGAAAACAAGAAAAAGTCTTAAAATGCTATTATAAAAATATGACGTGAAAGTACAATCTAACATGCACTTAATCCTATTTTTACTAATTTTTACAAGCACATACGATAATTTTAATAAATAAAAAACAGTAACAAAAATAGATGTACTAGAATGGGAATTTTTGTAATTAAAATTAAAGATAAAGAATAAAATGCAATTTACCCAAAACTATTCTGGTAATATTAAAAGTTCTTGGACTGAAACAAAATGCCAATTCCTGTAAGGGTATCTCTGCAAAATTGTCACCTCGCATGAGACCACACATGCGGTGACGTGGACTAGACAATATGGAAATACAATAAAGCTCAAGGTTTACAAGTAATTTTTCAAAAAAAATAAACTAATAAAAATAATTACAGGACAAAATTTAAATACGACAAAAATGGGAGCATAAGATGAAAATTGCACCCTAATAAGCGCTTGGGTGGACGACTGAGATGCTTTCACTTGCCACGCGCCAGGCCCGTAATGCACGATACTGATTCGGTACGGTCGTCCACGATTAGATCTCCGATTGAGATTCAACAGTTGTGGTACTTCCTGATCTGACGGCTCCTATTTGAACTAGTATTGACTCGATCGGACGACGATGGAGGGCTCTCGAAGAATAGGTTAAGAGATCGCATGTGACAAGTTTAGATTCGATGTTGTGCATGTCTTCGTTCATCCGAGCCTCCACCGAATGCCGCTTTGTTGGAGGATCTCTAGCATGCGTGAGCATCCAGGGATTTCTTTGAACCTCGAAACCCCTCAGATGGGGTTCTTCCTGATCTGTATATGGTTAGAAGAGTTCGTGATACAGAGTGGGATAAGTCAAAGCCTTTATTGGTGGGTGTCGAGTATGGGATTATGTAGGGCGGTGAAGTCTGGTGAGATGGCGGATGATGGACCTCGAAGCTTGGATCTAGGGAAGATCTTAGGGAGCTAATGGATCTAATTGGTGGAGAAATGAGAGGGGAGGAAAGTGAGATGAAAGGCAGTGGTCGGGGACAAGGTTTGACGATGGGAATGGTGGCCAGAGCGCTACAGCTCCTGCGAAGTTCTAGATCCTAAACTAGGCTAATCAAGAAATAAAAACACAAAAATAAAAACATAAAATCAAATTCGACGACTACATCTAACTAAAGAGTAGAGAAAGAAAGACCCCTAGAAGCCGGAGCTGCAAGGTGATACCTCGACAGCCATGGTGGACAGAGATGGAGGGAACACCTCCTCCGCACTCTTCCTCGTTGCGAAGGGTGGCAGAGCACTCATGTTACGAGGCTCTACACCATGGAAGTCCTCCGAGGGGATGAGAGAGGGAAAAAGGGATTCGAAAAGTGAAAATGACGAAGGAGTATATGTGCATGCTAATGACGATGAGGTATTCGAGGAAGGATCACAGGCGTATCAAAGGGATCCAGCCCTAAGCAAAGATGTCGGCGAGATTCTTGGATAAACATGGGTCAACTACTATAAAGAAGGACAATCCCTTGACCGACGTCTCGAGGGGGGCATCAAGAAGAGAGACGAGTCGAGCCAGTCTGACGAGCCTAGGGCTCACGTTTTTAAGTTATAAAAAAATGATTATTATTTCCTATAGTATTTAATATGAATTTTATTTATTTTATGAGCTTATTTTTTACAAGTTAATTTTTAGGGGTATATTTATAGGTATATTTACCTATGTTTTGTACATTTTATTTTTATTTTGTATTTTTGATTTTATTATTTTATTCTATTAATTTATATATTTCTAACTTATTTTATGTACATAAATTTTTTTATTATATTTTTCTGATGTAATTTGTATAGTTAAATAAATAGAGGTATATAATACTTAGTATAAGTATTGGTATTTCATCTATGTATTTTTGTATATTGTTTTATTTTAGTGTTCTTTATGGTTCTATTTTATTCTAAATATGTACATATATTATAAATAATATTTACAAAATTATAAAAACAATAAAGAACAGATAAAATGAATATTTTATATAGGTAAACTATACAATAAGGTTCCAAAACCTAACTTTCACACCTTAACTCTGAATTGGATGAAACCACCTTCATTAAATAACTTATTAAAATTTATATACAATTAAAAATTATTCTAATACATTTTAAGTTTTTATTGAGAAGATATGGGATTGGGAAGTTTGGGTTTTGGCTTTTTATTTAGGGTATAAAATGTAAATGTGCATTATTTTGGTATAAAATCAAATTTGCATTTTTATTTATATTTTAATCTATAACTTTCATGTACAAAGTTTCTTTATTTGAGGTATAAAGAATAAAAAATAAAATGAGTCCCAAAACGGACTTATAGATGAATAAAAGAATGGAATTTTTGATGGGTTTGTGACCCTTATCTCCCCCTACTTTATTCCTTGTCGATCTAGTCATCAAGATGCCTAGGTCTCGGGGTTTAGGGTCATAAAATACCTTTAGCATTTTATTCTTTTTCCATCTTTTCTTTATTAGATATTTTTAGCATTAAAAATCATATTATATATAGAATAAATGGAATAAATAACTAATGTTAATTTGTACAAAAATAATGCTATTTACATGCATTATTTAGAGGTTTTAAGGCCAAAATGATAGATTAAAGGTGATAAATGGAGATCATCAAAGTGTAGATCAAAATTTATTATAACCCGAAAATGAAATGTGCATATAGTGACAAGTACGGTAGGGTATCGAACAAAGGGAACAATACGTGGTAGCACTAATTATTATTTATGAACAAATAATGAATATATAATAATGGGTAATTTTACAATATTTGCCTAATAAATCAATTATTATTTTTATGGATTTTTATTTGTAATATATAAAAATATATTTATATAATTTTTAGTTTATAATCTTTTTTTAATTTTCTGATTTTTATTTTTTTTCTTTAAATATATAATACATGTTTATATATAACTACATATGTAATACGCATAATATAGGTAATATATAATATAAAATATACAATAAATAAACAAAAATTAGAAAATACCTAAAGATCAACCATTTTTACTTTTCAAAGGGTTTTAACATATTTACAATGAATTATAATAATTAATAATAATAATACTTATATTTTCTATATATAGGTATATTATACAATATGATAATATTTTATAAAATATGATGGAAATAATAAAAAATTTTAAAAATAAAATATTTTTGTGTTTTAAATATTTTTCTTCTATTTTTTTGATTTTATGTTTTTTGCTGATATTTAGGTATTTTTAATGTCCAAAATATACAAAATCAAGGACTTTTAAAATAGACTGAATTGATTTAATGATTAAAAATAGCAAAAAGGATGAAAATTTCTCCAAACCAAATTTAATATGTAGATATTTATATATAAAAAATTCTGAATAGAAACTTTTTTTTTTATTTTTCAAAAATATTTTGTAATTTTTTTAGGGTTAGAGAAGGTTTTCGATTTTTTGGGTTTTCTTTTGTTATTATTTTTGTGATTTTTGGTCTGGAGTTATAGAATAGGCTAATAAACAAAAGGTAATTTTTTTGAGTTTTTAGCATTAGTTTTATATTTTTTGGAATTTTTAAGTCAAATAAGGAATAAATAGAACCTAAACTTAATTTAATAAACAGAAAAATAAAATAAATGGCAAATCCTAATGCCTAACATGAATAAGCATGATTTAAAGCACTTAAAATATCTTTACCGAAATTAAATGAGAACATGAGCTCTTTTAAATAAAAAGAAATGCAAAAATAAAAATACAAGCAACTAGTAGATGTATTTTTAATTAAAAATAATTATAAGGGGGCACATACAAAATTACCAGAAACTTTGTACTAATGCTCAAAGTTTTAATATTAAACTCTTATAACAAAAACCCGCAAGGATATATATCCCAAGTCATGTGGGGGACCACATGAGCTGAGTTGGCAAGGACCTAAAAGCAATATATTGAAAGTCCAATGACCTTCTTGCAAATTTTAAAGAAAATATTAAATGGGTTTAAATAGTTACATGACTAAACATAAATAAAAAAAAGGCAAGGGTATTTATGAAATTACCCCCCAGAAGGCACGTGATCCAGCGACTCTCGATTTCTTACTTGGACACGTGCATGGATCTGGATGGCATATACCAGTTCGCTACGTACATTTGGGATTTGATCTCCAAATGAGATCAACGATTAAAATTTCCCATGATCGAATGTCACCTGCTCCTTCGGAAGCTCTGTTCTTGATCAAACGATGGAGGATGGCTCACGAAGAACATACTAAGAAATCACCCTTGGCGAGCTTGGATCTGATGAAACTCTCATCTCAGGTCACCAAAAGCCCAACTGAATGGCTCCCCACGCTCCTGCATCCTTCCCGTAACTCCCAAGGCCTCCAAATGTGTCTGGAGCTATCTGATTGGGCCCTAGAGCTCAAGGGTTCTAATTGAAGACCTGGGACCGGTTCTTGGGTTGATCAACACTCAAATAGGCTCTTCTAGTTATTGTACCTGCAGGGGAAGTACGACGATGGAAGGGTTAAGCAAGCTAGGCGTTTATTGATGGTGTTAGAGGTGAATATGGAGGTGGCGGTGAGGTCTCAGGCAGGGCGGAGGAATGGACCTCGATGGACCAGATCTAAAGGGATCTGGGTGAACTAGATGATGTGAAAAATGGAGAAACGGTAGGGTAAGGTAGTAGAATGATTGGTGGGTGTTGAAATGAGGAGGGACACGACGAGACAGAGGCCAGAGCTCGCGAGCGCCGACGATCTTAAATCCTAAAGTTTAAGCTAATGCTACTGACTTCAATGACAAATAAAAATTGGAAATGGAAACTAATATTAAGATCTACCTAAAAATAAAAGAAAAGAGGGTAACTCATACCTGAGGGCAGGGAGAAGATACCGCACTATCGGTGCTCCAGTGAGATGGCAAGGAACCACCTCCTACATCGCTCCTCCTCACTGCGAAGCATGACGAGCAACTCCTGTCAAGAGCAACATCATCACGAGGTGCTCCGAGGGGCTAAGACCATGAAAAAATGAACCAACCTCGAAAAGAGGTGGAGATGGGTATTTGTACAGGTGAATTGGGTGGATACTTCGATGGGAAGTAATGTGTGAAAGAAGAAGAGATGGTGAGGTAGATATGGTCGGTGGAAATCCTGGATGAATGGTCAACATCTTTCACGAAGGAGGGACAAGGTTTCGAGCCCTGTATCATGGTGGAGAAAATCGAGAAGGAGCAAGTTTCAGCAATCTGATAGGGTAGAGCCAAGGTCAAAGGAGTTGACATAGGGTCAATACGGTGATAGCTCCTATTGGTCCAACTAGACCACTAGAAGACAAATAGAATTGAAAAAGGTAAATAAATAAAAAAAATAACAAATTAAATAACTAAATAAAAGTGAAAACATAAAAATTGTTCAATATTTTTTAATAATATTTTAATATAATTTTGGGATTTTTACCCAACAGACCCTATAAACGTTTTAAAATGCCTCTACGATCTTTTGCACAATGTAATTACCCCATCGACCTTGTAAATTACCCCAAGAACCCCCATGGGCTTAAAACATATTACCCGAAGGGTTCATAGGGTAAGAGTTGGCAAGTTTACGGGGTCGAGGGGGGAATTAGGTTGTTTCAAAGGTCGTAGAGGCATTTTAAAACGTTTATAGGGTCTGTCGGGTAAAAATCCCTATAATTTTTAATTATTTTTTGAGTTAATTTATTATGAGCTATTTTTACAAGTATAAATAGTGGTATATTTATCTATATAATGTTAATTTTATTTTTTATTTTGTATTTAGTTTTTATTAATTTATACATATAATTTATACATTTACAACTTATTTAAATACACTCAAATATATTTTTATTTTGTTTTTCTGAAGTTATTTGTACATTGAAATAAATACATATATTTATTATATAGGTATAATTATGTGCCATTCACACACACACACATATATTAATTCCTTTATTTATTTTATTATATTTTTATTTTGTTTTCTTATTTAATGATTTATATGTATTTCATATAGTATTTATAAAATTATAAAAAATAAGAGAATGAAAAATATAAATAATAAATAAAATGAATATTTTAGTAAGATATAATGTACAATAGGGGTCCAAAACCTAACTTTTGCATATTAACTCCAAATTAAATGAAATCACCTTCATTAAATAGCTTAATAACATTATATACAAATAAAGGTGATTTTAATGGATTTTGAATTCATATGGAGAAGATATAGATATTTGAAGTATGGATTTTAGCTTTTTTTAGTGCAGAAGGCACATTAGGTTTTACTTTTATGTGAAATAAATTTTGTGTTTTTCTATGTATTTCTATCTACAACTTTCATGTAAAAAGGCTATTGATTTGATGTATAAATTATAAAAAATAAAATAGATCCAAAAATAAAATATTGAAAAACAAAAATGAGGGTTTTATTGTGTTTATTGTCCCGTATATCTCCCTACTTAATTCCTTATCAACCAAGTCAATTCTTGACTTGGTCTCGTGGTTTAGGGTCATTCAATACCTTTGACATTTTATTTATTTTTCTTTTCTTCCTTTATTCTTCTATTTTTGGCATTAATTACAGTATTTTATACATTATTTATAAGATAAATAATGGTTGCTATTTTGTACAAATTAATGCTATATACATGCATTTAAATAGGGATTTAAGGCTAAAATGAAAGAATAAAGGTGATGAAATGGAGATAAATCAGTTGGCCCCTCCTCCTCTTCTATCCTCCTACCTTCTTCTCTGCCATGCACCACACCTCCTCCTCCTCTACAAATGTCAGTAAATCCTCTTCTTCCTTCTCTGTCAGTCCCTTCATCCGTCGCATGTACCTCCACCTCCTCCATCTGCACATCCTCCTCATCTTCAGTCCTCCACCATCTCGTGAGGTCGTCAACCACCCCTCCCCCAATGACACCCTCCTGATTTGATTCCGTCTATCCCATTGGTTCACGTTGTTGTTGTAGTTAGTAAGGGAAGAGGGTATACAACTTGCCTTTTCAAAGTTTTTATTGTAATTAGATAGCATTTTTATGCAATGTTATTGTAAATATATGGAGGTTATAAACCATTTCGAGAACAAGCTTTTATTGGGATAAATAAATCACTTCTTATTATGATTGTATATTTACATCAAAGAAATGAAAATTAAATGATATTTAGGGAAAGTTATCAAATTTTCTCATGGTGTAGATAACCTTATTTCTGTCAAATTATATAGGAAGTTATTGTAGATTCCAAATCCTACATAGAAGAGGTGTAATAATCTCATTCCTTCCTTTGTCTTGATCAAGAAAAGACATAAAACGTTTTCTCCTATGGATTCATTAGGATCCTCCTTTAATATGAACTCAATATTTAGATTGAATATCTCAAGTGAGAAATTAAAATGCTTTTGTAAAATAGCATTGAGAAGTTTGGAAAGTAGATTGTCAAAAGCCAGATTAGTTCTAAGATGTTTATCCTTTATAAATAGCATTGAGAGGATTGTATATTGGCATTGAGAAGTTTGGAAAATTATTTGTTTAATTAGAAACAAATTTATGCCTTTACAAATACAATTTGATACATAGTAAAAATGTTGGAATTCTTGTTATATACCACTAAATATAAAGAAAAAGGTTTTTTTGATATCCATAACTTTGTCCAGATGTCTTTATTTTTGACATAACTAGGAATGCCATATAGATATATCTAAAGTTAGATGATCTTAGCTGAGGAAATATAGTCCTCCAGGCATAATTCTTATAATAATGTAATGTCAATAGGAGAGTTGGTCGTGACGATTCAAAGGATTTTTATCCACATGATAAACAAGATAAGGAGGTAGGAATTTGTTGTTGTTGAGGTTAGGCGATCAGGGATAGGGTTGAGTAGCATGAACAAACCGGGTAGTGGATAGTGTTAGTGACTAGACTTTGCTAATGACTTTGTTGTATTTTATGTTTAGCTTGATTGACTTTTCATGTAAAAGCTCAATAATGAAAAGTATAGAGAAAACTATGAAGATGAATCAAAGCATAATTAATGATTTCTAATGACACAATTTAAAGCATTGAGATATAAAAAGCTTAATACTCGAATCCAAAATCCCAAATGCATTTATAGAGAATATTTGAAGACTTTGGAAGGTAAGAAGAAGTAAGGAAGATGCTGGGGCACTTCTGCAGGTTTTTCCGTGTCAGATAATTTATGTAGTTTTTATTCATATTGAAAACAATATTATAGTTTTTATATAGTCTTGATCATCAAGAAAAAAAATCTAGAATCATCAATTTAATAAAACTAATTCTTAGACACATGATCAATCATCTTAACGCCCTAATTGATCACCTCTGATTGATCAATTTATGATCCGGATCGAATAATCCTTGGTTAATATTTTTAATCTGATTTATTAGACTTTTATCATCAGTCACCCTTGATCGACCAACTTTTGACCACACTTTTTCAAGTTGCAGCTCAACGATCATCTAACAGTCACAAATGATCGATCATCTTGATGATCAAATCTATTACATGTGATTAATCACCCCCAAATTATGATAAATCATTTCTTTCATTTTTTATCATCAATGACTCTTTCAGACCCAACCTTATAAATAGGACCATAGTTTCATTCTTTAGATACACAACTGAAGAGAACATCGTCTACTCTTAGAAAAAGAAAAAGTATTATTGTGTGCGATATTCAATCTTCATTTGTGATTCTGCACTCTTGAACTCTCTTCAATCCAAATCTCTCTAGTTACTCAAGTTCTTTGTGCTCAATAGTAATCATGATTATTCTCGAGTAGTATCTATGCTAAAAGTTTTATGAGTTTGTGAGTTTAAGTTTTACTGCTACTATTTTCTCTTTAGTATTTTGTAAACATGTATCTGAGTTGTGGATCCATTTCTCTATGAGGGATAAAATCATCCTTTGGGAGTTATTCAGGGAACGGTGCGAGTTGCACATAAGGTTATACTCCCATCGGTTTAAAATAGCACAAGAATAGTGGAAGTAGTATTTACTGAGAAAGCGAAGGGGAAGTCATGGAACTTTATTCTGGGTCATGGTTTTCACTTGCTTGGATTTCCACAAAAATAATCGTGTACATTGTGCTTTGTTTTATCAACTTCCTTCTTTGTGGCTTGTGATTTTTTATTACAATCTTGTTATTGGAGTATTACATACTGCACAATTCACCCTCCTCTTCTATCAAACTCTTATTTGGTATCAGAGAGGGTTCAAGTTTTAGCGGTGTAATATCCTACTTGTAAGTCCTAAGTGGAATAAGGAAATGTATCCACTAACTCGCGCGTGTCTTCTTACTCCATTACAAAGCCGTTTACTTCGACGATTCCAACTATGCTCATTTGGCTAACTACGTGTAGATTTACATGCAATCTATAGATTATAGAATGTGTACATATACGAGACAACCTTTATGAAATCAATACTAAAGAAAGATGTAGCAAAGTCTATTGATGCAGAGATCAAAGATTAGGAGAGGAACATAAAAGTCATGAACTTGTTATATTTTGCTCTTTCCATAGACAAGTACAATCATGTTTCTTAGTCCAAGACTGCTCAGAGATTTGTTAGATACTCCAAGTCATATATGAAGTTATAAGCAAAGTCATAAGTTCCGAAGTTACGAATCCAACTGAGGAATATTGAATTTTAAAGATGAAGGAAAATCCATCAAAGATATGTATACAAGGTTCACCACTGTCATGAACAACCTTAAGACTATAAAAGAACTTCATCAAAAGATAACTTGAAAGGAAAGTTATTGATTTAATCTCAAGTGAATGTGAATAGAAGGTGACAATAGAAGGAGCAAACACCATGGAAGACATTGAGATGGATGACCTCATAGGGAACATGATGATCTAAGAAGTTATAAAAAAGACTGACAAGTCGATAAAGGAAATGAAGAAATCGCTCGCTTTCAAGTTAAGTACCCAAGACTCATCTTATGAAGAGTCATATGATAAAAATATTGTTCTGACTAGTAGATAGTTCTAGACATTCATGGGAAACAAAAGAAGTTTCAAGGAAAAGAGAGAAGATAATGAAGATGAACCTACATGGTATGAATGCACAAAAAGGAACATCTAAGAGGTGATTTTTCTCTATTAAAGTAAGAAAAGGAAAACAAGGAGAAACCTAAGAAGTTCAAGAAGAATCACAAGAAGAAGGCATTGCAAACATCATGGAGTAATTTGGAATAAAGTGACTCTGACTCAAACTCAAGAAATTAAGAATAAAAAGGCCTTAGATTAATGGCTCTGGAATATGTTCCTACTCAAGGAACTTATAATAAAGTTTTAGATGCTTTTCATGAAGTTTTTGAATTTTTCTGAAGAGTCTAAATTAGAGAATCAAAAGTTAGTTAAAAAGCTAAATAAATTAGTTTTTGAAAAAGAAACTTTCATTGAAGATGCATCTTTCATTAAAGAAAATATAACCTTTCTTGAGAAAGAAATTAGCAGCCTTAACTTAATGGGGATAAGCTTGTAAATGATCTTTCAAGATTTACTTAAGGTAAAGAGAATTTGGATACACTTCTTTGATATAAAACAAATCCCTATTATAAAAATGACATAGGATTTACTAGTAATTCAATATCTCATAACAAGTTACTGAGTAAAATTGAAGAGAAAAGGTCTAACCACCATGGACCCAAAAGATAAATACAAAAATATTTTCTTAAAAATTATTTTTTAGTTGGAGATAATTTAGATCACAAGAAATAGATGTGCACCATATCTCAATCTCAACTAAAAGCATAAAAGCTTTTTGGATCAAGAATGAAGCAAAGTCAATTGTTCTAGGACAAATTAAGAAGGTGGAAAGTTATGGATCATGGATCCAGGATGTTCAAAACATATGAATATAGACAAGAAGTTGAGTACCACCCTTGAAGACAAAGAAGGATGATCGGTTACTTATCGAAATAACATCAAGCGATATATCATAATTATTGGACAAGTTGGTAAGGGTAAAGCTACTTTTTATAATGTTTCTTTACTTAATGGTTTACAACATAACTTACTTAGTTTAAGTCAAGTTTGTTATAAAGGTTTAAATTTTTTTGTTTTCTTCTAATTGTTTTAAATAATTACTGAATTCAGTTTTGAATCCCTATTAGTTTGAAAAAGGTTTAAAGATATTTATGTTGTATAGTTTAACAAAGATAATGCTAATTATTACTTTGGTGCTAGTAATAACAAAAATAACATTTGACATAGAAGACTAGGTCACTTATACCCAAGTAACTTAAAAAGTTGATTAAGAATAAGTGGTCTGCCTATCAATAGAATTATCCCCATCCATGTGATGCAAGCTCACTTGGGAAAATTCACATGAGCTCTTAAAAGTAAAAACTTAGTTTCAAAATCTAGACCCTTAGAACTGCTTTGCTTAGATCTGTTTGGACAATCAAGAGTAGAAAGACTTAATGCATGTAGATATTGCCTTTAATAGTAGATGACTACTTTGGTTCACATAGTCCATCTTCTTAAAAATAAAAGTCAAGCAACCGAATCTTTTATAAATGTTTAAAAATTAGCAGAAAAAAGAAAAGATAGAATAAAACATTAAACTTTGTATAAATTTGGAGGAGAGTTTGAAAATGAAAAGTTCACTACGTTCTATGAAAGATACAGAGTAAAACATGAATATTCTTTTCTAAGAGTATTGTTGAATCAAAAGTTTTATGGGATTTAATTACTTAGAAGGTAATGGTCATATATCATGTGTCTCGTAAGCCAAAACCTTTTCAAACAAAAATTAATTTCTTATTCAATGAAGAGAGAACAAGATGTTATTTATTTAACAAGGTATAACAATCAGGATCGTACTCAGGGAGACAACAAAAATTGAAGGTCAATTAATTATTGCTAATTAAAAAGGAATGTTTCTTTTCTTTTTCTTTTGTACGTTTTTGCTTTTTAATGTTTTTTATTTTTAATGAATTTTTAATATTTTATAATTTTTTATATTTCTTGATTTCTGATTTTTAATTATTTTTTAATTTTGCAAATATTTATATTTTTAAATTTTATAAACAAATTTATGAAAACCATATACTCAAAAGAGAAAATGATTTTTTTTTGTATTTTTCAAATATAATAAAATATACTAAAAATAATAGAAATAAATTATTTGTATTTTCATAATTTATTACTATTTTTGTGTTTTTCGTTGAATTTTTAGTTTTTTATGGAATTTATTAAGAATAAAAATTGGAAATAGTGAGTAACACAAAACTACACTACTTTTTTGTATTTTTCAAATATACAGAAGAGAATTTATCAAGATTTTAAACAAGCCAATTTATGTGTTTTTTTTGAATTTTCTATAAATTTATATGATTTTTTTCAAGATTTTCATTTTTTATGGTTTTCTGAAAGTGTTTTTATGTGAATTTATATAGGTGATGAGATAAGGTAGAGGCAATCTATTATTTTTTTTATAATTTTTCAAAAGTATTTTAAAATTTTTATAAATTTTTGTGAAGCAAACATGGAAAATTAGGGATGTTTCTGAACATAAAAAACAAATAAAAGAACGTTTTCAGAATGAAAATTATTAAGTATAAAATAAATATTCAGGAGTTTAATGTGATTTTTAGGATTTTTTAAAATTATTTATCTATTTAATAAATTCAATTGAGAAAATAAAAAATGCAGCAGAATATAGACTTAAGTGCAATTAATAAAAATTCTAAGACTGAATACTAACAAATAATAATAGGCAGGACCTAAAGTGCAATTTCACCAATAATTTACATGTTTACGCACACGAATCGAAAATTAAATGAATTATTTGCAGATAATAAAACTTTGGATCAAATAATAACAACAAATAGTAGAAAATTTTATTAGAAATTAACCAAAAGGCATTTACTGACACATATGTGTTAGAATCAGAAAGATTGAAATGTAAATAAGAAAACTATAGAGGGTATATATGTAATTATTCGAGCAACATGTCTAGGCCTACTAATCAAGGACCTAGATCTTGAGCTCTTAGATGGTTGAACTTCAACTCCCAAGCACCTGATCTTTCTTAAGGCAAAGCTCCTGTCGCTAGGAAGTTATTCTAGGCTCGAAGGGGATGCTCCGGCTAGAGTTATTTAGCAAAAACAATGAAAAATGGAAGGGAATGGATCGATCTCTTCGAAGGTGATGGGTTGAGATCAAAATTTTAGATCTGCAGCAGATCTGAGAGATCAAATTGCATCGAAAGTTGGAGAAATGATGTGCGATGGAGGTGCAATGATCAGATCAATTTTAAGTGCAAGGATGACCTCTGATGTGGCAGATCGGAGGCTGATCTACATTCTACTAAACTAAATGCAAATCAAATGAAATTCAATAGAATTAAATGCAATTGTAAAAAGAAAACTATACTACGATGACCTACGGTAGAAGGTGGATGATCATGACCTCAATCAGACAGTGAAATGGCCATAGAAACTAAGCTTGTCGGAGAAGCTCCGATGTCTATAGATCTCGCACCTGAAGCTCCTTCACTCGTTCATGATTCAAGGCTACCATCGATGTCACCTCAGGCACGCTCTGATGGAAGTGCAACGGTCAGAATCAATTTGATGTGCGATGAAAGTGCAATGATCAGATCAATTTGAAGTGCAAGGATGACCTCTGATCTGGCAGAGGCTGATCTAATTCTACTAAACTAAATGCAAATCGAATGAAATTCAATAGAATTAAATGCAAATTTTTTAAAAACTATCCTATGATGACCTACGGTGGAAGGTGTATGATCACGACCTCAATCCGATGGTGAAATGGCCATAGAAACTGAGCTTGTCGAAGAAGCTCTGATATCTATAGATCTCGGACCTGAAGCTCCTTCACTCGTTCATGATTGAAGGCTACCGTCGATGTCACCTCAAGCATGCTCCTGGAGCCGATCTTTGGGTGAAATGAGGATAAAAAATGAATCATATCGAGAAGATGCTCGAAGATGGATATTTATAGGGTAAAATGAGGAGCGGATTTGAAAATTAAGATGCTAGTCAACCGAGGGGAAAAGAAGCAAAAATTTAATTGGGCGATGAGCTCAGTTACTTGGGAAATTAATTAGGTAGAAAACTGGGTTTGAAAGTGAGACAGATCAGATATGAAAAATAGAAGAAGAAGGCAAGTTCGACTTTATTCGGGTGAATGGGAATGAAAGAGGCAGTTGATCTGGGCCAACAAACCCTGGTCCACCAAGGGGAGCTCAAACCCGAATGGGTCATAACACTACATGATAAAAGAGTTAAATAAATAAAAAGTAAATATCAAAATAAATAGATATTTAATTTAAATTAAAAGTTATCGAAATAAATGTTGTTTATAAATAAATAAGTTATTTTTTAATAATTTAAAAAACTAAATTAATTAATTAACAAAGCTAAATAAATAAAATCTTTACACATAGGTATAGGGTACCTATATATATAATTTACATAAATTTAATTAATTATTTTTACAATTTTTTATTTTATTTATCTATAAAATAAATATATCATTTTAATACATTTTATTTTAATGTTAGGAACTGACTTAATGGGTTAAATAAATATGCTTATGTACAATATATGTATATTTTACCTATAATACAAATACACTTATTTTATTTTTAGTTATTCTCAATTTTGTTAATTTTATTTGTATTTTATATAAATTAAATATGTATAAAATAATAAAAATACAATATGTGCAAAAGAATATAAATAAATGAATGTATAGGTATAATATAGACGTAGGTACAATAGCATTCCAAAAAGCCGACTTTCACATCTTAACTCTATTTTTATGAAACTAACTTAATTTTAAAGCTTATTTAATTTTGAACACAATGAAAGTGAGCTTGGATTATTTTGAATTTTTATGGAGCAGATATTGATCTTTCAATTCTAGCTTTACAACTTTTTCAAAGTGTCGTTTCTCTTCTTCTATACATGATTTTTTTGTAATTATTTTTATTATTTAAAACTTATTTTTATGTACAAGTTTTAATAGGAAAATATTTTTATTTGAGTTTGTTTCAATGATAAATAAAATAGTACATGATATATACATGAAGAATGATGATGAATATATACATGTGAGATTTGTTTTCTGGAATTTTTATAGATTAATGACCCTATCTCCCCCTACTTTATTCTTTGTCGATAAGGTCACCTACTGTTGGGGTCAGGATCAACTTGTAATTATTTCCTATCTACAGTCTTCTTTTCTTTCTTTTTCATTTAATCCTTTATTTATTTATTTTGGGTCAAAATAATGATAAAAGTACACTATTAACAAATGAATAAGGATTATTAAAGAGTGAGAATTAATGTTATTTACATGTATTTGATAAGGGATTTTAAGGATTAATAAAGAGTGAAAATCAATAATAATTACAGGTATTTTGTAAGGGATTTTAATCAAAAATAGATGTATAAAGATGATGAATTGGCGATTCACCATCCCTTATACTCAACCTTCGCTAGTCCCTTAGATAACACTTACTAGAAGAATAAGTGACTAAAAGGAAAATGAAAAAGGAAAAAAAGAACTTAGAACAATTTTGATTTTTAATTTATTCTTTATAAAATCAAAGTATGAAGCTCGATCAGACCTTTGGATTATTAGTTTGTTGGAACCTTATTGAGGATAGGATTTAAGATTCGTTAGCCTTTAAGTTCCACAATTCTGTATTCAGTTTGCCTTGACAGTCAAGTCAGAACAAGTCTTAACTATGCAAATTCTGATGACTATGAATCTTACTTGTATCATAAATGTGAAATATAACTCCAAACATATGAAATTATACAGAACAACCTTATCTAGCAAGGTCACCCTAATTACCCACTCTAGCTACTCTTTCCTTGAGGAGCGGGGTATTTCCTTCTATGTTTAGGTACGTGCAGTGTCCACAATCGAAAGGGGGAGAAGCTAGAAGAACGAGAAAAGAAGTGGCGTGTGACCAGTTTAGTCACATCTCCTTGTGCAGCTTGCTAGTGTAGTCAAGTCTCCACTAGGATATGCAGGTTCTCTAAAGCTTGGACTATTGTGGTCATGCATATGTATTTGTTGCATTGGCTTCTTTTTGGTAGAAAATATTGTTGCACTGTATTGATATTTTGTGCCTCGACGGATATAGAATCTTTTTTCCCACCCATGTTTTGGGTCTTAGAAACAATTTTGCCAACAGACAATCCCTCATCTGAAGCTTTATTTCAACCCACAAAACATTGTCTTTAGACGTCCATGCCACTAGACTAGGTTGGGGTGCATTGGCCACATAACATGACTGTGTATGTTTCCGTTCGTGTATGTCTCAAGCTAGTGGATGCTATCCCTCACCACATCATCTGTGTTGAGCTACATGCAAGGTGCTTGTCTAAGTTAGGTCACTGCCTAAAAGAACTATGTGTGTGTATAGAGATATTCTACTTAGAGGAATAAAAATGAAATGTGAACATAGTCTTATGGACCCAAAAAATTAAGTCATCATAACCTGTAAAGTCTCAACTCTAGTACCTATAAGGTTCCTATGAAATTAAGTGGATTAGGGTCTTAACCAGATCCATTCTTCAGACTTTATTCTCGGTTAGTTTAATAATTAATATCCTGAAAAATGTGAATGCAAATGCAACTATTTTTTTCTAAAAAGAATTTTTTGATTTAATATTTTTATGTGAATTTTAAAGAATTTTTCATATTTTTATGAACTTTAACCATTTCAATTTTATGTATATTAATGAATTAGATATATTTAAAAGAATTAATAAGAAATTTATACACATTCATAAAGGATTTTATACAAAGGTATATACAAAATTTATAAAACTTTTATACAAGATTTTATTTGCAAAAAGAAATTTATACACAAGTTTTATGAATAAATTTTACAAGAGGTTTTTATCTATGAGAGACTTTTATATACATAAGAATTGTATACACATAATTTACAAGTAATTATAGATTTTACAACTAGTTTATATACATATTTTATATAACTTTATTTATATACATGTATAAAAATAAATTTACAAAATTATTTTACAAAATATTTTACAAGAAAATACAAATACATTTACAAAATATTTTACAAAAGATATTATAAAGAATTTTTACAAAAAAATTTACAAAAATTTTCAAACCAATTTTTTAAACATTTGACAAATAGTTTACAAAATAATGATTTTGTTACAAAAATAATTGTATAGAACATTTTACAAACAAAATTATTTTGACAAAAGTTTACAATAAATTTTACACAAACAAATTTACAAAGATTTTACAAATAATTTACAAAAAGTTTTACAAAAAAATTTACAAAATAACTTATAAAAGAATTTTACAAATATTTTTACAAAATAATCTTATTACAATTTTATTAGCGATATCATTGAACACAAAAAGTATGAGTTATGGCTAAAGTATGTATACAATATATATGACACCTCCTATGTTTAATTCGATCTATATCGTCATAGTGACCAAGAAGCGACAAGGAAGACATAGCTCATGTTAAGTATAGATAAGTGAAAAAATCCTGTACTACTACAACTCAAAGAATAAAGAATGATATGAATAGAAGTTGGTTATCCCCTCTATACTTAGAATCAAATAATCCTAAGTATAGAAGACTGGACAAATACAGAAAATCGAGGAAAATAATGTACAAAATCAATGACTCGGCTTTTCCCCCTATACTTATGGTAAAAGATCCCCAAGTATAGAAAAGAATATCAACAAGCCAAGGTACAAGCGAGATAACAAGAGAAAATAAAGTAAAAATAAAAAAGAAGGAAAATGAACGACATCACTCCTGATATACTTAGGGTAAAAGATGTCTAAGTATAAGTAACAACAAGAGTGATGAAACAAAATGAAATTAGAACAACTCAAGTCATTCACCTCCCATGTACATAGGATAAAGTACATCCTAAGTATAACATACACACACATAGAAAAGACGTGAATGACAAAAATGGAAGAAAAAAGAATAAAATGAAAGGAATATATACACGGTACAAATCCGCTCATGTTACAGTCGATGAAGAAATCAAAGAATCATCGTTTGATACCACATGATGGGAATCAACAACGGACATGAGTGTATCATGCTCTAGGTATGGCTTCGACAACTATTCGTTGATCACAAACTGATATGGGTCAGATGACAACACAAAAATGATAATGCTACCGTTGTCACACACAACTCTCACTACAAAAGGTCCTGACCGGTTGCTCTTGAGTTTGCCTACAAAAAGCTTCAACTTTTTGTCGAACAACCACATCTTCTGATTAGGCTCGAAAGTCTTTCGCCTAATGTGTTTTTCATACCATCTCTTGACTTTCTCCTTATACACCAAGCTGTTGTCATAAGCATAGTTTCAGAATTCCAACAATCTCTTCAGAAACTTTCCTGCTCAGTCCTGCTCTCTCAGAATCCAAATTGCATACACTAATAACCCACAAATATTTGTGAATTAACTCTACTAGTAAGTGGTATGAATTTCCATAAACCAAGCGATAGGGAGACATAACCAAAGGAGACTTCTAACTTGTATGATATGCTCATAGAACAGAGTCAAGAAACTACGACCAGTTCTTCCTATCTAGACAGACAAGTTTACGTAGAATCATCTTTATCTCCCTATTAGAAATCTCAGCCAAGTCGTTAGTCTATGGGTGGTAAGGTGATGCGACACAATGCTCAATGTCGTACTCCTTCACTAGCTTTCTGACCTAACTATTGATAAAGTGGCTTCCCCCATCTGAAATGAGAATATTGAGAATCCCGAACGATGAGATAATGTTGTCCTTGAGGAAGTGACAAACAGTATGACTATCTGCACCTTGGGTGGGGATAGCATCCATCCAACAACTAACATAATTCACAGCAAGCATGATGTACTCAAATCCCTCACTGTTAGGGAATGGGCCCATGAAGTCAATGCCCCAAGCATCAAAAACATCTGAAATCTAGATATACTTGAGGGGTATTATATCTTTGGAACCGATGGTTCCTCCCATTCTCTGACAATTAGTACAACCGTTGACATAAGTTGTAGCATCCTTAAATAGAGTTGGCAACCGGAGGCCACATTGAAGAAAAATAGTTGCCATGCGCTTCCCCGAATGGTGTCCTACAACTTCTAATTTGTAACAATGATCAATGACACTGGTGTATTCCTCCTGAGGAATGCACATCCTCCAGATAGAATCTGCACCCTCACAAAATAGGTATGGATCCTCCCACTGGTTAAAATGAATCTCAGACAAGAACTTGTCATCCTTAAGCATGGGTCAATCTTGGGGAACTTTCTTGGAGATAAGATAGTTCACAATATTAGCATACCATGAGAGTGAAGCAATAGAGAATATCACCTCATCTGGGAAAGTCTCTATGATAGGAAGTAGTAACTACTTAGGAGTCAGCATTTGTAATACAAAAAATGTGACCTGCCACTACATTCTTGACTCCAAGTTTATTACGAATCACCAAATCAAACTCCTGGAGTAGAAGGATCCATCTAAGTAGACGTGGTTTTACATCCTTCTTACCTCATAAATACTAAATGGCAAAATGATATGTGTATACAATCACTTTAAAAGTGTGATCTAAATTTCTCCACGGAAAACACAACTACTAGCATCTCCTTCTCTGTAACAATGTAATTCTTTTGTGGATCATCGAGAGTCTTTCTAGCATAATGGATAGCAAATGGTACTCCATCCCTTATCTACCCTAGTACAGCTCCAAAACCATAATTTGAGGCATTGATAAATATCAGATTTATCTACATTATTTCATATTATTAACTCTCATACTTAAGCAAATCAATAAGATTCATTGACAAATGGGTTCAATTAATTTATTGTGTGTGGAAATAGTTAACTCTAATTACACAATATTATTATCATATTATTGTGCTATTAATTTATGTATTTCTTTATTATTAAAAATCCAATAAAAATTAGAATAAAATTGTACATAATTAATATAACGTAAATTATTCAAAATAAAAAATAAGAAAATAAAATAAAAATGCCTTTATTTTTTCAATTCATTATTTAATTATTATTTATGTATAGATGAGTGTACATTTCTTTGACTTCTACATATCTACAACTTTCATGTTCATCACTTTTTGTAATTTTTCTTATAATCAATGGTTTTTTATTTGTCTTCTTATTTATTGATTTTGTGATTATTCGGTTGGGCAACGTGGCACCCTCTTGGCCGCCAACATGGCCGCCTCTTTCTCCGTGACCCACCTTTTTCTTAGACCATCTGATCATCCAGATTAGATGGCCTCTAGCCACCCTCACCCGCCTTGATATTAGTTGTCCAATCGATCTGGATCAGACGCATCTTATCCATTGGTTAGCACCCAAATATCAATTGTCCAATCGCCAGATTGGATGGTCGAAGCATTTCCTTCATCCTCCAGATGCTCCTCTAAGGAACATATCTCCTCATGTCTATTCAACTTCCAACCATTTTCCTAACCACTCCTATCACCAGATCTGTAAACTGCCATCATCCTCACTTACCCCTATCTTCCCTCTCCATCGCATGTATCTTAGCATCCCTTGTGCTAACTTCTATCGTTAGTTCTAGTAGGTTGAAACCACCACTTTCCCTAATCCGCATGTAACTCCCATCGCCTCAAAACACCTTCCTCCGGTGTGAGTAACGAACATCCACCCTTGCATGAGAGAGAACCCATCCTCGTCCTTTCACTGTGATAGAGAGTGACTGACCTTTGAGAGCAATGACAATGCTTCTTCTCTGGGGAGAACCTCAGCTACATTGTCGTGTCAAAGCTAATTCCATAGCTATTTGAGCATGATTCTCTAACCCAGAAGATGATGCGAAGATTTTGAAGCTCAAAGCTTCACGTGGCCATTGATTCAACTTCCAGTCCATCTTCAATTCCATCCGTACTTCCTGGTAAGTTTGTGATCTTAGTTCTCTTTATTTTCACATTTTTATTCCATATGTGTTTATGTCGTAATCAACGATCTTATTACCTATATATTTTCACCATCAATCCATTATCCTTGCATGTATTTCCAGTATACTTGATCTTTTATAGATCATTGTGATCATAACGACCATCTTCTTATTTCGCTCGAATAAGAACACACTTAAGGCTTGATCTCATACACCAATCAGCCCTCCGTATTGTATCACTATCATCCCAATAGATTCCCTTCGTTGTGTGTTTTGATTCTAAGTCGTGCGGGTCCTTAATGAATGGAATTTGACAGAAGTCAACTAAATGAATTTGCACTATGACGAGCTTGCATCGAACCAGGCATCCAAGACTCTCCATCAAGTCTTTTGAGAAACACAATCGTCACGGGAGCGTCTCAAAGGTTCATGAACTTTCAATACATGAAAACAAGCATGGAGGAGGAGGAGAGGCTTCGCTGGAGCACAAGCTCCTCCGCCGCACTCGGAGGAAGAAGGAGTAGCACTTAAAGTAGCAGATACCCTTGGATCTTCTCAATTTAAGAAAGATCTGATGGCTTAGAACTTGCCACGTCTTCCTAGAGACTCGATCTCGAAGCAACAATTCAACAAGAGGTTCGGGCAACCCGGGCCAACCTTGAAGCATAGCAGCCCACCATGTGTTCCATGCCACTTCCCTGAGCCTCTAGTTGATCACATGAAGTGCACGTGTTGTTGGGTTATTTGCAAGATAATCCTGATATTTTTTGAATATTGTTTTTAAATCCCCACGCATTAGTTATTTTGCATAATATCCCTAGCGACTCATGTAAATTGCACTTAAGTTCCTATTAGGACCTAATAGTAATATATATAATTAGTTTTCTTTTAGGTATACCCCGACCTTATAATAACAATATCTTGTGATCTGCAACTCTATTTTGAATAAAGTTAGTGTCTTTGGAATGCTCATTTTATCCTCTTTAATTTATGTATTTAGATTACCATTGTTATATATCCTCCACGCATTTAATTTTAGAGGATCGATTTTGCCTATTCGTCCTTCATAATGAATTAGTTTAAGCTATTATTTGGTCGAACTGAATCTGCATGACACTAGATTTTCAGTAAGTAATTTAAATAAAATCACAAGTAATTGTTTACTTAATTAGGAGCATTTATTTGTGTTATATGTCTTAGTTCATTTATTGAATGATTGTTTGTCATATAAAACAATTGCATTAAAAAGATTGAGAAAATGCATTGATTTTTGTGTGTACTGTTGCATTGTTCTTGACTTAGAAGCTTAAAATCACCGAATTAATTAATAAGTATTAAATTTAGTGAAGTAATTGCTCACGTCCTTGCGTTTGACACTAGACCTTCTCAGGTTATAAATATAAAACCAAGTCCTCTTTGCGGTGATACTTGACTTAGTTCTGTATGAATGTGAATCGACCATACTACAACTCGTGATTATTATATATGTTTATTCGCGCTTCATTAGATGACGACATTGTCGGGGATGTGAGACAATTTTTTGTTATATTTAATGTTGATTTCTTATTTTTGTGATTTTTATAGTTTATGAATTAATTTCCTATATTGTATTGTTATATTATTTTTACCTATATTGGCATGGTGTTTACAATTATTTAATTTGCTTTAATTATTCTGAGGTTATATTTGACACATTTGGTTGTTTTGTGGTAGGTCTTGCAGAGCTGATAATACTCGGAAGGCCGTAAAGGCTAGGAGCTAGGAGCTTCGGCTGAAGAGATCGTGAAGGAACTTCTACTCAAAATAATTTTTTAGTCAATTAAATAGTTATTTCCATTGTGTACTTTATTATGTAGTATTAGTGTAATAGTTAAGTAATTGTGTTGTAGTTAATTACCTAATTTACATCGGTTCTTGGTTGAGATCTCACGCATGTCAAAAGGCCATTATTTATTCTTCTCTGTGTGGTTGTGTTGAGAGTGATTCTTAACGTAACCGGCGATTAGATTCAGGCACTGCGCCGAATAGACAGATCTTAGGTCATTGATTGCTTGATCTACTTCGTAACTTAGGAACACAACTAAATCCCATACAAATCACAATTGCAAAATCTTAGGAGATTCATGAGACACACGTAAACTTCATTCTATCTAATAGCCAAACTTAATGAGATTCTTCATGACTAATAGAATTATTGTTTAGGTGCGGATTTTCTCTATTTGTATCATAAAGGTTAAGATTTATAAATTCAGTTTTACATACACATGGAGATTGTAGGGGATCACTATAAGTATTCCTAATGACTGCATGCATCATTGATTTATGATTGCATTCCATTTTCTCCCTCAGTTTTTGCCAACATAAGGATAAAGGAAAAGGGATTGTACGTTAGGTGATGCTTGTGGTCACATAAATCAAAGTGATAACTAACTTTAAAATTAGGACTTAATTGATGGAAATTGACCTTAATAATTTGGAATAAAATCAACCTTGTATTATGGGTAGTGAAACCCTTGTTGTTTCCAGGTACTTCCCCCATACAGAGTGGGTGAGGATGGATCCCTAAGGTTAGTGCCCAAAATCTTGGACTTCCACCCTAAGTCTCCAAGTCCGACTCTTACGGATTTTGGGAGCTGCAAGTGGTTGCCTCCGACCTTAGAAATACATTTCGGTTGTCTGTTGCTGTAAATTACATTTGGGTTGTGATATTGAACCTGACAGCCCAGAAAGATCACTCCATTGAAAAAGGGCTTATAGAACTTCAACTGGGTGTAGTAGGAGACTCCATATGATCTTGTATAAGATTGTATTGAATCACCAATTTAAAATTTCCAAGATAATAAATAAGTCAAACTCTTACAACTTTCGCGTGTTGAGTTGGTGAATATATTCAAAGTGGTTTGTTTGCATTGTATTGTGTGACTTGATTCCACACATTTACTTGCATCATAGTTACTAGGCTCCATTCTTGAATCGAGCGTGCTCATTTTGTACTCTCTTTGAAATCTAAGATGGATAGTTGGTCGGAATTTAGCTTAGACTTTGTGAACCTTTCACTGAACCATCCAAATATCACATCTTCCATGGTCTAATCGTCTCTTCCCCATAGACCTTACCATATTCAAGATAACCCTTATTTTGATCCGTTGTATCATGATCTATTCTTAGGTTACATTCCAACCAATCCCTTTCTTCTCTTCTCACTGGAGAAGACCATTGCCTTGGTGAGATTGATTCGATTTCCATGTCTTCATCAAGATCTCACTCCAATACTTTTGTTGATTAAGGTTTAGAAGAATCTTTCATGATGCCTCCTAAGAGACAAAACGGAGAGGAGGAAGAGCGAGAGGACCCAATCCATGCAGTACTGGCTAGCCTAGCGGAATTCGAGCAGAATGCAACATTTATGAGAGTACAGATTGGCAGTTGACTCTGGGAAGAGATGCACCTATGGATGTGGCATACAACCTTGGGCAATAACAAATAACCAATTGATTGAGTCCAGTCGAATCTGGCGTAGAATACAAGTTGAAGCTGCAGTTTTTGAGTTTGTTGCCTTATGTTCACTAGAATGCACACGAGGAGCCATATGCATTCCTTAGGGAATTTGAATTGGTTTGTACTAACTTTAGGCATCCAAGGGTTAGCCATGACTACATTAGGTTCAAAGCCCTTCCTTTTGCTTTGAAAGATAAGGCTGACTACTAGATGAAAAACCTAGAGGTAGTTATAACTACCTTTGGGAAGTTCGAGTACCTCTTTTTGATGAAGTTATAACCTTTGAGTAGAACTAATTTGATGTGCTCACGCATCACGAGTTTCTCCCAAATTCCCAATGAAGTTTTTTGTGATACATGAGAGAGGTTCAAAGATCTCTTGCAGAAGTGTCCTTCTCACGGTTTATAGCCTAGCATCCTAGTTCAATTGGTGCATTGCAGTCTAGACTCTGAGGTCTAGGGTTTGGTTAGTGCTTCTTGTGGATGCAACTATAGTACACGAGGTATGGACACTGTTTGGAAGGTGGTCGAGCGAATGGCTGAGAGGAGCACAAATCGCAAGCATAGCTCAGTTAGAGACCTCCATACCACTATTTTCAAAGAGGGGAGCGAAGGCTTCAGTTAATACCTTTGACATGGGAAATAGCAGATAAACTCACAGTAGTTGCAAGGATCGATAGGCGGATGGATGAGTTGGACAATAACTTATCCAAATTACCTAAGCAGATGGCAGACCTTTTTGAACTGGTATCCAAGATTAGGATACCTATCATGGCTGCATCTGTTACTCCCTTGTACTGAGTTCATCATATTTAGGAGCAACAGGTGTCAGGACTACCCCAGCCGTGGGTAGAGGACCAGCCTCTGACCCATTCTTGTCAACAACGGCCATCGCCTGTAGAGATAGTTACTGAGGAGCCTTCCCATGTGTGGGAGGTAAATGTTGTGTAGTACACACATGAACCTGCCAGGTAGGAGAGTTCTGGGATCGTTTCTCTTACTAGTGTCTCAGACCTTCTACAACACATCATTTTCTCCTACACCTCTTCCAACACCACATAGCTCTGGAGCTTATCATTTACAAGCACCGAGGCAGCAACAACAACAGTACGTCCGTCAGCAGACGTATCAGTCAGGCCAATAGCGCCCACATGTTCAACTTTCTACTCAGCAAAAACAGTTCCATAGCCACCAGGGCCAGTCTTCACATTCTTACAACCCTTCTCCGCAGCAGCAACCATCATTGTCTGCTCCACAGATTTTCAGAGGCAGATTGAGAGGAGTTGCGTTCTTACAGGTACGAGGTAAAGGATTTGCGGGTGGACCTAAACCACACATCCCGTTTTCAAGATAAGAGGACTTCCCCTTCTACATCCATTCTTGCCCACGTTTAGGCTAACCCCAATAGTCTGAACCATACTCAACAAAAATAGATACATGATCAGGTATATTACTCATATTTTCACAGATCTAAGCATGAGATCCTTTCTTTTGATTGTATTAATCACATGTCACTTAGGAGTGGAATGACCATGGTTGTGCCTTATTAGGCAAGGGATTTCAAGATGACATCTGAAGCTCACACTGAGGAGACTTCATAGGACGATGAGGCTAGGTATTTTTAGTAGCATTTTCATCAAGAGGAGGAGATATCAATGAGGGGAAAGGGGAAGCTTCAGATAACGATATTATCATGACATCACGAGGAAGATTCAGACTCTACAAAGGACCTTGCACCTTCGGTTGAGGGTAATGCACATTTAGCATGCATTCCCCAACCTGTAGTACATGATGTGATTTCTGATTCCAAATTATATGTACAAGATTCAAATGTAAAGAACTCAGTTTTTAAAAATATTCAAACTCTTCACAATCATCTATTTCTCGTTCAATCCCTTTCCCCTGCGCTCTTATGCTAGGAAAGCAAAATATCAACAAGATTCAGAAAGATGATCTTGAGATGGCATGGTTTTGTAAAGATAATATCATGGTGAAGGTGCCATTTGTTAAGTATGTGGTGAGTAATCCTGCTTTTCAGAAGTATTTGAAGATTCATTGTATACCTAATAGGGTTACTAAGAAGAAGCCAAACAGTTATGTTAAGACCTATGTGTTATCGATTTCCACTACTTTTTGTATCAAGAACCAACATTTACCATGAAAGAAGAGAGATTTAGGAGCACACTATGTGGTGAGTCATATTGATGACACCGCGTTTGAACGCACTCTTCTAGATAACAATTCTTAGATCAATCTACTTACTTTTGTTGTATATGACAAAATGGAATTAGGTCCACTTTGAAAATTTAGAGCATTACTCTAGTTAGCTGATAAATCTATGAAGAGGGCAAAGGGAGATGTCAAGGATGTTAACATATCGATTGAGGGACAAAATTACAGAGTGTACATAACTTTCCTTGAGATGGATATCTCTAATCATTGGAGAGATTCATAGATCAACCTTGAACGGCTTTTCATTTGGACTGTTGGAGCTTCATTCGATTACCAGACATTGATAATGAAGTTCCGTTCTCCTGGCGGAGAAGTGGAGCTCAAGATGAAGCAAACAAAATGGTAAATACCTGACTCCGAGTCGAGTACAGATTTCTTTTCATCATCCAAGGTAGATTACAAACTTGTTAGCACAGTTGGGGTATGAAAGCAGAACTCAAAAGGACTGAGTGAGAACATCTCATTTAGAGAGGATAGTGTACATTATGTAATGTACGAGGGATTGCCTGGCTTCTTGAGGAACAGATCATTTATCTATTCATTTGATGACTTAGAGATATCAATACATCTGTATGTTCCTATCCTTACATAACAATCAAAGGAAGCAGATTCAAAGTCAGACGCGGCTTTGGCCGAACTACCACATTTCCTTAGTGATCCGAATCCTTGTTCTGTTCATTTGGTGGACAACACTAACAATTCAACATCACCTCTATGCAACACGGAATCATATTCAACAAGAGTTCAACATGATGTTTCCGGTGATTCGTCATTATTAGAGTTGAAGCTGCTACCTCCTACACTGAAGTATTCTTTTCTTCTAGGACCCAAGAATAGATTTCATGTCATCATTAGTTCTAGGTTGACTATAGAACAGGAGTCTAGGTTGCTTAAAGTGTTAGAGAAGAACCACAAGGTAATAGGTTGGAAGGTGTCGGGTCTCGTGAGTATAAACCATGCACTCTGTTCACACCACATATTTGTTCAGGATAATGCTAGACCTTCTCGTGAGTGCAGAAGAGACTTAATCCAAATCTATGGGAAGTAGTTAAGAAAGAGATTGAGAAGTGGTGTGGAGCAGGCTTTATTTACCTGATCTCTGACTCCAAGTGGGTGGCCCCCCGTACACGTTGTCGCAAAGAAGTAGGGAATTCATATGGTCACCGACGAGAAGGGAATTGATATTACAACACGAGTTCCTACATCATGGTGCGTCCGTGTCGATTACAGATGTCTTAATTCACGACCAAGAAAGATAAGAAAGATCACTTTCCCTTACCTTTTATTGATCGGATTTTGGAGAGACTAACGGGGAAAGAGTTGTCGGTCTACAATCATGTAGCCATCGCCTCTAATGACTAGGATAAGACCACTTTTACTTGTCCTTTCGGCGCATACGCATTTAGGTGCATGCCTTTTGGGTTATGCAATGCCCCGGGTACTTTTCAGTGGTGCGTGATTGCCATGTTTGCTGAAATGGTGGTGGAGTTCCTAGAGGACTTCATGGATGATTTCTCGGTCCGTAATGATTCATTTGATTCATATTTAGATCAATTGGACCAAGTTCTTCAAAAGATGTAAGGAGATAAATCTGGTACTCTCCCAGGAGAAAAGTCATTTTATGGTTAAGGAGGGTATCTTGTTGGGGTACATCATCTCCAAAAAGGGAATGTAGGCTCACTCTGCTAAGGTTATTGTGATCAAGAAACTTGATCCACCAACCAACATCAAGTTAGTGAGGTCATTCTTAGGGCATGTGGTATTTTATAGACGATTCATTCAGGATTTTTCAAAGATTGCCCGACCACTGACTGAGCTCTTAAGAAAAGACACCGAGTTCATTGTAGATCACAAGTGTCTAGAGGCTTTTGAGTTTCTTAAGAAAAAGATTTGTGACTCATCAAGTCTGTAGGATCCTGATGGGTCTCTTCCTTTTGATATCATGACTTATGCTTTGAGTTTTGCTGTAGGAGTTGTATTGGGGCATCGACGAGATTTGATCCCTTTTACGATTCACTACACTAGCAAGGTTTTGGATTCAACTTAGAAAAATTATACAATGATAGAAAAGGAAATTCTCACTGTATTTTGGGCTTTAGAGAAGTTTATTTCTTACACCTTGGGATCAAAGGTGACAATATACAGATCATTCACCCATTAGGTGTCTCATGGAAAAGAAGTGGATTTTGTTACTCCAGGAGCTAGATTTAGAAATTAAAGAGAAACATGAAGTCAATAATGTAGTGGCTAATCATCTGTCTAGACCTGAATTAAAGGATTTCCCCTTTCTTAGAGCTGATCAGAGAGACCTTTCTAGATGAGTCGATATGTGTTGTCCATTCACTCTCCCTTTGGTATGTCAACATGGTGAACTATCTTGTCTCCCAGTAGGTTCCCCATGGATGAACTAGGAGCAGCATTGATTGACTAAAGTCAGATTCGAGGAGATACCATTGGGAGGATCCGTTCCTTTTCTTTGAAGGATCGGATTGTGTCTGGAGGAGGTATATTCCTCAGGAAGAATACCAGCGTTTCCTTATTCAATGTCATTACTTGAGGTTGGAGGACACCATTCATTAAAGAGAACCGCTATAGAACAGGTTTCAAGAGGGTCTAAAAATTATCCTCACTGAAAAGCGAAGACAAAAATGTCGCTGCAGTGACCGCTCAGGAAACCCTGATTCAAACAACAATTACCCCACAATAGATATAGCATTGCAAAGTAAATGTGGAGTTAAATTTTATTAAAATCTACAAAATGTGTGTATAGGTGTAAGTATGTAAAGTGTCAAACACATGGAGCAAATGTGGTAGATTGTGCAAGTGAATGCAAAAATTATCTTTCTTCTTTTTTAGTATTATCTTTTTGTGTGGGTTCTTAATTATATACTTTGGATTTTGTTTTTATATTTTTGTATTTGTTTTTAATTTTACATTTCTTATTTCTTTTTATATTTTTCTGAATTTTAATTACTTCTTTTAATATAATATATATATATATTTATATATAGAGTATTATATAATATATTGTAATATAATTATAAATACAACTAAAAATAACCAAAATTTGTAGAACAAAATATTTTTGTTATATATATATATTATTTTTGTGAATTTTCAGATATTTTATTTTATTTCTAGTTATTTTTAAAGTCCAATATCCTAAAACATGGATTAAATAAATAGGCTAAAATGATTTGAGGTTTAAAAATAGAAAAAAAGCTAAAATTTCTCAGGGATTTTCTTTTTTTTTTATGTATTTTTGGTTATTTGAGTCTGGAATTGTAAGATGTAATAATGAACAAAATTTAATTTCTATGGAATGTTTCAAAAAGGGTTTTTTAATTTTTAGATTTTGAAAACACGAATAGTGAAAAATGGCTCTCTTTGATTTTTAATAAATAGATAAATGTGTGAAATGCAAAACTAAAAATATAATGTGAAAGAGCATGCTAGCAGACACTTAACCCTATTTTTTCATAATTTTTGAAGCATGTTTGTTATTTTAAGAAATTATAAACAAGTAAAAAAATAAATGAACTAGCAAGGGTATATTTGCAATTAAAATAAAAGTCAGTGGCTACGATGCAAATTACCCAAAAGTTTATAACTAATTTTCAAACATTAAATACTAAACTATAAATACAAAAACCTACAAGGGGCTTCGCGCGAAATGCCCAGCTCATGAGGGACAACACGTGAGCTGAGCTGGACTAAACCAATGTGTAAATAACCAAAGTACATGGATCTCCTTGTAAATATCCCAAAGACATAAAGAATCCTAAGCAAATTACAGGGCTAATTAAAAATGCAAAAAAACAGGGGTATGCGTGAAATTTATCCCCTAAGTCATGGATCTGACGGCTGATGGCGCCTCACATGCCATGCATCGCGCTCTCCTATGCTATGACGGTTCATCAGGAGTAGTTAGGATCAGATCCCTAAATGGGATCGGATGGTGGAAACTCCTCAAAATCCGACAGCTGATGTACAAATTGGAAGGTTGCTCTTAATCTGATGGCTCTAGATGGAGGTGGAAGAACAACTAAAGAACTCGCTTTTAGCGAGCTTGGATCTAATGGTGCATGTGACTCTGACCACCTGGAGGTCCTCCGATGTGCTCTATGTATTTCTGCAGCCTCTCCGCAACTCCTAGTTGCCTCAAAATAGTCCCAGACCCCATCAGAGGGGGCCTGGAGCTCTTTGTCGCCTGTAGGTGTTCAGTTGGGGCTCAGATACCCCCTTCAAGACCTATAAAAGGGCTAGAAAGCACGGCGGTGGAAAAACAAGCATGTCTGGGTAGTTGTTGGTGGAAGTTGAAGGCGGAAATGGAGACGGGTCGAGGTCCAATGGTTGTGGAGGAGATGACCTCGATAGCTTGATCTAAGAGAATTAAGATGGGCTGGTTGGCTAGGGAAGAGGAGAAGCAGTTGGGAAAGAAGATGGGTTGACTGGTAGGTGTAGAAACATTGTGGAAACAATGGTCAACCATGGTAGGAGCTCGAAATCTCATGCATAGATTAACATGATACTAAGCTAATAGAAGCTATTAAAGCATTAAATGAAGTGCAAAATCAAAAGATGAGAATTAAATTTATTGACAAAGTAAGAAAAACAAACCTCAAGAAGGTTAGAGCTCATAAGATGAACCACTTGTATTAGAGCTCCGACGAGGTTGGGAACCACCTCTACACTCCTCCTACCATTGCAAAGAACGCCAGATGAACTTGCTGCCATCAAGTTCGAGCCCTAAGCACAAGAATAGGGGAGAAGGATAGCACAAGGGAACCAAAAATGTGAGGAAGGAGGAGGCATGGCTTATGTACATGCGAGGAATGATGAAGGAAAATCAAGGTGAACAACTCGATTCAACGATGTCAAGCTCAAGGAAATGCATGCACGTAAAAGACCTTGGATTGAGGAGGAAAGTCAATGAAGGAATCTATCCAAAAAGATGAATGAATTGAGTGACAATAATCGAGGAAGAGGGGGCTAAATGTAGTCTGACAGGCCTACAACTCGGGTCATAGAAGTTGACCCAAGTCAACAGGCGATGGGCCTGGATTGGGCCACGTCACCTGCAAAAAGACAATCCAAAAAATAGATCGAAAATAGTTTGAAATAAAATAGAAAAAGATTTTATTAAATTTTTTGTTAAAACATGAAAAATATGTATTATTTTATGTAGTATTTTATTCCTATTTTTATTTATTTTTATGATGTTATTGAAGGATATGGAGAGATCCTCAAGCGCATCACGGAAGCGTGAGCGTCGTATCGGATACGACGAAGAACGACTAGTCGTACTAGTTGTTCGGTGCAGCGGAATTTAAAAAATTTATTCGATGAAACCACATGATCCAAGAACCATTCTCAGATCGTTTCATCTATAACCACAGCAAGTATAATGCAATACCTCTTGAAGCGTGGTTGATCGAGTCTCTAAGAGAAGAGACCTCCTGTCTCAAGTCCGATCGTCGGAGAGATCGCTTGCGAGCGCGGGGATGAACCGCGGTGTCCTCGCAATCCAAGAAGTTGATCCAAGCGCGGTTGCTCCTGATCTCGTCGCACGAGATCGAACGTCTCCTTCGCGGGCGAAGCACTCAAAGTAGACGGAGAACCGCAGAGCGTCGAAGCGGTAGCACGAAGGCGAGGGCGACGACGATTCCCTCCACTAGGGTGGACGGCCACCAAGAGGAAGAGGGAGAGAGGGCTGTCGAGTATGAGAGAAAGAGAGAGAGAGTTTTGCTACAATAGCATGTGTAAAGAGAGAGCCAAGGGTGCCTCTCTATTTATAGGGTTTTGGGATCCATGGATCTCAATCCATGTGTCACATAAAATCAATGGTTGAGATTGATTTATGACAATCCAATGGTCAAGATTGTTGTTGGTAAAAACCAACAACTCGTGATTTAATTTGATAAAATATATTTGATAAATCAAATAAATATTAATACCAAATTTAAATCAATCAAATAAGAGAGAGAGAAGACAAAGGAGATACTCTCCTTATTTGGAAGAGGGGACGGCCACCAATTCCCCATGGGAATTGAGTGCCGCCCCCCTCATTCCAAATGAGGAGTCCAATCTCCTAATTTTTCTCTCTTCTTATTTTACCAACAACAATTTGTTGATATATTAATTCACCAAAATAATTCTCAATTAATTTTGGGAATATTGCAATCTTGACATTGGAATATTGTGAATCAAATTCACAACCCAAAACAAAATGTAATTTACATTTTCAATTAATTAAACAATGTGTATCCAATACACATTAATAATTAATTTACTAATATAAATTATATTGAACTCTCTCTAATACATTATAAATCACATTTATAATATATTAGGAATAATTGGATATTACTATCCACATTATTCTTATCCATAATAATTAAACCACATTTAATTATATTGGATAATTTCTCATACATCATGATAATTAAATCACATTTAATTATCAACTTCTCTTTGCTTAGATCTCATGGAATTGTTCTCAAACCATTTAAGAACAATGCTATTTCTCCTCAGATACTTGGAGATAAGGACAGGGCGATTGTATTGTTCCACGTATAGTGACTTGGATATTGAGATCACATCTCAAATCCAGATCCCATGGACCTCTCATAGATGCTTGATTAAATCAAGACCGTAAACCTAATATTCTCATTGCATCTGAATCTCATTCAGATCAATGTCCAGTACATGGACTAAGATTAGGTCACTTCTCTCATGAGAGGAGTCACTAAAATCCAGACCTGTTTCATCACTCCCTCGGAATGGAAGGTCATGGTTATACAATCGTTTATGATCAAATCACCCTTCAGGTATTCCTAATACCTGCACATCCTGCATACTGGAAGACTCATGATCATCATGAAGATAAAGATCACTTTTACAATGTCATCTTCATAGTCTGATCATTAAGTTTCTCAATCTTGGTCCTTGGGATATGGTACAGATCATATGCTTTCACAAAGCATATATCTTACCTTCAAATTCACATCATGCTTCCAAAGCATGATGACCATGCATGGAATTTGGTTAATCCCAATACCTCATGAGTGAGCTCATGTCTCCCGGTTCACAAGTGAACCTGTATGATCCCTTTGAGAGATCATATTACTCATATGCCCTTACATGCACACCAGGTCGCCGGTGTATAGACCTTGATTAGGTCATCAACCTATTGGTCTGCCAAATGTACATGCTCAGACATATAATAATATATCTGTCTCTGGTCAGAGGATGTTTTCCTGTGATGTGACAGTATTCATCATAGGTCTTTGGTTATCTCGATCTCGTTAAGTCAACTCATTGACTCAACTAATCTGATACCTCCGAATCAATATTCCTATGCAGAGGACCTGCATCAAGAGGTCGATCAGATATCAGTCTAATGAGATGGGATTGCCATCTCCCACTCAGACTGGAGATCACTACTTGTTAATCATTGATGATGCTTGATGAGTCCTCTATCTAACTCCTTAGATATTCATCCAAGCATCAGCCTTTATGACTCAATCATTGAATCAACAGCTGTATGATTATCAAGTTGGCCATGGTACATAACCCTTATTATACAGAGGGACCTTATAGTGCATTCATTCATTCAATATCAGAAAGGGAGTGAAACAAAATCAATAACTTTTATTGATGAATCATTTATTACAATAACATTTATTGTAGGAATGGTTCGCCTCGGGCTCACATTGCTAACAATCTCCCACTAGCCCTCAGAACCATTCAGGAACAAGCCTTAAACCCATACTCATTACATGCTGGTCAAAAACCTTCTGTGTCAGAGGTTTGGTAAGAGGATCAGCAACGTTGTCGGCGGAGGCCACCTTGGTGATGATGATGTCACCACGCTTTTGAATCTCCCGAATGATGTGGTATTTCCTTTCTACGTGCTTGCTCTTCTGATGCCATCTGGGTTCCTTCGCCTGGGCAATGGCTCCCGTGTTATCACAGAGTAGCGGGATGGGAGTATAAGAGGAAACTACGCCAAGCTCCTGGACGAACTTGCGCAACCACACCGCCTCCTTTGCAGCATCCGATGCGGCAATGTATTCGGCTTCTGTTGTTGAATCTGCCGTAGTGTCCTGCTTCTTGCTTCTCCAGCTCACAGCACCACCGTTCAACAGGAACACAAACCCTGATGTCGACTTTCGATCATCAACATCTGATTGGAAGTCAGAATCTGTATATCCCAAGACTTGGAGATCACCATCTCCATAGACCAAGATGTAATCTTGCGTCCGTCTAAGATATTTGAATATGTTCTTTACTGCATTCTAGTGTTGTTCTCCATAGTAGGATTGGTAACGACTTACCACTCCCACTGCATGGCAGATATCTGGCCTGGTACACATCATGGCATACATTAAGCTTCCTACGACTGATGCATAAGGACATCTAGCCATGGCCTTCTTTTCCTCAACAGTTTGAGGAGCCATTCCTTTAGACAGGTGGATACCATGTCTTAAGGGTAGGAATCCTTTCTTGGAACTATCCATACGGAATCGTTCAAGAATCTTCTTAATGTATCCTTGTTGTGACAATCCCAATATCCTCTTCTCTCGGTTTCTGAACAGCTTCAGACCCAAGATGTAAGAGGCTTCTCCAAGATCTTTCATCTCAAAGGTATGGGACAGCCAAATCTTCACACTGGTCATCATCCCTGTATCATTCCCAATGATAAGGATGTCATCTACATAAAGCACGATGAACACAATGGCGCTCCCACTAAGCTTCTTGTACACACAAGGTTCATCAGGATTCTGCACAAAATCATAACTCTTTATGGTTTCGTCAAATCTGATGTTCCAACTATGAGAAGCTTGCTTGAGCCCATAGATGGATTTCTTCAGCTTGCATACTTTGCCATCCTCAGTCATGAAGCCCCGGGGCTGCTCCATGTAGATATCCTCCTCGAAGTATTCATTGAGGAAAGCGGTCTTGACGTCCATCTGCCAGATGTCGTAGTCAAGATATGCAGCTATAGCTAGCAACGCCCTGATGGATTTAAGCATAGCCACAGGAGAGAATGTCTCATCGTAATCGATGCCTTCTCTCTGTGTGTAGCCCTTGGCTATGAGCCGTGCCTTGAAAGTCTCTACTTTCCCATCAGGTCCCCTCTTTCTCTTGAAGATCCATTTGCACCCAATGGGTTTTACCCCTTTAGGTGGATCCTCTAGGGTCCATACACCATTCTTATGCATGGAGTCAATTTCTGACTTCATTGTTAGCATCCATCTATCCATGTCATGATCTGCGAGTGCCTCATCAAATGAAGTAGGATCACAGTCAGTTTCACCTGACACATGGAATCCATACCTTTCAGGTGGTGCAACCACCCTCGAACTCCTTCGAAGAGGTATGGGTGTATCATCTTTATTTACTTCTTCAGTTTCTGGTTCAGGAAGCTCAGAATCCTCAGGAGATTCAATGAGTTCCTTCACTTCATATTTATCTTGACCCTTAAGGAAATCATTCTCCAGAAATTTCACATCTCTAGAAACAAAAACCTTCTGAGTCTCAGGGTCATAGAGTTGGTATCCAATACCATCTCTAACATACCCTATGAAGTAACACTCCCGAGAGCGAGATTCTAGCTTGCTTGCATCCACATTCTTTGCATGGACCAAGCATCCCCAAACCCTCAAGTGATTAACACTAGGTTTGGTTCCATACCAGAGCTCATGAGGAGTCTTAGGTACAGATTTGCTAGGAATCTTATTCAGGATATATATTGCAGTCTCTACTGCATATCCCCATAAACTAAGTGGTAAATGTGCTTTACTCATCATTGAACGAACCATATCCATGATGGTTCTGTTGCGTCTTTCAGCAACACCATTAAGTTGGGGAGTTCCAGGAGGAGTGAGATTGGAAATAATTCCATTCTCTTTAAGGTATTCCTTAAATTCATCTGATAGGTACTCGCCACCTCGATCAGATCGAATTCGTTTAATCTTCCTATCGGTTTGGTTCTCAACCAAAGCCTTGAATTCTTTGAACTTTTCAAAGGTTTCAGATTTATGACGTAATAGGAAGATAAACCCGTATCGCGAATGGTCATCAATAAACGTCAAATAATATTGATATCCATTTCGGGTCGCGGTACTGAAGGGACCGCATACATCAGTATGTATTAGGTCAATAATACCTTCACATCTTGTAACCTTGTTACGAAAAGGCATCCTGGTCATTTTTCCTTGAATGCAATTCTTGCAAGTAGGCAAAGGTTGAACCTGTAGAAATTCTAAAGGTCCATCCTTAATTAATCTATTGATCTTATCAATAGACAAATGACCAAGCCTTTGATGCCAAATCTCATTTGAGAGATTTTCATTCTCCCTGGATCTTTTAGGGTTTTTATTAGTGCTTGTAACATTCATAACACATTTATCAATGCACAATTCATAGAGTCCTCCAGAAGTCAAAATACCGTCTGCAATATATATTTATCATAACGGTTTATGACTAATTTATTACAGAACAGGAATGAATACCCACTTCTAACTAACTTAGATACAGATATTAGATTCCTTCTGACTTCAGGTACATAAAGACACTCTTTAAGTACTAGGACTCTACCACTAGATAATGATAGTCTGCAGGTCCCGACGGCGACTGCTGCAACACTTGCATCAGATCCCATCTGGATGACTATCTCCCCTTCTTCAAGCTCTCTAGTTTCCTGAAACAAATGCAACAAATTGCATACATGAACAGAAGCACCAGAATCAACTACCCAACTTCCTTCTCGTCCAACGAGAAAGCTGGTTTCAATGATAAGAGTAGATTTCATACCTGCTGGGGCTTTACCTTTGTCGACCGACTTCAGGTAATCTGGGCAATTACGCCTCCAGTGCCCCGGCTTCTTGCAGTGGTGACAAACGTCGGTTTTCTTCGACGCCATTAAAGTGGATGCATTGGAAGATGAGGCAACACCTTGTCCCTTCTTCTTTCTCTTCTGGGCGGGGCCCTTCCGAGAACCTTGCTTCCAACCGCGCTTCCCTTTGACCTGTGCAACCATTGCAGTGCCAGAGGGACCATCTTTCTTCATTACGTCTTCTGCAGACTTTAATGCAGCAAGAAGCCCATCATTTGTCAGTTCCAGCTTATTCATGTGGAATGACACCACAAAGTTATTGAAAGATTTGGGCAATGACAGCAGAATGAAATCAGATTGCATGTCTGCATCCATCGTCGCCCCCAGAGTCTCAAGCTCTGAGAAGTACCCAAACATTTTGAGTACATGATCGCGGACCGAGGTCCCTTCCTGCATCTTACAGCGAAGAAGATCTTTCATAACATTGTACCGCTGGGTGCGGTTAATGTCACCAAACATATCCTTCAGATTCTGCATGATATCCTGGCAAGTACTCATCTCCACATGTTGCTTCTGAAGAACATTGGAGAGAGAACCCAAGATATAGCATCTAGCCAAGACATGATCTTCATCATACTTGTCATTATATGCTTTGTCTTCCTTAGATTTAGGGTTTTCAAGTTTGTTATCATGGAGCACATAACTGATGCGCTCCGCCGAAAGCACAAGCTCCAAATTACGGATCCAATCCGAGTAATTTGGTCCGGTCAATTGGTTGACCTCCAGAAGCCTGTTCAGTGGGTTCATGGCCTTCATTTTCTGAAATTGAGAATGCACTATATTAGAACATATAATCATATATTCAATTTAATTTTATTTGATTAAGGCATTTTAAATCAAATTAGTCTTGCTATGTCAACTATGAAAGTTTATTCCCTTATTCACTTTCAAAGTAGGAGATATACTTACCAATATATCTCAAGCAAGAACTGGGATCTCCTCTTTATCTTTGTTACATCCCAATAATATGAGAAACTGTAACTCCAATAAAGAGAAGCGGGAACACATTCCGCCTTGCAAGTCCAACTTGCATTCCCAATTCGGTCTTTAATACCCAGGCCCACCACCCCTAAGGTGATGTTGACCTGTCATTAATTGAACCAACCGTCAACAGGATTAGAACTCGCTATACGCAATCCACTATCGCCCTAATAATATGAGGATCCGATATTGGGGTCACTACGCATACGGCCTTACTCTTTCGAGAAGCGAAGAGTCCGATCCAGATGCGCTTGTATATAGGAGCTGTCACTACGTACATGCGTCTCCTATATACAATCCCTGGCGACGGAAACCCTTCGCCTTGACGGGAGACCATGGATGTCACTTATGTGATCCTCCACCTCTTATTCAAATTTAATTAATTACTATGAATCACATTCATATAATTAATTCTTCCAAGGGAATTATTAACTCTAATCATATTAGAGTATTCTCAATTGGATATAATTAACTTAATCATATTAAATTAATCATCAATCCAATTTAATCAATCAAACTTAATTTTATGCTTGAATATGAATATATGCTATTATTCTCAAAGTACGTATTAATTCGAATTTTAATAATTAGAAAAATACATCATAATCCCTCGGACATTATCCCGGCCCTACCCGCTGTCATGGCCAGTACCGACGGGAGTGGGGCGGACCACATACGTTGCAACCCGCTGACCCAGCGATCCCCGACTAGACACCATATCCACCTCGGGAAAGGATAATGCCAAATTGATTATTTTGTACTTGAGATGATCATCGATTCTTCAACCGAAATTATACCATATAGTAATCAAAACAATTTTGATTTTAAGGAAATTTGCTAGGCAAATTCCCAAGCCCTATTCAAGCAAGAAGTTTGATGATTGTAATTCCAATTAAGGTTTAGATCAAATCTAATCATCTAATTGGTTGGGGCCAAGTCAATTAGGAAAATAATCATGTTTCAATATTTCACAAATATTTTTCAAGATTGTTTCACGAAATTAACAATTAATTTCTCTAATTGACAATCACTTGGTTCTAGATTAGGAAAGCAATTTCAGCAGTGACCCCTACTTACTAAAATTGGCATATCTCAATCATATTAAATCCAAATTAAGCAAAGTCAATTTCTAAAGTTTGCTAATTTGATTTAGGACAGAACCTAAGTGGTGTTTCACGCATTTCGAGGCAAGTCTAAACAGTAATTAACATTTTAATCACGTTCAGATTCACAGTTCCCGCAACAGTGCATACATGTCCATTAAAACGACCATATATCGAGCATACGAAATCCGATTTACGCAAACTCAGATCCTATGGTTTCCTTATTTAATGGGGAACATAATCCAAGTATAAAATTCGTGTTTAAACAATTTAAACAGTGCCGAATTTATTTACTAAACAGATCTGCGAAATCAAATGCGATGAAAAACTTTCGCGACCTAAACGAACCCAAGTCGTCCTTGGTTAACGAATCACTATTCGAAACCGTCGACCTAAGGCTCTGATACCACTTGAAGGATATGGAGAGATCCTCAAGCGCATCACGGAAGCGTGAGCGTCGTATCGGATACGACGAAGAACGACTAGTCGTACTAGTTGTTCGGTGCACCGGAATTTAAAAAATTTATTCGATGAAACCACATGATCCAAGAACCATTCTCAGATCGTTTCATCTATAACCACAGCAAGTATAATGCAATACCTCTTGAAGCGTGGTTGATCGAGTCTCTAAGAGAGAGACCTCCTGTCTCAAGTCCGATCGTCGGAGAGATCGCTTGCGAGCGCGGGGATGAACCGCGGTGTCCTCGCAATCCAAGAAGTTGATCCAAGCACGGTTGCTCCTGATCTCGTCGCACGAGATCGAACGTCTCCTTCGCGGGCGAAGCACTCGAAGTAGACGGAGAACCGCAGAGCGTCGAAGCGGTAGCACGAAGGCGAGGGCGACGACGATTCCCTCCACTAGGGTGGACGAC
Organism: Ottelia alismoides; assembly: GCA_037367405.1. Taxonomy (NCBI): domain Eukaryota; kingdom Viridiplantae; phylum Streptophyta; class Magnoliopsida; order Alismatales; family Hydrocharitaceae; genus Ottelia; species Ottelia alismoides. The sequence continues at coordinate 258,730 of JAZKJV010009319.1, forward strand.
CACCAAGAGGAAGAGGGAGAGAGGGCTGTCGAGTATGAGAGAAAGAGAGAGAGAGTTTTGCTACAATAGCATGTGTAAAGAGAGAGACAAGGGTGCCTCTCTATTTATAGGGTTTTGGGATCCATGGATCTCAATCCATGTGTCACATAAAATCAATGGTTGAGATTGATTTATGACAATCCAATGGTCAAGATTGTTGTTGGTAAAAACCAACAACTCGTGATTTAATTTGATAAAATATATTTGATAAATCAAATAAATATTAATACCAAATTTAAATCAATCAAATAAGAGAGAGAGAAGACAAAGGATATACTCTCCATATTTGGAAGAGGGGACGGCCACCAATTCCCCATGGGAATTGAGTGCCGCCCCCCTCATTCCAAATGAGGAGTCCAATCTCCTTATTTTTCTCTCTTCTTATTTTACCAACAACAATTTGTTGATATATTAATTCACCAAAATAATTCTCAATTAATTTTGGGAATATTGCAATCTTGACATTGGAATATTGTGAATCAAATTCACAACCCAAAACAAAATGTAATTTACATTTTCAATTAATTAAACAATGTGTATCCAATACACATTAATAATTAATTTACTAATATAAATTATATTGAACTCTCTCTAATACATTATAAATCACATTTATAATATATTAGGAATAATTGGATATTACTATCCACATTATTCTCATCCATAATAATTAAACCACATTTAATTATATTGGATAATTTCTCATACATCATGATAATTAAATCACATTTAATTATCAACTTCTCTTTGCTTAGATCTCATGGAATTGTTCTCAAACCATTTAAGAACAATGCTATTTCTCCTCAGATACATGGAGATAAGGACAGGGCGATTGTATTGTTCCACGTATAGTGACTTGGATATTGAGATCACATCTCAAATCCAGATCCCATGGACCTCTCATAGATGCTTGATTAAATCAAGACCGTAAACCTAATATTCTCATTGCATCTGAATCTCATTCAGATCAATGTCCAGTACATGGACTAAGATTAGGTCACTTCTCTCATGAGAGGAGTCACTAAAATCCAGACCTGTTTCATCACTCCCTCGGAATGGAAGCGTCATGGTTATACAATCGTTTATGATCAAATCACCCTTCAGGTATTCCTAATACCTGCACGTCCTGCATACTGGAAGACTCAAGATCATCATGAAGATAAAGATCACTTTTACACTGTCATCTTCATAGTCTGATCATTAAGTTTCTCAATCTTGGTCCTTGGGATATGGTACAGATCATATGCTTTCACAAAGCATATATCTTACCTTCAAATTCACATCATGCTTCCAAAGCATGATGACCATGCATGGAATTTGGTTAATCCCAATACCTCATGAGTGAGCTCATGTCTCCCGGTTCACAAGTGAACCTGTATGATCCCTTTGAGAGATCATATTACTCATATTCCCTTACATGCACACCAGCTCGCCGGTGTATAGACCTTGATTAGGTCATCAACCTATTGGTCTGCCAAATGTACATGCTCAGACATATAGTAATATACCTGTCTCTGGTCAGAGGATGTTTGCCTGTGATGTGACAGTATTCATCATAGGTCTTTGGTTATCTCGATCTCGTTAAGTCAACTCATTGACTCAACTAATCTGATACCTCCGAATCAATATTCCTATGCAGAGGACCTGCATCAAGAGGTCGATCAGATATCCGTCTAATGAGATGGGATTGCCATCTCCCACTCAGACTGGAGATCACTACTTGTTAATCATTGATGATGCTTGAGGAGTCCTCTATCTAACTCCTTAGATATTCATCCAAGCATCAGCCTCTATGACTCAATCATTGAATCAACAGCTGTATGATTATGAAGTTGGCCATGGTACATAACCCTTATTGTACAGAGGGACCTTATAGTGCATTCATTCATTCAATATCAGAAAGGGAGTGAAACAAAATCAATAACTTTTATTGATGAATCATTTATTACAATAAAATTTATTGTAGGAATGGTTCGCCTCGGGCTCACATTGCTAACAGTTATCTATTATAGGTTACTTTTTCGGGGTTCATTTATAGGTATATTTGCCTATTTTATATGTATTTTATTTTATTTTAATTTTATTTTATATTATTTTATATACACAATTAATATATTTAAAACTTAATTAAATATACACAAATAGATTTTTGTTTTATTTTTATGATATAATACTTAAATAAATAAGGGTATTAATTATATAGTTATAAGTATAATACATTCATATGTCATTTGTACATTATTTTACTGTATTTTTATGGTTTTATTTTATTTTTTATATGTACATACACTATAAAGGATATTTACAAAATTATAAAAATAAAAATAATGAAAAATATTAAAAATAAATAAAATGAACATTTTATTCAGTTAAACTATACAATAGGGGTCCAAAACCTATCTTTTGCATCTTAACTCCAAATCAAGTTAAACCATCATCAATAAATATCTAATAAAAAGTTATATACATTAAAGGTAGTTTTGGTGCATTTTGAGTTCATATGGTGATATGGGTCAGGGAAGTTTGGATTTTGGCTTTTTTATTTTGCATGTAGAAGGTAAAATTTATATTGTTTTTGTGTAATATTTTTCTATGTATTTTTATCTACAACTTTCATGTACAAAGTTTCTTTATTTGAGGTATAAAAAAAGAATATAATAGGTCCCCAAAACGAATTATTAAAGAAATAAAATTAGAATTTCTACTCTGTGTTTGACCCTTATCTCCCCCTACTTTAAACCTCATCGACCCAGTCATCGTGATGACTAGATCTCGGGGTGTAGGGTCATAAAATACCTTTGGTATTTTATTTCTTTTTCTTTTCTTTATTCTTCTATTTTGGTTTTAAACATTGTATTTTATACAATATTTATACAATAAAGAATGTTATGTTATGCAAAATAATGATATATACATGCATTTATCTATGGTTTAAAGGTTAAAATGAAAGAATAAAGGTGATGAAATGGAGATTCATCACCCCCTATACTTGCCTTTGCTAGTCCTTAGCAAACACTTATGCCTATAAGTGCAGAAAGTAAAAATAAAGAAAAGAAAAAGAAAGAACTTGGATTGTTTTTAACTTTCAAACTTGTCTTCATAAAATCAAACTTTGGAGCTCAATCGGACCTTTAAATATTTAGGTTGGTCGGATTCTTATTGGGAAATAGACTTGAAGCACAATAGCCTCTGAGATCCGCAAAGCTCTGCTCAAATCTCCTTAAAAGCCAGGTCAGAACAAGTCATCTCATATGCAAACCCTTATTACTATGAATCTTTCTTGGACAGTGTGTGTGATATGTAGCTCTCCTCGACTGGAGCAGTAAAAGTCAGTCTTCTCCAACATGGTGACCCTAATTCCTCAATCCAACAACTTTTTCCTTCGGAAGCGGGGTATTCCCTTCTAAGTTCAAGTACAACTGGCTCAAGAAGAGGAGACAGAGAGAAGAATGGATGGTAGCTGATGTAGCTACCTATCCTAGGATGCTTGACCAATGAAGCCAAGTCACCCAACTGCAGGCTCACAAACATTTGACTTTGAAGTTCAATCTTGCTTATTGACTATACAAATATATACTTGCTCATGAATTTATTTTTCTTTGAGTTTGCCTGTCTATTCTTTTTGAAGATTTTGAGTATGCATTTTTTTGAATACTATATACAACAACATTTACATAAGGACTTTTTCCTCTTGAGCTAGTAGACTATTCCTCTTTTAAAGCTTTATTGTAACCCGTAATTTCTATCTTTATACCTCTTCGCTACTAGATCGAGTTGGGGTACAATGGCCACATATGTGTGACTTTTGATGTTTCCATTGGCTTATGTCTCATGCTGGCAAATCCATCCCTCTACCACTTTAATTGAGGTGAGAAAAGTGTAAGGTGCAGGTGTGCAAGCTAGGTTATTATCAGCAAGAATGATGCATGTGTTCCGACATTTTCTACTTAGGCAGTCATGACGACACTTAACTAATTCTCATGGTATCAAAGAATTAAGTCTAGTAGACCTGAGGTATCTCAATTCATTTCCTATAAGGTTCCTATGATTAAGTAGATTTAAGGTCCAACCAAACTCTAATCTTCAGATTTTACTTAGACTAGTTCAGCTATCAACTTCAATCCGAAAAAATGCAAATGCTATGCACAATGTAAGGGAAATATTTTATTGATGCTTTTTCTAAATTTGAACTTTTTATGGATTTTTTAAAGGTTTTGCAAATTTTTATACATGTTTTTATAATGATTTTGCAAATGTTTTTGGGATTTTTAATTTTTGAAAATTCTTGGGATTTTTTAAAAAGTTTTTAGGAAAAGAAATATGTGAAAACATTTACACAAGAGTGCATAACTTATTTACAAGAGTGGGGGATTTAAGAAATTACATGGTTTATAAATACAAGATTTGTAGAGGATGTACATAGTTCTCAAAAAAAATTGAAAAGATTTTTGCAAATATTTTGAAACTTTATTTTTGCAAACTAATTTGACAAATAGTTTTTACAAATATTTTAAAAAATTTAAAATTTATTTTGCAAATATTTTTCAAACAACACATATAGATTTTTAAAATTATTTTTGCAACCATTTTCAAAATCATTTATAAATAGTTATTCAAAACATTTTATTTCAATCAAAGAACACTTATTAATCGTAATTACAAAGAATTTTATGTGTTTTAGTTCTTATTAATTAGATATTTTATTAAAAATACGAAAGCATGAGTTATGGCTAAAGTATATACAATGTATATACAACCCTTATACTTAGCTTGAGCTATGTCCTCATAAATCATAGAAAAAAAAGAAGAAACAACTCGTACTGAGTATAAAAAGGGCCTATACTAAAATGATCGAATAAAGTTTGAATGAATGAAGAAAAGAATGAATGAGAAGTTGATCGTTCCACCTACACTTATGATCAACTAATCCTAAGTATAACATACTGTACACAAGGCAGGGAGGGTCAAGAATCATAATGAACATATCACAACTCAGCATTTCTCCCCCTTTACTTAGGGTAAGATATCCCTAAGTATACATAAATATCAAAAGGAGAGGAGATAGTCGAGGGGACTAATAACAACCGATAAAAAGAAAATACTATGAGTGAATGTACGCATCACTTCCCCTATAGTTAGGGTAAAAGAGCCCTAAGTATAGGCAACAACAAAAGTGTTGAAACAGAAGGAATGAACACTCGGCTCGTCCACCCCCCATACTTAGGCCAAAGTACATACGAACTAAGGCAAACACATAGAATGAGGTGGATGAGAAAAATGGTAGATGGAAGGAAGGAAACAAAAACAGATATACAAAGAGATGGCTATACAAAGATCAAGAAGGTAGAAAGTAGACCTTCTTGCGTGATTGTTGAGGAATGGATCCCACAAGATGTAGGTTTATATCGAGGTCATCAGTAGACATAAAATGATCAAGATTAACCTGATCAAGGTCCTCAACAATACCAGAATGAAAAAGCACAAACTGCTCAATGGAAGCAGTGTGGTTAGCTTCGGCCTAGTATGTCTCATTAATCTTAAATCTAAAGGTATGGAACTCATCGGTGGAAGTAGTAAGGTCAAGTTCATCCTGTGATGTATGTATTAAGTCTACCCTCTACTCTAAAGTACCTACGGTGTAAATGTCGCAGATGCCATCAATACATCGCCACACACCAGAAGGGGGAACTCCAAGGTCTATGCTTTCCGAGTCTTCCTCCCTAAAGAGGAATTCTCGAAGTCTCAGTGTCATCCATCAAAAAGAAAACCTCTCTAATATTAGCAGATAGGTCATAGTCCTCAGGGTTGGCTGATACAGACACACTCTCATCAGATGTGGATCTCTGATTGGTGGTAGGTGTTGTGATCTTTTCAATTAAAATGCTATCATTGTCTAAACGAAAGCATATTTCTACCTATCTGTAATCAATAACAGCTCTCACAGAGGAAAGGAAGGGTCATCCCAGGATGATTGTAGTGCGCCCTATAGAGGTGGAGATCTCCATGGATAATATAACAAAATCAACAATGACGCTCATGCCCTGAATCTGAATGACGACATCCTCTAAAATACCCCCTCTGCCTCTTTATTGATCCATTAGTGAATTGACAAATCATCCTGATTTTCTTGAGAGACCCTATGTGAAGAGATTCTACTAGAGAGAAGGGTATTATATTAATCGATACATCATTGTCAAGGAGAGTGTGATCATAGGAATAGTCAGAAATGTCACATCTAAAAAGGAGCGTGCTAGTGTTCCCTTTCCTAGTATGTGGATGGTGAGTGATGGCATGGGCAGTGGCCATGGTTAGAATGTGTCACTCAGATCTGCGTCATCAGTTTCTATTTTTGGGTATGGGTGCAGATAATTGGTTCATGGTTTGGTGAAGTGGGGCCTCAATAATCTCATGAGTATCTGCCACCACTTCTTATTCAATAAACAATTTTTTATGATTTTGGATCTCCTCCATACAAGGGAGGAGATCGGAATCATCATCTACACAAGGATGACAAAGAGCAATCTGTATAGTGTTATCCTTGAGGAGAAAGGTGGGAACTATGGTGAATGTTAGTGTGGTCAGAGGATCTGGTAAGGGTACCCTCTCCTCATAAACTGTCTCGGCTATGTGTCTCCCAAATTCTTTTCAGATTTTTAAAATTTTCTCATTTTTTGTATTTTGTGCGATTGCAAGCTTTCATAGGCATCCTCAAATGAATCCATAACATCAGATGGTGAAGCTGCAATGTGGCTCTTATTTAAGTTAGTAAGGTCATCAATCCTCTTCTTCATTTTCTCCATTACCTGGGTCAAGTGCTCAAGAGTGGTCTCCATGAGAGGTGACTCCAACAGCTCAGTCTCGAGTGGGTGAGATGGTGGAAAATGTGAGGGTGGTGGTGGTGGGTAAAAACAAAAATCTGATGCATGAGACCACGGATGAGGCGGATATGTACAAAAAGAAAAATCAGGAGCAATGTCGTGGAAAAATGGAGGTGGATTGACAAGAGAGTAAGAAGGATCCATGAAATACGGACAAAAATAACTTTACTCGGCCATCTCTGCAATAAAAGAAAAGGATTGGAAGAGCACGAAGGTCAAGTCAAGATATGTAAGAAAAAGATACAAATGCACCGAGAAGATTGAGTATGCAAACAGACAAACACAAATACAAACAAACAAAACCCCTCAATTCACCAACATAACACAATAATGACCGTAAGAGTTTGGTCTTTTTATCTTGTCACAATTTAGGGTTAGGTGATTTTCAAAAAGTTATACAAGTATGTAGGCAAGACTGGGATTGGGGCACTAGTCCTTAGTGTGTATGTGTTAAAATAAAATACAGAATACAGTGAGGGTGTTACTCTCCCCAAAACAAGGATTTTTCTTTTTGATTTTAGGGTCTAGTAGAGGTAGAAGTCCCACTTTTATTGGTTATCACCTTATTTGGATTTTTAATTAAAATGCACGAGTCGTAATGTGGGATGAATTCCTTTAGTAACCTAAGTGGTCAAAATCAGAGGAAGAGAGTCAGAAAAGCAATGCAAGCGAAATCGATGATGTATGCTCAGATAGAGATGCTCACCTAGCTTCTAGCTCTCTTTGTGCAGAATTCTAAGTAGAATTGAAACCTATACTATATGCAATGCAACCGATGAGATCACCCTAGAATAGTAATTGTTATTAATGAGAAGAACAAAAGTTGAATATCTGGAAAAGAAAATAAGAGTCCGATCTTGGACATTCCTCGGTACCCGCCACAACAAGTCCTGTAAGTGTTGTGCAGAATCTCTCATGGCACGCGGTCTCGAATCCAAAGAACCAACTATTTAATTTGAATAGATCCAAGTGCGAACTATAGATACATGCAAATCAATTAGGGCTTTGGACCTACTCTATCGATCAAGCAGTTTTATTCTAAGGCTCAATCACATCAAACAAATAAAAATAAAGTCGAAAAACTCAAAACTCATGAAACAAAATAAAAGAAGTTGGAAAACGTGAAAAAGCTGATGGAGCCCCCATTTGAACAATCACTCGAGCAACGAACCTTGTGAAGTTGCAGTGCCCTGAGAGTCTAAGTTATTACAATTAAATGTCTCTGTCTTACTTTAATTATAAGATAAAATAAATGAAATAGAAGACAAAAGTCATTATCTTCAAAATTCCTCCAAGTCTTCCTTTGTCGCTCTCTCTTGTCAGCTCGTGTAGAAAAGCTGACTCTGGTTCAAATGGGTGAGTAGAATCTACTAAGAGTTCCTCCATCGGTCTACAGTCCCTCGCAACAAATTCAAACTAGGAAGAGGGTTATATAGTTCACAAATAATATCAAATAAAATGACAAGTAAATAAAGAGATAATTAGACATGCAGAAACAAATGAAAACAATCTATGCAATGTTACTCCTCAGTAACAGTTCCATTTGTTGAACTGGTTTGGGAGGCTCTAAAAATTATTCTCACTGAAAAGTGAAGAAAAAATGTCGCTGAGGCGACCACTCACGAAACCCCGATTCAAGCACCAATTAACCCACAATCAATATAGCAATGCGAAATAAATGTGAAGTTAAAATTTATCATAACTCTACAAAATGTGTTTATAGGTGTAAATATGTAATGTGTCAAATACATGGAGAAAACGGTATAGATTGTACAAGTGAATGCAAAAAATATCCTTTTCTTGTCTTATTATTATCTTTTTATGTTGGTTTTTAGATATATATATTTTTAAAGATTTTGTTTTTGTATCTTTTATTTATTTTTAATTTTTAATTTTATATTTTCTTGTTCATTTTTTTTATTTTTAATTTCTTTTTTAATATAATATATATATATATATATTTATATAGGGTATTATATAATATAGGGCAATATAATTATAAACACAACTAAAATTAACCTTAATTTGCAGAATAATTTTTTTGTGTTATATATATTTTTTACTATTTTTTTGATTTTTCCAAATATTCTTACTGATTTTTAGGTATCTTGAAAGTCCAAAATATCCCAATACAGTGATTAAATAAATAGGTCGAATTGATTTGAGGTTTAAAAATAGAAAAAAGCTTCAAAATTTCTCAAAATCAATTTTTATATATAATAATATTAATAAAATTCAGGAACATAAAGAAATATTTTTTTGGATTTTTATAATTTTTATAAGGATTTGTAGCTTTTTATTTTTAAGGTTTTTTCTATTCCATTTTATGTGGTTTTGAGTCTGGAGTTGTAAAATACAATAATAAATGAAATCTTATTTTTGTGGAATTTTTCAAAAAGGTTTACGATTTTCTTAGATTTTTAAATGCAAATAGGGAAAAATGAGCTCCTTTTTTAATAAATAGGTAAATATGTGAAATGCAATACTTAAAATATAACATGAAAGAGGATGCAAGAATGCACTTAACCCTATTTGTTTTCATTATTATTAGAGCACATTTGTTATTTTTAGACATTAGAGAACAAGCACAAAAATAATTAAACTAGCAAGGGTATATTTGCAGTTAAAATAAAAGTCAGAGGCTACGATTCAAATTACCCAAAAGTTTACAACTAATTTTCAAACTTTAAATATTAATCTAAAAATATATAAATTATTTGGGACTTCACGCAAAATGCCCAGCTCACATGGGACGACAAGTGAGCTGAGCTAGACTAGACGAAAGTGTAAATCAATAAGCATTGGGGTATCCTTGCAATTATCCCAAAAATATAAAGCATCTTAAGCAAATTACATGACTAATTAAAATACGACAAAAATGGGGGTGTGCGTGAAATTTACCCCCTAAGGCACGGATCAGAAGGCTGAAGGCGCCTTTCTTGTCACACATCGCGCTCTCCTTGTGCGATGACATTTCGTTGGGAGCGGCTAGGATTTAATCCCGAGATGGGATCGGACGGTGGAATCTCCTCAAAATCTGAAGGCTATTGTACAATTGGAAGAATGCTCTTGATCTGACGGCTCCAGATGGCAGTGGAAGAAAACTGGAGAACATGCTTCTAGCTAGCTTAGATCTGATGATGCGTGCGACTCTGACCACCTGGAGGTCCTCTGATGGGCTCTATGAATTCTTGCAGCCTCTCCGCAACTCTCGGATACCTCAAAATGGTCTAGGCTCCATCGGAGGGTTCCTGGAGCTCTTCGTCGCTTGGATATGTTCTTGGACATCTACTGGGGCTTAGATGCCCCCTTTCAGACTTACAAAAGGGCTAGAAAACATGACAATGGAAAAGCTAGCAGGTCTGGGCAGTTGATGACATGCCAGACAACTCGGGTTAAGTAAACAAATAATCAAGGGTCGTTGTGACCCGAATCACCAAGCTCGATCATTGAAGAAAAATAAACCACTCAAAGAAATTAAGCAATCAGGCAAAAAAACATAAGTGATTTGCTATTTATTTTACCTAGTATAGCAACTACGGTCAAACATATGGAGCGCGGGAAATCCTACAAAGTAGTCAACTCTAAAAAACAAAAAAAATACTTTTAGTGGTTTTTAATTTTTGTATTTTTTTTAGTTTTTAATAACTAAGCAAAATCAACAAAGAAGAAAACAAGGCAACACCCAAGCATTTTTGGATTTTTCTTTATAGCTAGAAATACTTAGAAATAATGTAAAAATACTTTTGAGTTTTTAAGGCTTTAAGATGTTTTTAGTAATTTTCAGGGGATTTTCTGATGTTTTTATGATTTTATAAAAATCAAACAGTGGCTAAAAGAGTAAACAGTGCACTATAGTATAAATAAACATTCATTCCATAATAATAACAAAGTTCATGACATATAATGCAAATAACCCAGATACCATGTGTAGATGCACGTGACTTCAAATAGGGAGGACTACAGTTCAAATATCAGAAACTAGGAGGTCTGAACTATAAAGTATCTCCATTACAACTTTTATTTAATGGACTAAAGCTAAATGTAGAAATAAACGAGGGTAAAAGGGAAATATACCCAGTGTAGGTGTGTGCGAGGCACGTGGGGCCATGCGACGAGCTTTGATGAGGCGACAGCTGACGACTCGGATCGTCCCCTAGAAAAGATCAAACGGTTCTGACATGGTCAGGGACATGCGTCTGAGATTCTATGTTACATTACGGATCTGACGGCTGAGGACAATAGCGTGGTTGGTCGGTGCAAATCTTCCCAAACGCTGATCGGACCGTTACAGATAGGGCGTGTACGTACGATCCTCATAAAATCTGGGGCCTCCCTTTCGATCGGATGATAGGCGAGATATATGGAAGAACTCCTTCCCAATGAGCTTCACCTGAGCATGGAAGATAATCCACGACCCTGATGGAGCTACGGAAGGGCTCACCTTGATCGTGGAAGTGTTGCGCGTTCGATGGAGGACTCCTATGAGGTCGGCGACGGTCGCATGGTCGTGGATGGTGGTGCGACCTGAAGCTGCTTCGCCTGAGCTACAGGGGGATCAAATGGGCTCCTCCACACGTGCTAGTACCTGCAAGGGGGAAGGCAACGAATCGAGGGCGTGGCTCCAGTCGAGGTTATTGCATAAGTAAATGGGAGAAACGACGTGGGAATGCGGTTTGGGTCTCCGGCGTGCATGGAGGAAGGAGACCGAGCATATTCTCGCTTTGGGGAGTGAGGATCAGGTTGCAGGGCAAGGTGAAGTGTGAGTTGAATATTCGATCTATGCGACTGGGTACGGAAGTCGAAGCTCCAACCAGGAGGTAGGAGCTAAGGTGCGAGCGATGGAGCGGAACGAAAAGATCAGATTGAATTAGCAAATGTAAAGGATAGATGCTATACTTGAAGGCTCAGAGAGACTCCTATGCTTCATGTGAGGATGCACGTCGAGGTGATGGCATTGACCACGCTACGATGGGTGCGGAGTCTAGTCGTGGCAGAGCTCTCCGACTACTTGTGTGAGTTGCGGTTTTAAGCCACCAAACTCCAGTCCAAATATGCCTCCATGTTGTTGTCCCTCAGCTAGAGGTGTCTAGGGGTGAAGGAAGAGGCGAGGCATGAGCTACGATGCTAGGAGGCGGAAGAGAAGATTATATAGGCAACTCCAGGAGCCTGGGAAGATCGAGCAGGAGCACGCAACCCTAGGAAGATCCGCTACTTCCTAGGGGTCCACGAGGATCACGCATCCTAGGAGGAAGCTCGGGCGAGAAATCGAGGCATGAGACAACTGGAGTCGGGCGAGGAAATCGGGAAAAGGAGGTCCGGCGAGAAGGATCCGGTCTAACCCGGCTAGAAGAAGGCGTTAACCGGAGGTCAACGAAACTCCTGGACCAATCAAAAATTAAAATGTCTAAAAGGATTGAAAATTCAACAAAAAATAGTAAATGAATTCAAAATAAAAAGGTGTTATAGAATAAAAATGTTTATTATTTTTCAAACTATTTTCTATGATTTTATTATTTTTTATGAAAAAATAATTTAACGTAACAATGTATAATATTATGTATAGGTATGGTATACCTTTGTAATTTGTACAAATATTATTATTTTTTACACAAATACCCTTATTTTGTTTTTTATTTATTTACAACATATTTTTAGAAGTGCAAAATAATTTTTTTATTTTTACAAATTATTGAAATATAGATAATAAATAGAGAATGTGATATATACAAGTGTATTATACACAATGTAGGAATGATTTTAATCTTGTTTCTATTTAATTTTTCTGATTTTAATTTAATTTTTATATTATTTCTAGAAATATATATGAGGGAGTAAAAATAATAATTTATTTTTTTTTCAAAAATAGGTATGTACAAATATAAGTAGTATGCACAACACATAGTGAAGCTTATCTCTCTCTACTTATTTTATTTTGCAATCAGGTCAAGGCTTGACCCTCTCTTGGGGTTTGGGTCACTCTGTATTTATTCTAAATACATCATTCCTTTTTCTTTTCATTTATTCTTTTATTTAGCCAAAAACATTATAATTATGTAATATTGACTGAGTCATGCCGATTATTAAGTTATTCTTTTTACAAATAACCACTTGATTTTTTCTAAGAAAAAAAAGCTAAAATAAAAGAATAAAGAGTGAGAATCAGGGATTCATCACCCCCTATACTTTACCTTTGCTAGTCCCTTAGAAAACACTTATTTGGAAAAGAAGTGAAAAAGAGAAGGAAAAGAAAAAGAAAGAGAATCCAGGTTGATCATGAAACTTATCTAAATTGAAGTATGGAGCTTAGTCAGACCATTGGATTATTAGTTTGTTGGAACCTTATTGGGAGATAGGTTTAAGACTCAACAGCCTCTAAGTTCCACCATTCTATGGTCAAGACTCCTCAATGAACCATGTCAGAACAAGTCTACATACGCAAACTCTAATGACTATGCATCTTTCCTTATATGGTGTAAGTGATATGTAGCTCCCCACCTCAGAAATGTCAAAGAAACAACCTCCCTCAACAAGGTAACTCTAATTCCCTAGTCTAGCAGCTCTTTCCTCGAGGAGAGGAGTATTCCCTTCTAAGTTAAAGTTCAACCAGCTCAAGAAGAGGGGAATGAAGAGAATGGACCGTGACCAGTTTACCCACGTCTCCTTGGGAGCCTAACCAGTGTAGCTAAGTCTCTCGCTGCAAGCTTCATGAGATGAGAAGGTGTAATACATAAGCTTTTCTTTTTTTGACTATATACACTCCGTCATGCTTTTTAATTTCAATCAGGCCTGTCCACTTTTTTGATGTTTTTCTTGCTTTTGTACATTTTTTTCGATGTGCATATGTACAACATATCTACATGGTGAAACATATCCATAAGGAGTTTTTCTTCTTGAGCCAGTAATCTATCCCTCTTTTGAAGCATTATTGCAACCCACAACTCCTGTCTTTAGACCTCAATGCTACTAGACCAGGTTGAGATGCACATCCCTCCCTAAAGGAAGATGAGAGGTTCCACCTAGAAGTATTACCCTTGTATGCTACCCCAAGCCAAGGATTTTGCCTTCTCACCACCTCATCCGTGTTGAGCTATATGTAAGGTGTTGATCCAAGTCCAGCCATTGTTGAGCTACATTGTTAAGTGTTCTACTTAGGCTCATCACGATCACATGTGACATAGCCTAGTGGACTCAAAGAATTAAGTCACCAATGGACCTGAAAAGTCTTAACCCTGAATCATATAAGCTTCCTCTGAAGTTAGGTGGATTAAGTTCTTAACCAAGATCCATTTTCCAATTCAATTCTAGACTAGTTTAAATGTCAACTACGATTCAGAAGAATAAACAAACAAATATGTACAAAACTATTTTTGTGTAATTTTTCAAAATATGCAAAATTTCATGAAAAATGTTTGAATTCAAGGAAGAAGGGAAACCTTTTGCAAAATATTTACAAACATTTACAAACAGATAATTGCAAACTTTTCATTTTTAAATATTTTTCAAAAATTTTATACTACATAATTTTGATACAAAAATATTTACAAAAGTTTTACATACGAACACATTTTTACAAACTTTTGTAAAATAATTTTTACAAAAAGCTAGTTACAAACAAGTATTTACAAGAAAGAATTTTATATGTAAGACAAATTTTAAATTTTTTTTGATTTTTAGTTTTGTGGTTCTTAGCCATTTTATCTATTAGCACACCTAGACAAAGTACGTGTTATGGCTAAAGTATATATACAATATACAACACCCCCTATATTAAGCTCGAACGATGTCCTTAGAGTGATCAAAGAGCGATGAAAAGAAGACATAACTCGTGCTGAATATTGGGATGTGAAAAGAAGGCTATACTACAACGACGAATAAGAGAATGCAATGAATAGAGATCATTGATCCACCTATACTTAGGATTACGTAATCCTAAGTATAGAAGTCTATATACAAAGGGAAAACTGAAGGTTAGAATGTACATGGTCTACCTCCCCTATACTTAGGGTAAAACATCTCTAAGTGTAGGCAACAAAACAGAGGTAAAAAGAATCAAATAGATAATCATAAGTTTGACAACCCCCTATACTTAGGTTAAAGTATACCCTCAGTATAGCATAATCAGAAGATGAAGATGGGGTGTTAGACAAAAGAATGTGTGATATGAACAATTGGATCTATACAGCTACGGGAGAGAGGTGATAATTAGGCATGAGATGCAAATGATGTGAGTCAAAGACCACATCTCATGCAAAATGAATAGGGGCAATGTCAACAATCAGTGAATCATGATCAAGATATGGATTCAGTCGCTGACCGTTAACTTAACGGTGGATTCAGATGACAAATCAGATATATCAATGCTTCCATTGTTGTGCATCTTTTGTATGAAGTATGGTCCCTTCCATTTGCTCTACAACTTCCCTGAAAATAATCTCAACCTATCATCAAATAGCCATACTCTCGGGTTTGGCTCAAACTGTTAATGGCTGATATGAGAATCATGATATATCTTCACTCTCTCCTTGTATTGTAGGCTACTCGAAAAAGTTGTGTCTCTAAGCTCCTCCAGGGCTGCCAACTCTGCTTTCCTCTAATCTCCTATGCTCTTGGGATCCAATAATAACTTTGTGACTGCCCATAGTGAATTATTCTTGATTTCCACAAGTAGATGGCATGGCTTGCGATAAATGACATGAAATGGAGATGTACCCAAAGGTGTCTTGAAGAAGTCTGATATGCCCACAAGACCGAGTCCAAAAGTGTTGACCAATCCTTTCGGTCTGGGAAGACGACCTTCTGCAAAATAGTATTGATCTCCCTATTCGATACTTCAGTAAGACCACTGGTCTGAGGGTGATATGGAGTGGCAACTCGATGGTCAATGCTGAACTCGTTAGCAAGGGCCTTTACCTTGTCATTGATAAAGTGAGTCTCCCCATTTGATATCAACACTCTAGGAACCCCGAACCGTGAAATGATATTCTTTCTAAAAAATATGCAAACAGTCTTAGCATCTATGGTTTGGGTGGGGATGGCATCAACCCAATGACTCACATAATCCACAACGAGCAGAATGTACTCAAATCCCTAACTCCTACGGAATGGTCCCATGAAATCTATGCCCCATGAATCAAAAACCTCACACATGTGAATGTGCTGCATCGGCATCATGTCATGCTGTCCACAAGTGCCCATCCTCTAACAGTCAGTACACCTCTTCACAAATTCATCAGAATCCGTGAAGAGGGTAGGCCACCATAGGCTGGATTGGAGCACCTTTTGTGTTGTCCTCCTCCCAGAATGATGTCCTCCCGCCTCAAGCTTGTGGTAGTATGTGAGGACGCTATGGTGCTCCTCCTGAGGAATGCACCGAATCCAGATGCTATCCCCTCCTTTATGATAAAGGATGGGATCCTCCCAATGGTACGACTTAGCCTTCTCTAGGAAAGTCTCAAGTCGCTGCCTGGGCCAACCTTGTGGAAATTTCTTGGCGACAAGATAGTTTACAATGTTGGTGTACCATGGAAGCGAGGCGATATCAAGGATTACCTCATTTGGGATGGTCTCTTTAATAGGTTCCATCTTCTCTGAATCCTCAAGGTTCTCTAATCAGGACAGGTGATCTGCCATCACATTCTTGACTCCAAGCTTATCCTTAATCTCAATGTCAAACTCCTGGGGTAGAAGGATCCATCTAGTCAATCTGGCTTTGGCGTCCTTCTTTGCCATTAGGTACCGGATGGCGGTGTGATCAATAAAAATCATTACTCTGAATCCAAGAATATAAGATCTGAATTTATCCAAAGCAAAGACTACTGCTAGCATCTCCTTCTCTATAACAGTATAGTTCTGCTGAGCAGCATCTAAGTCCGGCTAGCATAGTGAATGGCATAAGGTAGTCCATCCCTCCTCTATCCTAGCACATCCCCTATGTCAAAATCAGAAGCATCTGTCATGATCTCGAATTGGAGAGACCAATCAGGTGGATGAAGGACAGGAGCCTCGACAACTAATCCTTTGAGATTCTCGAATGACGCTAGACACTTATCATCTACAATGAACTCGATGTCTTTCGTCAGCAGATTAGTAAGTGGTCGGGAAATATGTCTAAAATCCTAGATGAATTGAATCATCGGTAGAAACCGACATGCCCCAGAAAAGACCGCAACTGCCACATGTTGGAAGGTGGATTGAGTTTCCCGAAGATATCCACCTTGGTCGGATTGACCTCCATGCTCCTGTTGGAGATGATATGGACAAGCAACGTCCCCTGAGTGACCATGAAGTGACTCTTCTCCCAAGATAGTATGAGATGGACCTCGATATAGTGTTGAAGTACGTGGTCTATGCAGTCAAGACAAGTATCAAACCCATCACTGTAGACTGAGAAATCATCCATGAACACCTCTAAGCAACCACCCACTATGCCCGAGAAGATGGACAACATGTACCTTTGGAATGTAGTCGGGGCATTACATAACCCAAAGGCATCCCTTTGAAAGCATATGTCCCAAATGGACAGGTGAATGTCGTTTTATCCTGATCTTCAGGTGCTATGTCCACTTGGTTATAACCAGAGTATCCGTCAAGAAAGTTGTATTGACTCTTTCCATCTAGCGTCTCGATAATGTGATTAATAAATGGCAACATGAAATGTTCCTTCTTGGTGGCCTGATTCAATCGTCCGTAGTCCACACAAACCCTCCAAGAAGTGGGTACCCGAGTAGCTATCTCCTCTGCAGACTCACTCACAACTGTAGTGATGCCTGTCTTCTTGGGAACCACATGTAATGGACTAACCCACTTAGAGTTGGAGATGGAGTAGATAAAATTGACACTCAACTACTTTGATATCTCTTTCATAACCACATCTGAAGATTCGGGATCAGCAATCGCTGGAACTCACGCGATGGCTTGGCATCCTCCTCGAGATAAATATGGTGGGAGCATAGGGCCAGACTAATCCCCTGGAGATCAGCTATGCTCCATCCAATCGCCTTGTAGTTTCTTTCAAGAACCTGTAACAAACGAGGTTCTTGCTCTCTAGTCAAATCTGTTGAGATAATGACTAGGTACATCTCTTGCTCACCCGCAAGGAATCTATACTTCATCGACTGAGTCAAGGTCTTCAACTCTAGGCAACTGGGAGCTGGCAAGTCTGGCTTCCGAAAAGTCTGTGTGAAGGCAACCAGATCTGAATGGGAGAACTCTCGTTGTACACACAAATATAGTGAAGACGACCCTGCTGGTATCCCTTAAATCTGTGCTGGCGCAATCTCCACCCTAGTTGTGTCTCAGTGGTAATCAGACATGGAAAATATCATGGAACTCATCCCAATTAATGTATGAATCCAAGGGATCTGAATCACAAGAACAAGAAATAAACTCTGCCTCGCTATCCTGCCCGCGATCGTCAACCTCAAATGTGTCCTCTTCCAAAAGTGTGCTATCCGAACTCTCATCTACGGGAATATGTGAATGTGCAGCATCTGAAGGTGCAACAAGAGCTCCTGATACAAGATCGGACCAAACTTCTTCATCGTCTATAATCACAAAATTGCACTCCTGGTGGACGTCTTACTCTTCATCTGTCATCTACTCAGTGTCGCTCAACTGCTCGGAGTAGGGCTGAATCTCTTGCTCTAGTCTCCTCGATCGTCTCTATTTGTACACTTTTGCCCTTGACGTGAAAGTATATCTTCACACTATCATGATCTCACACCGCCTTGGTTGTGGCCAAGAATGGGAGTCCTAATATGATGGGGGTATCTGTCACAGAATTCGGGATCTCCATGTCCTGTACAACAAAGTCCATGGGGAATTTCAGGCCCTGAATTGTGAAGACCATGTCCTTCAACAACACTTCAACCTCTTGACAGATCTATCGGCAAATTAAAGGACTGTCTTGCTCTGTCGAAGAGGGCCAAACTCAAATCAGTCGAGTAAGACCGTCAGAAGAAGGTTGATGGAAGAACCGTTGTCTAATAGAGTGTGATCGAACCGCTGCTCAAGAATGTGGCATCTGGCCTATGGAGCTCCTGTGTCTGGCCTCTTGGCAAGAAATCGGTTCTGGATGGCAAAGTAGGTGACACAAGTGAGCACATGGATCTATGCATTATGGTTCCTTCTCTTCCTGCGTATGGTGGTCTTCTCTCTCAAATTTTCTAGAAGAGAGGTATGTGCTCAAGTGCCTCCTGTAGAGTCAGCTGAATTTGGAATCTAACAATCATCTGCTGGTTGAACTCTAGGTGGTGTCTCTTTGGGATTTTCTGTTTTATTCCCCTTCACTAAGCAAAGTGCATGAGGGAAGGGGATGGCCGGACCCTCTCCAGAAAGAGGGCCATGAATAGCTCCTACAACATTCAACACATATGGATTTGAAGAAGATTTAGAAACCTTTCCTTTATTCATATTTCTGATCTTTTCCATTTTTCCATTTTTTAGATTTTTCTAGAATTATCCTAAAACACAACAGAAGGCATACAATTGAAGTAGAAATGGTGGCATCAACACCACCCATGAAATATGTCTTAACGGCATCAGCACCGTTCTCTAGCTCAGCAACTGGAATAGAACTAGTGGCCTAGTACCACCAACTACATCTGGAATCTCGATGTCCTCAGTACCATCGACTGGATCTACATCCTTGGTGGCTTTAGCACCCCCGTCATTGTCATCGCAGCCGACATCATCACCGCTATCCTCCTCATCTGGCGCTCCTTGAATATCTGTGTGGTTGTCACATAGATGAGGCACCGTCGGCTGGCATCCTACCTCTCCTAAGTGTCACAAAATTAGCATCAAATATGTAGGAAGAAATATCACCCAAGGAATCACTAGGAGTAGTAGTATCTGTGAACTATACATGCTCAGACTTCATCTTCAAATTGTCCGGGTTTGGTTAAATCTGAGCAGGTATGGTGACCTTGCCCTTGATGATTTCCCTCATCTCCTGCCGGAACTCGTCCATCTTCCGCTGGAAAGATGCCTACTGGTTTAAAAGTAGGAGGCAAGATCGTCAAGGGCTGGGTTCTCATAGATAGGTCCATGAGAATCGGACGGGTTGCCTCGCTAGAAATGAGGCTGCGACTACTGGTAAAGGTGAGGGGGAGGCTGATAGTACTGCTAAGGCTACTGAGGCTACCTCCAGTATTGTCCCTGATGGTAGGGATGAGGATCCTGCTGGTATTGCTGGGATGGATGGGAGTGATGGGGCTGTTGCTGCTGTTGGTTGCTCTGTCCGCCTGAGCTAGATGCAGCTTATGGGACATGGTGCCTCTGATAGACCATCTGAATCTAGGATGATTGCGATGGAACCATGCTGTTGCTGGTACCATTCGTACAAATCCGGTTGACTTCCATCAAACGGCTCATGCTTGTAAGGTGAAGGGGGAAGAACTGCCAGGGGCTGATCTAGTTGGTATACCACCATTTGAGTGTCCTGAGATGGTGGTGGCTGGGAGTAGTGTTGCAGCAGCTGGACCAGCTCTGCCTAAATATGGTGGACCTGGCGGTATGTGGCAGAAGCATGGGTAGAGCTGCTGCTAGGATCAGCCAGTGACCTGAGATGGGGCTGTGGAGCCGTCTGTGCCTCTTGGAGACACATTATCTGAGTCTTCCGGTCACTAAGCGTCGGTGCCAACAGATCTATCTGAGTAAGGCCCTGACACTGCTTCTTCTCGATGATCTCAATGCGGTCTAGCTTCTCACTGATGATCCCCTTGTTAGTGGCTGACGACTCGGCATGTGCTACTATTGACGAAGTAGATGGACCTGCATCGACTCGAATGATCCTCTGGTAGGATATGACCTGTGGGAGGGGCTTCCCCTGAGTGTAGACCCGAGTTCTGGACATCACCGTGTAGTTCTCTACTATCTCCTCGTAGATGGCCCAGATTTGGTCCTTGTCCTTGGCAAAATAGGACCCTCCACACGAGGCATTAAACTAGCCCCTAGGGCTCTGGTGTCAGCCCACAAAAGAATCTCTGCACTAAGTTGGGCCTGGATATCTCATGATGTGGACACTGGTCGATGAGCTCTCTAAAACGATCCCAAGCCTAGTAGAACTGCTCGTTTGGGTTCATAGTGAAGTTGTTGATCAACACTATAGCTGCATTGGT
Source organism: Ottelia alismoides (assembly GCA_037367405.1). Classification (NCBI taxonomy): domain Eukaryota; kingdom Viridiplantae; phylum Streptophyta; class Magnoliopsida; order Alismatales; family Hydrocharitaceae; genus Ottelia; species Ottelia alismoides. The sequence continues at coordinate 279,770 of JAZKJV010009319.1, forward strand.
CGACCGAGTGGATAGTACTTGTTCAAGTACTCGGTTCGAAGCTGCTCCCAAGTGGTAACATATCACCCAAATGTTTTGGCCAATAGGTTGATCTATTTACTAAGGAGAAGGGGAAGGCCATCATCTTGATGGTATCCTCGTCCACAAATTTGTCGTGGACAGTACTACAAATCTTCTCAAACTCCTGGAGATGGAGGTGCGACTCCTTAGTGGTTAGCCCATGGAACTTGGGCAGAAGCTGAATAGTCTGGGGTCAAAGCTCGAAATCGCCCAGAATCTATGGAAGTTGGATCCAATGATGGGTCAGGGTTGCACCTGGGTTGTGCAAATGACTCACAGTGTGTGGTGGCCTCGGCTCTGGCTGATCATCTGGACGTCCGTCTCCTCCTCCAGTTACAGGTATCTCTCCAACGGTTGGTCTTTATGGCTCTCCTCTGCCGTCTCTCATCTTCATCAGCTCTCGTCGTACCTCTGCCATGAATGCTCCTTGGTCTCTGATCTGTCACTGCATCATCTCCAAGGATGCAAGAAGTGTGTTGTTGATGGATCCAAGATCAAGTATAACGTCGACCCCTGGGGCTACCCATCTGTGCGTTCCATTCTGCTGGCCATCTCTTGGGTCTCTACAAAGGCAAAAGACCCCAACTCAGCTGCCGTCAAATGTACATAAATCTGTGCTAGCCTCTGCTCTAGCACCTCAGGACTGGTAGAAGAAGGGTGGTCGAGGGGGAACATGGTGGTGGAGAACTTTGGTTCGGAGCGGGGTTTGGGCTCTCCGAAACAACCCTAGATGAGTGGGGAGGAGTGCTCGGAAAGCGGTTCTGCCAAAGGCAACCTAAGGGGACCTCCTTCCCATCATCGTGATTTAGGGATTTATGAAGATGAGACCTGGAATGCAAACAAGATTAGAAATCAACCCCCAATTAACCTACTCGACACTAGAGTTGATGACCGTGAAAGATCGGTCGTTAATCTTGTCAATTTTATTTAGGTGATCAATCAATCTATCAAAGCAATTAAACGAGCTATTGGGAACCCGATGCTCCCAGGAGACTAGCCCAATCCCACAGTTAGTTTTTCCCAGCCAGTATGGGTGCGGACCGTTTACCGGCTACCCGATCTTCCCAATCTGCTAAGGAAGTCCTAGACTGATTACCGGCTATCTGGTGAAATCTTCACTGGAGAACAACCAACCACGAGACTAGTAGTCTAAAAGGAGTTTAGGTATGGCTCTACCTAGTGTGTGGGTCACTCTCTCGCTTCAGATAAACTAACCAATGAGGGGGTGACTCTCCCCAAAACAAAGATTTTATGATGAAGTGTATTTTAGGGTCAAGTTTGCATTAGCAGTCACAATTTTATTTTTTCTCTTTTTTAGGTATTTTTCAAATAAAAGCAACACCTAACGAAAATTTCGATTTCCTTTGGTTATTTGAGTCCAAAAACAGGGGGAGGAAGTCAAAAAAGGCTGATGCGCGATCAAACACTATGATGCATGCAGAGATAGAAATGCGTACATGTCTCCAGCACTCTACATGCAAAATGATCCACACATAAATTTGAAGACAGAAAATAAATTAACTAAATGATGCAACGAAGAAATCGGCCTTAGATGAGCAACTTCTATTGATCGTGATGAACTGATAGCTAACTAATCAAAGAGAGAGGCCTGAGTCCAATCTCAGATGTCGATCGTTGTCTCCACAACGGATCCTGCCAGCATTGTATACGACCTCTAGCATCACGTGGCCTCTCAATTGATTAAGTTAACTTTTTCTTATTATTTAATAGCTAGGTCCAATTACGTTCTATAGGACTAAAAAGAGCAATTAAGTGTGGGGCCTTCGCTATTAACATCAGAATCAACAAAAGTCCTAAATCTAGGGGCTAAATCCTCGTGAATCAAAAGAAATAAAAGCGATCAAAACAAAAACCACGAAAAATCCAGTGAGGTCCCCCAAGCACACCGGTGCTTGGCAAAACAATACATCGATGAATCTAAGTGTCCAAGAGAGTTCAAGTCCAAAAATTATTACATTGATAATAAGTCTGCAGAAAATAAAACTACTCTATCTACTATAACTATCTTCTCCTGCTATCCTGCTCCTCCTCAGATGCAGGTACTCCAACAGAAAGTTGAAGCGTCCTTGGGCAGTTCCCCGTACAAAAAGCAAAGCAGGAGATGCGTCAGGAAATAGTTATATCGAATAGAGACGAAATACAAGAAAAGAGAAATAAAAGAGAAATTGACTACTAACCTGTGCTCCCCGGAAACGGCGCCATTCTGATGACATGCCAAGCAACTAGGGTTAAGTAAATAAATAATCAAGGATCATTGTTGACCCGAATCACCTAGCTCAGTCATTCAAGAAAAATAAACCACTTAATGAAATCAAGCATCAAGCACAAATGTAAGTGTTCGCTATTTATTTTAACTAGTATAACACCCAAGGTCGAACACAAGGAGCATGGGAAAACCTACGAAGGAGCCAAGTCTCATAAACAAAATAATATATTTTAATGGTTTTTAATTTTTGCAATTTTTTAATTTTTAATTAGAAGCAAAATCAAAAAGAAGAAAACAAGGAACACCCAAGTCTTTTGGATTTTTCTTTATATTTAGAAATACTCACAAAATTAATGTAAAGATATTTTTGAGTTTTTAAGGTTTAAGATGTATTTGATAATTTCTTGGGATTTTCTTTTTGTGATTTTATAAAAAATCAAATAGTGGCTGAAAGAGCAAATAATGCACAACCAGTATTAAATTGCAAATTAAATATAACTAAAATGCCCTAAAATCCTAGGGAGCAATTTTATGTTACAAACCGAAAATGAAATGAGGTTTTCTCAATTTTTCTTAAATTTTTATGATTTTATAAGATTTTAGGTCTTTTGTTATTTTTACGTGTTTTCTAAGCGATTTTCAAATAAAAATGCTACCGTAGATCAAAGACATAAAAAGACACCAAGAAGATTTTTTTGGAATTTTTAAAACAATTTTCGAATTTTTATGGATTTTAAAACTAGACGGACACTTTTTATAGCTTTTTGCTTTTCAAAAATAATAAATGCAAACAAATTAATCACATAAATCACACTATATACTACATGTCAACAGGAGTTGGTGGTAATTTTTATATAATTTTTAGGATTAATTTGCTAATTATTTAGTTAAAAGAAAGACAAACAATTGGTAGGGACATGTATGTAATTAAAGTAAACTTTTGGGCCAAATAATAAAAAATGTAGAAAGTATAGGGCCTAAGTTGCAAAATGTCCAAGCAAACATGTGTGCAACACATGAACGAGACTCATAGTGGTATAAATGCAAATACTATAAATAAACATTCATTCCATAACAATAATAAAGTTCAGGAAATATAATGCAAATAACCCAGATACCACGTGTAGATGCACGTGAGTTCAAAGAGGGAGGACTAAAGTGCAAATATTAGAAATTAGGTGGTCCGAACTGTAAAGTATCTCAATTACAACTTCTATTTACTAGACCAAAGCTAAATGCAGAAATAAACGAGGGTAAAAGGGAAATATACCCTTCGCAGGTGCGTGCAAGGCACGTGGGGACATGCGGTGGGCTCTAATAAGGCGACATGTGATGACTCTGATCGTCCCCTAGAAAGATCTGACGGTTCTGACGTGGTCTGGGACGTGCGTTTGAGATTCTCTACTACAGTACAGAACTGACGACTGAGGAAAGTGGTGTGGTTTGTCGATGCAGATCTTCCCATACGCTGATCAGGCTGTTATAGATAGGACGTATACGTACAGTCCTTATCAAATCTGGGGCATCCCTTTTGATCGAACGACATGCAAGATATATGGAAGAACTCCTCCCCGACGAGCTTCACCTGAGCGTGGAAGACTATCCACGACCCTGATGGAGCTGCGGAAGGTCTCGACATGATCGTGGAAGTGTTGCACGTTCGATGGAGGACTCCGATGTGGTCGGTGATGGTTGGATGGTTGTGGATGGTGGCGCGACCTGAATTTGCTCTGCCTAAGAAACTGTGGGCTAAAATGGGCTCCTCCACACGTGGTGGCACCTGCAAAGGGAAGGACGACTCGGGGGCGTGACTCCGGTCGAGGTTATTGCATAAGTAAATGGGAGAAGTGACAGGGGAATGCGTTTGGGTCTCCGACGTGCATGAAGGAAGGAGACCGAGCCTATTCTAACTCTAGGGAGCAAGGTTTAGATGATCACGTTGCGGGGCGAGGTGAAGCGTGTGTCGAATAATCGATCTGTGTGGTTGGGTACAGATGTCGAAGCTCCGGCCAGGAGGTAGGAGCTAAGGTACGAGCGACAGAGTGTAACAAAAAGATCGGATCGGATAGGCAAATGTAATGGATATATGCAATACCTAAAGGCTCAGAGATACTCCTATGCTTCAGGTGAGGATGGACGTCGAGGTGATGGCCTCGACCACGCTGCAGTGGGCGGGGAGGCTAGATGCTGCGGTGCTCTCCGACCACATGGGTGAGCTGCGGCTTTAAGCCGCAAAACTACAATCCAAAGGAGTCTCCAAGCTGTTGTCAATCGACTAGAGGTGTCAAGGGGTGAAGGAAGAGGTGAGGCATGAGCAACAGCACTAGGAGGCAGAAGAGAAGATTACATAGGCAACTCTAGGAGCCTGGAATGATCGAGCAGTAGCGCGCAACCCTAGGAAGATCTGCGCCTTCTTGAGGATCTGCGAGGATCACGGATCCTAGGAGGATGCTCGGGCAAAAAATCATGACATGAGGCGGCTGGAGTCATGAGGGAAAATTGGGAGAAGGAGGTTCAGCGAGAAGGATCCGGGTCTGACCTGACTAGGAGGCGTTGACCGGAGGTCAACGATACTCCTGAACAAATCAGAAAATTAGAATGTACAAAAGAATTGAAAACTCAACAAAAAAATAGTAAATGAATTCAGAAAAAAAGTGTGTAAAATAAAAAATATTTATTATTTTTCAAACTATTTTTCTATGGCTTTTAATTATTTTTATGAAAAAATTATTTAATGTATATATAATGTATAGTATTATGTACAAGTATGGTATACATATGTATTTTGTACAAATATTTTTATCGTTTAATTTTTACAAAAAATATTTTGTATTTTATTTATTTACAACATATTTTTAGGAGTGTAAAATAATTTTTATTTATTTTTACAAATAATTAAAATTTATATAATAAATAGAGAATGTGATATATACAAGTGTATTCTACACAATCAATGGATGATTTTATTCTTATTTTTATTTAATTTTTCTTATTTTTATTATATTTTTATATTATTTCTAGATATATATACAAAGGAGTAAAAATAATAAATTAATTTTATTTTGTCAAAAATAGTATGTACAAATATTGGTAGTATGCACAGCACATAGTGAACCCTATCTCTATCTACTTATTTTATTTCATGTTAAGGTCAAGGCTTAACCCTCTCTTGGGATTTGGGTCACCCTATATTTATTCTAAATACATCATTCCATTTTCTTTTCCTTTATTCATTTATTTAGATAAAACATGCTAATTATGCAATATTGACTCAGGCACACCGATTGCTATGTTATTCTATTTACAAATAATCACATGATGTTTTGCTAAGAAAAAGAGCTATAATAAAAGAATAAAGAGTGAGAATCTGGGATTCATCAGCATCTATTGGTGGAATTTGAAGGTGAAATGGAGGAGATGGGTCAAGGTCCGACGATCGTGGAGTAGATGGCCTCGATACCTCAATCTAAGGGGAATCGAGATGGTCTGGGTGGATCGGGAGGTGGAGAAGCAGTCAGGAAAGAAGATGGGTTGACTGGTAGGTGTTGAAAGAAGGTGGAAATGATGGTCAACATTGGCCGGAGCTTGAATGATTTGGTGAATCTTAATCCTAATCCTGAGCTAGTAGAAGCGATTAAAGCATGAAATGAAGTGCAAAATCTAAAGATGAGAGTAAAATATACTGTCAAAGTAAGAAAAACAAACCTCAAGAAGGTCAGAGCTTGACAGATGAGTCGCCTGGAGCGGAGCTCCGACGAGGTTGGGAACCACCTCTACACTCCTACCACTACAAAGAAGGCCGGGCGAAATCTCTGTCACCAAGCTCGAGCCCTGAGCGCAAGATGAAGGGGAGAAGGGAAAAAAGGGAACTGAAAATGCGAGGAAGGAGGAGGTGAAGCTCATGGACATGCGAGGAATGATGTAGGAAAATCAAGGTGAACACCTCGATTCGCTGATGCCAAGCTCGAGAAAATGCATACGCGTGAAAGAGCATGGATTGAGGAAGAAAGTCAATGAAGGAATCTATCCAAAAGATGAATGAATCGAGCAACAAAAATCGAGGAAGAGGGGGTTAAATGTAGTCTAATAGGCCTGCAACTCGGGTCAAAGAAGTTAACCCAAGTCAACGTGTGATGAGACCTGAATGGTTCACGACACCGGTAAAAAGACAAACTAGGAAAATAAATCGAAAATAATTCTAAATAAAATCAAAAATGATTTTATTAATTTTTGATTAAAACATGAAAAATTTTTATTATTTCTATAGTATTTTATTCCTATTTTTATTTATTTTTATGAGGTTATTTAATATAGGTTACTTTTTAAGGTTTCTTTTATTGGTATATTTACCTATGTTATATGTATTTTGTTTTTATTCAATATTTGATATTTTCTTATTTTTTACACACATATTATATATTTATAAATTGATTAAATATACACAAATATATTTTTATTTTATTTTCATGATATAATATGCATGCTTAAATAAATAAGGGTATTTCTTATACAGGTATAACTATAGTATATTAATATATGTCTTTTGTATATTATTTTATTTTAGTGTATTTTTATGATTTTATTTTATTTTTAATATGTACATACACTATAAAAAATAATAAACAAAATTATAAAATAATGAAAATATAAAGAATAAATAAAATGATTATTTTATTCACGAAAATCATACAATAAGGGTACAAAACCTAACTTTTGCATCTTAACACCAAATTAAGTGAAAACACCTTCAAATATCTAATAAAAAGTTATATACAATTAAAGTTGATTTTGTGCATTTTGAGTTCATGTGGAGAAGATAAGAGTCTAGGAAGTTTGGGTTTTGGCTTTTTATTTTGAGTGTAGAATGTGCGATTTGTTTATTTTTGTGTAAAGTAATTTTTATATTTTTCTATGCAATTTTATCTACAACTTTCATGTACGAAGTTTATTTCTTTCAGGTATAAAAAATAAAGAATAAAATGGGTGCTAAAAATGAATTATTAAATAAATATAATTAGGATTTTTATTTTGTTTGACCTTATCTCCTCCTACTTTATTTCTAGTCGACCCAATCATCATGATGACTTGGTCAAGGGGATTAAGGTCATAAAATACATTTGGTATTCTATTTATTTCTCTTTTCTTTTCTTTATTCTTTTATTTTGTTTTTAAACAATGTATTTTATACAATATTTATACAATAAATAATGAATACTAATTTATGCAAAATAATGCTATATACATGCACTCAGCTAGGGTTTAAAGGTCAAAATGAAAGAATAAATGTGATTAAAAGGACATTCATCAACTGCTAGCAAGGTACTTTTTGTGGATGCTTTTGGCCAACCTTGTTTAGAGATGCCACTGGTTTTGTACGGTTGTATCCTATATGTCAAAGAATGGGAGGACACGGTATTGTAAAGACAGGATTCTCATGCAGTCTGTGATTTTCTTTGATGTTTTTGATGCATGGGCATAGATTTCTTGGCTCCCCTTCCCAATAACCATGGATTCGAGTATATCTTGTTAGTGGAAGATTATTCTTCAAGATGGGTGGAGGATATCCCAACCTGAGTTGCAGATAGTAGGATTGTCTATATGTTCATCAAGGATCATATCATTTCACGTTTTGGGGCTCCAAAGCTTTTAATTTTTTATGGGGGTAGCCACTTTGTGAATAGGTAGGGACTACAATTTTCAGCATAGAGTTGCTAGTCCTTACAACCCACAATCGAACGACATGGCAGAGATTTCAAACAAGGAGGTGAAGAGTATTTTAGTTCATCATGATAGGAAGAATTGGGCTCAGTTGTTGGACCAAGTTCTGTGGGCCTACAGGACAACCTATAAGACACCTTTAGGCACTTCACCTTTTTGGATGATTTATGGAAAGCCATGCGACTTGCCTGCTAAATTGATTCACACGTCTGAATGGGCAATCAAGAAAATAAGTTGGAGTTGTAACCTGGGAAAGCTTTGTAGATACTTAAACCTTAATAAGTTGCTGGAGATTCGTAATAGAGCATATAACAACAGCTCGGTCTATAAGAACAAAGTTAAGAAGTGGCATGATTCACATATTAGATGCAAGAACTTTATCCCAAGATGAAATGTATGGTTGTTTTATGCTAAGTTACGAATTTTCCACGAGAAATTAAAATCCAAATGGACAGGTCCTTACATAGTTAAGGAAGTGCATGGAAATTATAGTGTAGAGATTCCAAATCTTTCAGATGGTGCACCTTGCTTCTTGGTAAAGGATTAGTTGTTGAAACATTTTGTTGAATCCAATGAACAACTGACTCCTATTGAAGTGATTGACTTCATGTCAGTTGATTCGTTTGCATACATCTCTGATACAACATGAAGTTAGAATAGAAGATTCACATCAGTCAGATTCAACTTCAATCATATTCATATTCTTTCTGGCTTTATTCTTTTAGGGTTTAGTTTCTCCTATCTACATACTCTTATTCCTAACTTAGGTTATTTTCAACCTAAGTATAGGGGGGACACTGACCCTTTGTTGTAGATTCTTCATTTTCTTTTATGATTGGTCTCTCTACTTTATTTTCCCTTTCTTTACTTAGGCTATTTTCAGCCTAAGTATAAGGGAGCCATTTCATTCTATTATTTAGTAACTATTCTTTTCACTCTTCCTTCCACCTACTTTATTGATTTAGCTCTTGTACATTTATTTATATTTTGAAGAGCTATGGCTTCATATGACTTTATACTATGAGGACATAGCAAAAGCTAAGTATAGGGGGTGTACCTTATATATATTTTTACTTTAGCCATAGCTCGATTTTATCTTTTTCAAATTTTTGGGGTTATGGGTATCATATTATTTTTAAAAGTGAGTTTCGTACAAATTATTTTGAAAAGTATTTTAAAACTATTATATACCTATTTAACATGGTAATCAAAGTATTTTACATGGATTTATGAAAATACAATTTTAATTATTTTAAAAATCTTTGTAAATATTAGGGAATCTTATACTTATACTTATGTGTCATGGTTTATAATAAAAATTCAAATTTATTTTCGAACTTTAAGGGTGCAAATTGAATTAACTAGTAAATAAAGACTAATTCTTGTGTCTCTTCAGTTTCTTCTTTATGTCATGAGTTTCTGAGAGGCTATGACAGTTCATTGAACTACCAGGTTTTTAGTATTTAAATGGTCTTCTAGTTTTAGGATTTTTACATAGTTGAGCATGGAGGAAATTCTAGATATAAACTATATATTTTAGAAGATCAAGCCGATAAAGAGTTCTTTGAGGAGAGTGATGCCACTTGAGGAAGATAACATTTTACTAGAGGAGTTAGATATGGAGGATCCTATATCTTCCCTTGATGATATTTAGTTAGTTGATAGTCGTCTTACATGTATGTTAGGTCATCATCTTGTGTCTAATTTTTCAATCTTAAGGAAAACCCATAAGTCTATTGCAGGAGCCAAGGGTTGGATTTGTCTTCCTGCTATTTTGGAGAAATTTAGATCTTCCCATGTTGATATAACTACAACTTTTGAGGAAGAATGGCATCATTTTAGGCAATTTACGGTCCAAGTCGATGAAGATATTTCTTGTTACAATTATGAGGTTTGCTCTGTGAGGAAAATTAAAATGAAGCATAAGGCAACCTACGATTTCAAACCTCAAAGATTCAAGTCAGATTTGAAGATGTGTGTTTGTGTATCCTTGTGTTGCCACTCTTGTTCCAGTCTGTTTTTTTGTCTTAAGGATACCTGTAATGTTTAATAAAAATTCTTCAAATTATTTCTAACTAACCAACTTGCTAACTTATTAGTTGGTGTTTTTTCCCTGACACCTACACTTTCTCACTCAAGGCTTGAGTTGTATGTTAACACTTGATTTATGAGGTCTAGAGACTTAAAGTTAACATAACTTAATCATTAGGGTCTTAGACTAAAAAATTCAAAATTCCATAGTTTGAAAGATTTGTGTGCTATATAGCATGATCAATCTTCTTTTTAAAGAAAATGACTATCAATCACTTGCACGATTGCGTTCATGATTGAGATGATTTGAGGTTTCACTTGAGGAACTGGGATATGAGATTCAAGTTTGGACATGATTTTAGGATACTCGAGGATGGATAAGATTAAGGAAGGCTTCAAGAAACCTTAGTGTCAGCATCTTAGTCAGTATGGGACTTGGTTCTCATATTAATCTATTGATCAAAACCTATGTGCCAGGGTGTGATGACATCTAATTAATTTGTTGATCAGTATGTCCCAATCCTTGGTAAAAGCAATGGATTTAGCTAAAATAAAATTTAAAAAATGTTGATGAAAAGAAAAGCTCCAAGCAATTACAAAGTTACGTCATATGTGCTTATAGATATGGAGAGCACCCCCAACCATTATGTGCCCATTTGGATCAAGTATTAGTCTTTTATGAGTCGGGCTAATACCTCAAAAAGGACTTTGCATCATTAACGCTACAAGTCTGGGTGCAAGTATATTAGATATTTTAAAAAGATGCACCCCAATGTACTCCTAGGAAAACAAGTACAGATTCAATCTCTTTTGGAGGACACAATGATCGACATTAAAAATATGCAAATGTTTTGAGTATTGGCACTTGAGCGAAACCTTGTTCCAATGAGAAGAAGAAAAAAAAATGACACGATACTAATAAATTTATTATCTATCATGTCATCTACACTTTCAAGTATGACAAACTAAAGTGATAGTGGATTGAAGCAAGACAAGATTTAATCCGTAGTGTTGATGGTTGGGTCCTTAGGAGAATCTTTTGTATTGAAACTTTGGGTGACATCTAGACTCTACTCTTGTGAATGCAGTCAACACATTAAGTCATACCTCTTATATATATTTATACATTAAGAGTCTGATAATTAGAGGAGTTGAATTCCTTTTGATTAAGACGTGGATCAACTTAGAGTCGTAGGATTTCTAAAAACCAAGTGTTCTAGGTCAATTAAGACATGTATACTTACTTGCACATGTCATGGAATTCATTAATTAATATAAACTTTCTAACTAATTCTTTAGTTATTTGCTCAAGGACGAACTTAGATTAAGTATAGGGGGTGATAAATCCCATATTTATATACATTATTTCATATTATTAACCCTCTTGCTTATGCAAATCACTAAGATTCATTAAGAAATGGGTTCAATTAATTTATTGTTTGTATAAATAATTAACTTTAATTATACAATATTATTGTGCTATTATTTTATGTGTTTATTTATTATTAAATAATATAAAATAGGATAAAATTATACATAATTAATATAAAAAATTATAATTCAAAATCCAAAAAATAATAAAAGAAAATAAAAGAAAAATGTCTTTAGTATTTTAGTTATTTGTTTAATTATTATTTAAGTATAGATGACTATATTTCTTTTTTACTTCTATATGAAAGTTGTAGATCTCATCGAGATCTACAATTTCATGTCCATCACATTTCCTAATTCTTCTTCTAATCAATTGTTTTTTAGTTTTTTCTTAGCTATTGGTTTTCTGATTATTCGATTGGGACATGTGGCAACCTCTTGGCCGCCCACGTGGTCACTTCTTTCTCCGCCACCTACTTTTTTAAGACCATCTGATCATCTAGATCAGACGATCTCTAGCCACCATCACCTACCTTGATATTAGCCATTCAATCGATCTGGATTAGACGTATCTTGTCCACTAGTTAACTACCAAATATCAACCATCTGAATGCCAGATTGGACGGTCGAAGCATTTCCTTCAACCTCCAAACGCTCCTCCAAGGGATTTGTCTCCTCGCGTCCACCTAACTTACAACCGTTTTCTTAACCACTCCTGTCATCAGATCTGCCAACTGTCAGCATCCTCAATTTCCCCTATCTTCCCTCTCTATCGCATGTATCTTAGCATCCCTTGTTCTAACTTTTATCGTCAGTTGCAGTAGGATGAAACCATTGATTCCATAAACAACATGCAACTCTCATCACTGAAGGATATGTTCTAATACTCAAGCGCATCAAGGAAGCGTGAGCATCGTATCGAATACGACGAGGAACGACTGGTCGTACTAGTTGTTCAATGCAGCGGAAATTAAAAATTTTCGTGTGACGAAACCACATGATCCAAGAACACTTCTCGTATTGTTTCGTCTAAACCACAAACAAGTAATAGGATTACCTCTTAAAGCGCGGTTGCGATCAAGTCTCTAAACGAAGAGACCTCCTATCTCAAGTCCGATCCTACGGAGGAGAAGCTTGCGAGCGTGTTGATGAAACACATGCTTCTCGCAATCCATGTTGATGATCCAAGCAGCAAATCTCCTGATCTCGATGCACGAGATCCGATGTCTTCTTCATGAGCGAGGCACACCGAAGGAGACGGAGATCCACGAGCAAACGATCAGGCAGCATAACGACGACGTTGCAGCGATGGAGAACCTCTCTAAGGCATCCATGGTGGACGGCCACATGAGAGAAGGAGGGCGTGTAGAGAGAGAAAGAGAGAGAGACTTATGTTCTCTTGTGTGTGTAAAGAAGAGCAAAGGGGTGCCTCTCCTTTTATAATATTTTGGGATCTATGAATCTCAATCTATGGGCAACACAAATCCAATGGCTCTCATTGATTTGTATTTCTTTTAATGGCTAAGATTTGTGTTGGTAAAAACCAATAACAGGTAATTTAATTTGGATTAAATCTATATTGATAAATCAATATAAATCAATCCCAAATTAAATCAAGCAATCATGGAGATTATAGGAATGAAGATTTCCTCCTTCCATAATATGGGATTTGGTGGCAATCTCATGTAATCTCATGATATCTCATGAGATTACATTATTCCATGGAAATCTCCAAGATTTACAACAACACTTGTTGTAAATTATTCAACAAAAATAATTCATAATTATTTTGTGAATATTGCAATCTTGCCATTGAAAAATTGTAAATCACATTCGCAACCCAAACTAAAATGTGAATTACATTTTCGATTTAATATTCAATGTGAATCTAATTCACATTAACATTTAATTAGAGAATGTAAATTAAAAATAGCTCTCTCTTATATATTATAAATCACATTTATAATATATATGATTAGTATGGATAGTGCTATCCACATTATTCAATATCCAAGATAATTAAATCACATTTAATCATCTTGAATCTCTATTCTCATGTGACCAAATAATATGAATCTCATTCACATTATTTACATCGTTGATAATCAAATTACATTTAATTATTTAAGATAGCTCTCTTTATAATATGAATCGAATTCATATGATAATTAAATCACATTTATTTATCCAGTTTCTCAATGCTTGGATACTTATATCAACAATGAAATTATCCCGAACTCTTTCAAGGAAAATGCGCTTTCTCTGCGAATACTTGGAGATAAGGACATGGTGATTGTATTGTTCCACGTATAGTGACTTGGATATTGAGATCACATCTCAAATCCAGATCTTGAGCCTCCCATAGATGCTTGATTACATCAAGACCGCAAATCTAATCTTCTCATTGCATCTGAATCACATTCAAATTGATGTCCAACATTTGGACTAAGATTAGATTACTTCTCTACTGAGAGGGGTCACTAAAATCCAGACCTATTTAATCACTCCCTAGGAATGGAAGCGTCATGGTTATACAACCGTTTATGATCACATCACCCTCAGGTATTCTCAATACCTATACATCCTGCATACTGGAAGACTCAGAATAAACCTGAAGTATAAGATCAATTTTACATTGTCTACTTCAGAATTTTATCATTAAGTTTCTCATTTGACTATTGGAAGTTGGTATCGATCATATACTTTCCAAAAGCATATATCATACCTAAGTGTTGATCATATACTTTCCAAAAGTATATATCAAACCTACAAATTCAGTGAAGCTTCCAAAGCGAGATGACCATGCACGGAATTTGATTCTTCCCAATATCACATGAGTGAGCTCATGTCTTCCGGTTCAATAATGTACCTGTATGATCCCTTTGAGAGATCGTATTACTCATATGCCCTTATATGCACACCAACGCGCCGGTGTATAGATCTTGATTAGGTCATCAACCTATTGGTCTGCCAGATGTACATACTCATACATATAGTAACACATCTGTCTCCGGTCAGAGGATGCGTTTCTATATCGTGACAGCATACGTCATAGGACTTTGGTTATCTCTATCTCGTTAAGTCAACTCTTTGACCTAACTTATCTAACACCTCCGAATCTCTATTCCTATGCAGAGGACCTGCATCAAGAGGTCGATTAGATATTAGCCTAAATGAGAAAGGATTGCCATCTCCTACTCAGGCTGGAGATCATCTCTTAACAATCATTTGATGGTTCTTGGTGAGTCCTCAATCTAACTCTTTAGATGTTCATTCAAGCACCAACCTCTATGATTCAATATTTGAATAAACAGCTATATAATCATCAAGATTGCCATGGTACATAACCCTCATTGTATTAAGGGACCTATTATGCAAATTATGTATTCTTCATTTCATATCAGGGAATGACATTCGAAATAACATTTATTGCATAATGGCTCGTCGTGGGCTCGTATGTCCAACAATCTCACACTAGCCCAAAGAGTCATTAATGGGCTAATCATTTAAACCTGCACTCATGTGACAATCAAAGGCTATTTAGAAAAATAGCTAGGTACGCTGATCAGTCACTCTGTTCCCAAGAGACTATGCCATGTCCTTTTACGGCACTTGCATATCTCCTAGTAACAGTGTTCGCACCCAATGCGAATGTTGCATCTCGTGCAACCAATACTCAGTCATATCAGTCATAGTGTCCTTGACACTACACATAAATAATTATTATAAACAGTATGTAATTTCAATTATCCTTATCAGAATACCCTTATTCCTGGAAATCTCTATCTCCTAAGGTATTCGTAGTTAAGACCTTATAAATCTCCATCTATAAAGTTTTAATTACTTGAAAATAAGACTTAGAGATCACTATCTCTAAAGTCTTGTCATCTTTGAGGACATTGTTATTACTGCAACCAAGTGTTTTATTGACATAGTAGTATTAGTAACAGTTTACTACTCCCACTGCATGGCAGCCATCTAGCTTTTGTACACATCTAGCACACACCCGGCTTCTCAGAACTGATGCCCAAGGGCTAGCAATTTTAGCATTCACATCCTCAAATCTTTGAGGTGCTATCCCTTTAGATAGGTTAGTACCATATCTTGAGGGGAATAATCCTTTCTTGGAATTTTCCAGAAAATGGAAATGTCCAAGGTGTACCAATAATGTGACGGTCCCAATATCCTCTTCTCTTTACTTCTGAAAACCTTCATAACTAATATCTAAGAGGTATCCTTGAGATCATATCTCGAGGAATGGGACAACTATATTATAAAACCCTTATTATTATCATACTTAGATCATTCCAAATGATTAGGATATCTACATTTAGCAAGATGAACACAATGACACTTCCACTAAGCTTCATATGGTTTATCAAGATTCTATCTGAAACCATAACATTTATGATTTCCTCAAATCCAATATTCCAACTACAAGAAGCTTATTTGAGTCTACAGATGGAATTCCTTAGCTTGCACTCTTTGCTTTCCTCAACCATGAAGCCCTGGGGCTACTTCATATGAATGTCCCGAGAGAGGTATTCATGGAGAAATCCAATATTGACTTTCATCTTAAAGATGTCAAAGTCAATTTGTGTAGCTATGGTTAGCAATGTTCTGATGGGTTAAAGCAAGGTCACTGGAGAGCAACTCTCATCGCAAGCGATGTCTTCTCTTCGGTGTGTAGCTCATGGCTACGATACGTGCTTTGAAGGTGCCTTCTCATCAGGTTCCCTCTTTCTCCTGAAGATCCATTTACACCTTAATGGGTCTAACCCTTATAGGTGGATCATCGAGGGTCCATATACAACATTTGTATATGAAGTCTATTTTTGACTTTATTGCTAACATCCATCTTTCCATGTCATGATCTTCAGAAGCTTCATCACATGAAGTAAGATCATTGTTAGACTTAATTGACACATGGAATCCATCCTCAAACTCATTTGAAGAGGTATTAGTGTTTCATCTTTAATTGTCCTTTAGTTTCCGATTTCAGGAGCCTCATTATCATCTCAAGATTAAATGAGTTCCTTTACTTCATTTTCATCTTGATTCTCAAGAGAGTCATCCTATAAGAATCATATTCTCAAAGATGAGATCTTTTAAGAATCTCAAGGTCATAAAGTAGGTATCCAATACCATCCTTTATTTTTCTAATGAAGTAGCACTTTCAAGTGCTAAATTCCAGCTTACTTGCTTGGAACCTTATTAAGGTTATAAATTGTAGTCTCTACTATGTATATACCTAGAAACTAACAGGTAATTATGCTAAAAATCATTATTGATCAAATCATGTCATACATGATCCAATTGTATCTCCCTACAACTATCTTGAGTTTAGTTTTATTAGGAGGAGTGGGATAAAAATAGAATTCATATCTCTATAAGGTATTCCATGAATTCATCTAATAGGTACTGGCCACAGATTAGATCAAATTCATTTAATCTTCCTTCAAACATTGGTTCTAAACCAAACTTATGAAATATTTGAAGACTTCAAAAGTTTCTAAGTGAAGATAAGAAATCTCATATCACAAATAATCATCAATAGATATCACATATCCATAATGTTTAATCTGATATAGATGATACATACATCAATGTGCATGAGATCTTGAATACCTTGATATCTTACACCAATCCAAGGAAGGGTGTATTGTACGTTTTTACTTTTGAATACAATATTCACAAGTATGTAAGATTTCAACCTTTAGACAATCTAAAGTTTCATTTCTCACTAGTCTATTGATCACATCAACAGACAAATGTCCAAGGCTTGATGCCTGATCATTGTCAAATGATCTTCATTCTCCTATTGATCTTTTAAGGTTTAATTTCAGTATTAGAAATGTTATTGAACCATTCATTAATTTCCTAATTTAGTAGAGTCCACTAGATTTTAGATTACTATCTGAAATATCTCCATCATAACTCTTTATGATAGGTCTATTAGAGAATTCATGTTTATTTCCAACATTTAAAAATAAATAATGAATGTATTCTAATATTCAGGTCAAAGAGACATTCTCTACGACTAAGGGCTCCCACTGAAAATATGAAGTCTATTAATCCAGTGGAAATTGTTGCAACAATTGCATCAATTCCAACATGGATGACCATTAAACCTTAAGATCAAATTTCTAATCTTCTAATACATATGTAACCAATTGCAAGCGTTATTAGAAGTTTGAGATACAATTATTAGACTTCATCTTATCAAATAAGTAAGTCAATTTCAATGATTATATGTAGATTATTCTTATGTACTATCCGATTCCTTCTCTAAAGATTCTAGATAGATTTGATAGTCTACTATCAACACATCAGCTTGTTGCAATATTATTGGCATTCATCCAGCTCTTTGGATGTCATATGGGAGTCATAGAAGTACGGTCAACTCTTTGACAATACTTCTCATCTTGGGTCCCACCCATGATTCCACAGCGCTCTCTGCATCTTAAACAACCATTGCTTAAAACTAAGTATCTCTTGTATTGAACTCAAAAGAATTCAATGTAAGAGTATTTCAACATTTATACATGCTTCATTCAATTCATACAATATGAATAATATGTAGCATCATGAATGATCAGAGTATAGACAATAGAATGATGACACTCATCGTGTCTACATCCATCTAAACTCTTAAACATTGGTTCAGGTAGGTACTCAAACAATTTGAATACAACATCTCTTATAGAGCCACCATTTAGTGTGATACAGAGAACCATGTCATTCATGATTAAATGTCGAGAGCACATATAATGCCAGAACATCATCTTAGAATTTTATAAGGATTGTTTCACAATTACGATCATAATTGACATGTCACTTCCAAAGTACATTCAATGAGAGATCAAGATTATAGAGACATACAAACCCTAGGGTTGTAGTCCTATTGTCTATTCAATTGTCATTCCTCATTATTATGAGGAAAATTGCACATTGCAACCACATACATTATGTATCCAACTGCAAGTACAATATATTGATTATGGATCCAATCCATGATATTTTACTGGTTATTAGTAAGTATAGTATTGAGTGGGTTTAATGGAGAATTATCTGAAATAAGAAATTTGCATAAATATATGTAAATATATATATATATATACACATTTTACATTGATTTAGGAATTTTTATATCTAAGTTTTCTTGCCTTGTCAACACTGAATGTACATTCCCTTAATCACTTTGAATTTAAGAGATATAATTACCATAATATCTCGGCAAGATCTGGGATCTCCTTACTTATCTTTGTTACATACCAATAATATGAGAATCTGTAACTCGGTTAAAAAGAAGCGGGAACACATTCCGTCTTGCAAGTCCAACTTGCATCTCCCATTTCAGTCTTTAACACCCAGGCCCACCACCCCTAAGGTGATGTTGACGCATCATTAATTGAACCAACTGTCAATAGAAATAGTACTCGCTATGCGCAATCCAATATCACCCCAATAATATGAGAATATGATATTGGGGTCACTACGCATACGACCTTACTCTTTCGAGAAGCAAAGAGCCCGATGCAGATGCGCTTGCATACAGGAGCTATCACTTCGGACAGGCATCTTATACATACAATCCCTAGAGACGGAACCCTTCGCCTTGAAGGGAGACCATGGATGTCACTTATGTGATCCTCCATATCATATTCAAATTCTAATTAGTTATCATGAATCATATTCACATAATTAATTCTTCCAAGGGAAATACACATCTATTCATAATATAGTGTTTTAATTTGATATAATTAATTCGATCTCATTAAATCAATTATCAACCTAATTCAATCAACAAACTTGATTGGTTTTACTTGAATATATATATATATGGTATTATCTCAAAGTACGAAATAATTCGAATTTTAATAATTAGAAAAATACATCTTAATTTCTCCGGCATTATTGAGTCCCTACCCGCTATCATGGCCAGTACCGATGGGAGTGGGACGAAATTATTATTTTCGTGTATAAACAATTTAAATGGGGCCGAAAATAATCACCAAATAGAGATGCGAAAATGAAATGCGATAAAACATTTCGCAAACCATAACGAACCCAAGTCATCCTAGGTTTATGGATCATATCCGAAACCTCCAACCTGGCTTCGATACCACTTGAAGGATATGTTCTAATCCTCAAGCGCATCACGGAAGCGTGAGAGTCGTATCAAATACGATGAGGAACGAGTAGTTGTACGAGTTGTTCTATGCAGCGGAAACTAAAAATTTTCATGCGATGAAACCACATGATCCAAGAACACTTCTCGGATCATTTTGTCTAAACCATAAACAAGTAATAGGATTACCTCTTGAAGCGTGGTTGCGATCGAGTCTCTAAACGAAGAGTCCTCCTTTTCTCAAGTCCAATCCGACGGAGGAGACGCTTGCTAGCGTGTTGATGAAACACGTGCTTCTCGCAAACCATATTGATGATCCGAGCAGCGAATCTCCTGATCTCGATGCATGAGATCCGAGGTCTTCTTCACGAGCGAGGCACACCGAAGGAGATGGAGATCCACGAGCAAACAATCTGGCAGCATAACGACGATGTTGCGGCGATGGAGAACCTCTCTAGGGCATCCATGGTGGATGGCCACATGAGAGAAGAAGAGAGGGCGTGTAGAGAGTGAAATAGAGAGAGACTTACGTTCTCTTGTGTTTGTAAAGAAGAGAAAAGGGGTGCCTCTCCTTTTATAATATTTTGGTATCCATGGATCTCAAACCATGGGCAACACAAATCCAATTGCTCTCATTGATTTGTGTTTCTTTTAATGGCTAAGATTTCTATTGGTAAAAACCAACAACTATTAATTTAATTTAGATTAAATCTATATTGATAAATCAATATAAATCAATCCCAAATTAAATCAAGAAATCATGGAGATTATTGGAATGACGATTGCCTCCTTCCATAATAGGGGATTTGGTGGCAATCTCATGTAATCTCATGATATCTCATGAGATTACATTATTTCATGGAAATCTCCAAGATTTACAACACTTGTTGTAAATTATTTGACAAAAATAATTCATAATTATTTTGTGAATATTGCAATATTTCCATTGGAAAATTGTGAATCACATTCGCAATCCAAAATAAAATGTGAATTACATTTTTAATTTAATGTTCAATGCGAATCCAATTCACATTAACATTTAACTAACGAATGTAAATTACAAATAGCTCTCTCTTATATATTATAAAACCCATTTATAATATATATGATTAATATGGATAGTGATATCCACATTATTCAATATCCATGATAATTAGATCACATTTAGTCATCTTGAATCTCTATTCTCATGTGCCCAGATAATATTAATCTCATTCACATTATTTACATCTTTGATAATCAAATTACATTTAATTATTTAAGATAGCTCTCTTTATAATATGAATTGAATTCATATGATAATTAAATCGCATTTAATTATCCAGTTTCTCAATTCTCGGATGCTTATATCAACAATGAAATTATCCTGAACTCTTTCAAGGATAATGCGCTTTCTCTGCATATACTTGGAGATAAGGACATGGCGATTGTATTGTTCCACGTATAGTGACTTAGATATGGAGATCACATCTCAAATACAAATCTCGGGCCTCCTATAGATGCTTGATTAAATCAAGATCGCAAATCTAATCTTCTCATTGCATCTGAATCACATTCAGATCAATGTCCAACATTTGGACTAAGATTAGATTACTTCTCCACTGAGAGGAATCACTAAAATCCATACATGTTTCATCACTCCCTAGGAATGGAAGCATCATGGTTATACAATCATTTATGATCACATGACCCTCTGATATTCCCAATACCTGTACATCCTGTGTACTGGAAGACTCAGAATAAACCTGAATTATAAGATCAATTTTACACTGTTTACTTCAGAATTTTATCATTAAGTTTCTCATTTGACTATTGGGAGTTGGTATCGATCATATACTTCCAAAAGCATATATCATACCCAGGTGTTGATCATATACTTTCCAAATGTATATATCAAACCTACAAATTCAGTCAAGCTTCCAAAGCGAGACGATCGTGCACGGAATTTGATTCTTCCCAATATCTCATGAATGAGCTCATTTCTTCCGGTCCAATAATGAACTTGTATGATCCCTTTTGAGAGATCGTATTACTCATATGCCCTTGTATGCACACCAGAGCGCCGGTGTATAGACCTTGATTAGGTCATCAACCTATTGGTCTGCCAAATGTACATACTCAGACATATAGTAACACATATGTCTCTGGTCAGAGGATGCATGCCTATATCGTCATAGCATACGTCATACGACTTTGGTTATCTCCATCTCGTTAAGTCAACTCTTTGACCTAACTTATCTAACACCTCCGAATCTCTATTCCTATGTAGAGGACCTGCATCAAGAGGTTGGTTAGATATCAGCCTAAATGAGAAAGGATTACCATCTCCTACTCAGGCTAGAGATCATCTCTTAACAATCATTTGACGGTGCTTGATGAGTCCTCAATCTAACTCTTTAGATGTGTATCCAAGCACCAACCTCTATGATTCAATATTTGAATCAATAGATGTATGATCATCAAGATGGCCATGATACATAACCCTAATTGTACTAAGGGACCTATTATGCAAATTTTGTATTCTTCATTTTAGATCAGGGAATGATATTCGCAATAACAGTTATTGCATAATGGCTCACCGTGGGCTCGCATGTCAAACAATCTCCTCAAAACTCCTTCCCCTATAGTCAGTAATGGTCATCTTCCTGTGCGTGAGAGAGAACCAGACTCATCCTCACAGTGTGATAGAGAGTGAGTGACCTTTGAGAGCAATGGTAATGCTTCTTCCTGTGAGAACATAGGCTGCATTACAGTGTCACAGCTAATTCCATAGCTATTTGAGCACGATTATCTAAACCATAGATTCTTAAGCTCAAAGCTTCACGTAGCCATCGATTCAACTTCTAGTCCATCTTCAATTTCATTTCTACTTCATGGTAATTATGTGATCTTAGTTAACTTTATTTTCACGTTTTTATTCAATTTGAGTATATGCCTTAATCGATGATTTTATTGTCCGTATATTTTCACCATTAATCCATCATCCTTGCGTGTATTTATTGCATGTATTTCCAATATGCTTAATCGCTTCTCCATCAACATGATCAAAATGATCGTCTTCTTATTTTTCTCGAATAAGAATCCACTTAGGGCTTGATCTCCTACGGCAATCAACCCTTCATTTCTTATCGTTATCATCCCAAAAGATTTCATTCGTTGTGCCTTTTTCTTCTAAGTCGTGCAGGTCCTCAATGAATGGAACGTGATCGGAGTCAACTTAAATAATTTGCACTCCGACGAGCTTGCATCGAACCAGGGATCGAAGACTCTCCATCAAGTATTCTGAGCAACACAATCGTTGCAGGAGATTCTCGAGGGTTCATGGACTTTCAATCCAAGAAAAGAAGCACAGAGGATGAGAAGAGGCTTTGCCTGAGCACATGCTCCTCCACCACACGTAGAGGAAGGAGTAGCTCTTGAAGTAGCAGATACCCTTGGATCTGCTCAATTTAGGTGAGATCTGATGGCTTAGAACTTGCCACGTCTTTCCAAAGACACGGTCCCAAAGCAGTTGTTCGACCATAGGTTCGGGTGGCTCGAGCCAACCTTGAAGCGTAGCAGCCCACCAAGTGTTCCACGCCACTTTCTCGAGCCTCCACTCGATCACGTGAAGTGCACATGCTACTGGGTCATTTGCAATATAAGCCCGATATCTTGTTAATATTATTTTTAAATCTCTACACGCCAGTTACTTTGCATAATAGCCCTAGTGACTCATGTAAATTGCACTTAAGTCTATGTTTGGACCTAATAGTAATATATATAATTAGTTTTCTTACAGATATGCCCCTATCTTGTGATCCGAAATTATGTTTTTAATAAAATTAGTGTCGTTGGAAACCTCATTTCATTCTCTTTAATTGAGTATATTTAGGTCATATGTTATATATCCTTCACGTATTTAGTTTTAGAGATCTATTTTTTCTATTCATCCTTCATAATGAATTAATTTGAGTTATTCTTTAGTTGAATTGGATCTGCATGACACTAGAATTTCATTAAGTAACTTAAATAAAATCACAAGTAATTATTTACTTAACCAAGAGCATTCATTTTCATTATATGTCTTAGTTTGTTCATTGCATGAATGTTTGCCATATAAAATAAATGCATAAAAAAGATTGAAAAATTGCTTTGATAATTGTGTGTACCCTTGAATTGTTCTTGACTTGGAACCTTAAAATCACTTAATTAATTAATTAGCACTAAATTTAATGAATTAATTGCTCGTATCATTGCGTTCGAACATGGACTTTCCTAGGTTATAAATAAAAAACCGAGTCCTCTTCGCGGAGATACATGACTCGATTCTGCATGAATGTAAATCAGACATACTACAACTGAAGTATCTGCTGATTCGTGCTTCATCAAGCGTCCATCATAATCTCAAAAGGAAGAGACCAATCTGGTGGATGCAGAACAGGAGCTCATATGATCAAATCTTTCATTTCATAGAATGCATGAAGAACCTTATCATCAACAACAAACTCAGTCTCCTTGCATAGCCCCAGAAGAGACCTTAACTTCTTCAAAGTTGACGGTTACTATAGCTTGGAAATCACATCAACCTTGGCCAGGTCAACCTCCATAAAATGTTTGGAGATGACGTGGCCCAATACAATCCCATTAGTCACCATAAACTGACTCTTTTCCCACAAGAGCACAAAATTCACCTCACAACAATGCTGAAGTACTCGATCTAAATAAGCTAGACATGAATGAAAGCTATCATTGTTGATTGAGAAATTTCCCATAAAGACCTCAAGGAAACTACCTACCACGCCGTCAAAATTGGCCAACATACACCTCTGGAATGTAGAGGGAGCATTACACAATCTAAAGGACATCCATCTAAAGGTGTAAATGCCAAACAAACAAGTAAAGTAGTTTTGTCTTGATCCTAACGAGCAATTGCTACCTAATTGTACCCTAATTACACATTCAAGGAACAAAAGAACTCCTTCCCTATCGTTTTTTCGATGATCTAGTTAATAAAGGGCAGTGGAAAGTGATCTTTCTTGGTCGTTGAGTTCAGGCACCGGTAATATACACAGACATGCCATGAAGTGGGTACTCAGGTCGGAGTCTCCTCACCTCTATCATTCATCACAATTGTAATCTTGAATTTCTTCAAGAACACATGCAATAGACTGACCCATTTGGAATCATAAATGGGATAAATAAAGCAAGATTTTACACCACTTCCTGATCTCCTTCATGATAATTTTCTGGAGATGAGGATTCAGATGACGCCGAAACTCATGGGATGACTTACTATCATACTCTAAGTATATATGATGTGAACACAATAATGGATTAATCCTTTGGGGATAAGAAATCTTCCAACCTATGGCCTTGCAGTTTCTCTCCAGAACCTCTAGCAAGCAAGATTTTTGGTCGTCGGTCAACTGCGAATAGATGATGACCGGAGACATTTGTGGCTCACCCACAATGAAGGCATACTTCAATGATGATGTTAATACTTTTAGTTCATATGGGGTCTGAATCTTCTCTGTAGTGGCCTTAGAAACTATACTGGTCATAGGTGAATGATCTGGCAATTGTGAAATGCCCATCATGGCTACAATCGACTCAGAATGTAATTTCTCAAAAATATATGCAATAAATTCTCTCTATTTATCTCAGGATGGATCATCATCAATCAACTCAGTAACATCATCAGAAAAAAAACTCAGAAAGGTCATCAGCATACAACTCATCATCATCAACAATGGAGCAAATGTCGACTGTGCTTTCCAAGAAGCCCTTTCAGGAAAGGAATTCCTAGGTCTCAATTCCATACAAGGAAAATGCAGTGTCTTTGATCTCAGCTAGAAAATCACAGTCCTTTATCTCATGTGTAACAGGCTCTCTCTTATCTGACGTAGGCTTTGATTGCTTCGAATCTGAGATCATCTCTATCTTAACCTTGTCACCATAGGAGTGAAAGGTTATCTCTCTAGTACCATAATCTACTATCGCTTACATTATTCGAAGGAATGGACGACCAAGTATGATTGGGGTATGGAGTAATGGTGCTAAGGTTTCCATGTTTAGGAAAATGAAGTCCATTGGGAATTGCATTCCTTGCGTTGTTATGATAACATCCTCTAGAATAACCCTCAGTCTCTTGATTTATCTATCACTAAACAGAAGGATCATCCTGGTTGATCTAAGTGGCCCCGACCTAACGTTGAGTATCGAGTTTGGCATAAGATTGAAATAGGATCCTCTATCAATGAGATTAAGATCAAACTCTTGCTCAAAGATCTCACATGGGATAAGAGGTACTCCCTTGTCTTTCTATGTAGGTGGCAGGTTGCTGATGACATTAATAGCGGCCATGGTCAATATATGTTTCTCAGTCCTCTTGCATTTCTCTACTTGGGTTGCCACTTTGTAGTACATGCTTCTTCCATTCCTCTTTTAATCACAGGCATGTATTCCATGGACTTCTAAAGTGGAATATCAAGGAAAATGTTCTGTAAAATGTCTACCACTCCAGGATTAAGTAGTCCTATTTTTAGTTTTCCAATATTTTTGCTTTTATTCAAGGTAACATGAATTAATGAACAAACATGGAATAAACCTTTCTATTCACATCAGACTCATAATGTAAATGTGGACAACCAGACTCAGATAGTACTGTGCCATCCATAACGGGTAAAGGAAAAGAAAAAGAATCACATGCTGCTTTATCTACTGCTGAAAAAGTAGAATCCATGATGGGTGTGCTCTCCTCAATTGCTACCTCGGTTCTACATCTCCCATTATTGTATTTTGGGTTTTTGAATTTTCTTCATTTTTTGGTATTTTGGTGGAGTGGATGCCCCTCTATCTGCTGCAATGCTCGTTCGCTGCTCACTAGATAAAAAATGTGAAGATGAAGCTCGATCAATGACTTTATTCTCCAATCCCATTGGTGCTAGCTGCTGCAATCTCCTATTGCTCCAGATAGTAATGATATTAGATAAACATGAAAATCAGAAGTCATACCTTTCTTGGGAGTGGATGTATCATGATGTGCTACATGCTCCTTATTACAATGAAATTTGTTGGGATTGGCTTCGACCTAAGATGGTATGATAGTTTTCATAACTGTCACGTCGTCAAGTTTCTGGTTGAGATTTGATGAATACCCATTTATTCACCTTTATTTCTTTATTTTTTCTACAAATCCCTAGATAAATGCATGTAAATATATCTAACTTGTACAAATAAATACTTTGACATTTGCCTATAAATAGTGCTTAAATACTTGTATTTAAATACAAAATAAACAAATAAAGAAAAGAAAAGAAAAATAAAGGAAGTATTGTAAATATTAACTAACCCTAAAATCCAAAGATTGTGTCATTATGTATTTGGTTGACAAGAAATGTTATAGGGCGAGTTAAACACATACACATGCATAAAAAACCACATTATCACCTAGAAACCCTAGGCGACTTATACACTATATATAACTAAAACTTACACTAATTTATATACATTCATACACACACAAAAAAAATATTTTAACCATCAAACATGTACATAAAAATACATAGAAATAGACAAAATTGATTACACATAAAAATAAAGTACAATGTGACTTGGATACATATATGAAAAAGCCACAAACAGAATTTCACATATTCATATCTTGTCCATACGAACTCAAGATTGACCAAACTCATTTGTATTGTACACTAAATTAAATTATCTATCTAATGAAGGTGATTTCATTAAAATTTGAATTAAGATGCAAAAGATGGATTTTGGGACCATATGGTACTGTATATCTGTATATAATATTCAATAAATTCATGCTTTATATATTTAGCTTTTTTATATTTTTATATATGTGTAAGTATTATTTGAAACAAATCTAAATAATAAAAATATTATAAAGACATGAAAAAATCACTAAAATAAATATGGTAATAAAATACATCAGCATAATAGACCTATATAATACATACTCACACTTATTCAAGTATACAAATAAAGTTAGAAAACAAATATAAAAAATATTCAAATATATATTTAAATACATCGTAAATATATAAATTATCTATACAAAATAATAAAATCAAAAATTAAAAATAAAAATAAAATACTCAAAATATAGGTATTTATACCTATAATTATACTTGTAAAAATTAACACAGTAAATGGGTCGATAAAAATAAATAAAAATAACCTAAAATAATATATACAAAAGAAATAACTTACATGTTTCGATAAAAGAACCGATAAAATCATTTACTATTTTATTTATCTTTTATTTTCCTTTTTATTTATGTTTTGTCTTCTTACAACTAACGTGGACCAATCACGGACCGGCCTTGGTTGACCCCAGTCAACTCCCAGCTCCCCCGTTGGACCGGTCCGTTCATGGTTTTTCACCTTTTTCATTCCATTTTCTCGATCAATCTAGACTCCTTATACCCTCAATTTGTTCTTGTTAAACCTTCATCTAACTCTGATCTGTCACACTGATCAAGAGTTGGCACTAGTCAACCTTCGATGCGATCAAAAACCCTAGGTTGAGTTAGCCTCTCGGGTAGCTTTTATACATAATTTCCTTCTCCCAATTTTGCAATTAATACCTCTTGCATCAAATTCGTACCCCTTGGATCGTATCTAGATGTATTCCTCGATGACAGGGAGTGAATCCAATCAATTCACATCAGGGAGGAATGTGATCAAAGGTGATTCAACTACCATCGGATAAGTCTCTGACAGTCATCTGCTCCTAGCCCAATCAGGCAGATGAGATGCTCTTTTATTTGCCTTTTCAATTCTTTGCAGTAGCTGTAGAGTATTTTAACATTTTATTTTAACATTTTATATCATCTGATTTCATTATTTAATTCGTAAAATGCAAAAATCGAAGCTCGTTAGAGCTATAGGTTCTGACCTCTGTTCATTGTGATACACGTGCTCTTTGACTCGACTGACCATCCTCACATCTTCCCCTCTTCATTTCCTATCACCCCGACTTATTTCCACCCCAGACATTGCGAAGATCTAACAGATCAACACACCTCTTCTGTTTGTTAGAATCACTCTTCCCCGTCGCATCTTCACCCATTTTGCACCAAATCGAGCCCAAAACCTTCCTTTTTGTGTGTGCAAGCTAACCATGTAGGTACTGGAGCTTAAAGACCCGCTTTTGGTCGAATTTTGTCCAGCTAAAGGTCTCCATGTTTTTCGAGTTCACAAGCTCTCGAGGACCCCATCAATGGGTCCTAGACTGATTTGAGCCTACCATTAGGTGCAGAGGACCTCCAACTTCATTTTGGGCCTACTAGGAGCCTCTCAGGTGGCTAGACGATAGAGCTATCCTCGATCGAAGGAGGTCGTGCTCAGCCTTCTTCCCTATTTTTCCTGAGCAATAGGGGCCATCCAATCACATTGTAGCTCCAGTTTGATCGTAGCCATTGGATCATCCTACCCGCTAGCCATCAGATGAAGACCTGGATCTAATCCACAACGCTCATCATCGAAGGGGTATTTCCCGTCTATTGTGTGACATGTGGATTTGATACCAAAGGGATATTAAACGAATGTAATTTCGATATATATGAAATATAATGAAAATAGAGCCACTTTGAGGCTTACTGTGAAACGAGTCATGGAACAAAGCCATTACAAAGAAGTTCTAGGAGTTACGAAGATGAGCAGATCTCAACATGTGAAATGACTTGTCATCCATTAAAAATCTAGAATTCATAACAATAAACCAAAGTCCCTACCTGATTAGTTCTAAAAGATTTTGACAAGCATTTGCTGCAATTGATCGTGTGAACCAAAAACCTGTTAATAAATATGAGCACACATACATTAGATCCCAAAAAATTAAAATTTGTATCAAATTAGAACTAGTATCTAATCCCAACATGGAAGGATTGGAAAAACTCATAAGCAAATAGGCATTGATCCACCGTTGGATCGTGCTTTTTTTGGTTTATTGTGAATTTCACCCTCATTTTTGTATTTTCTTTCTAGTCCTTAAATTTCAATTATAGTTTAAATATTTCTGTCATATTTGCATTAAGGACCCTAGGTTGTTCATATTTGCACTTTAGTCTAATCCACGTCACCTCACGTGCTTGTATGCGTGAGGGAACTAGATATTTTGTGCAGACTTCCCTCAAGTTTGTGTTATTATTTGGTCCACTAATTTTGAATATTGGTGTAATATTTTCTCGTAAATTTTCATAATGGTCTTAGAGTTCTGGATAATTGCATTTATACCCATGCTTGTGCAGATAATATTTTAAATTGTTGATAAATTTCAAGTATGCCTCTAGACTTGTTTATTCTGTTATCAAATTCTCGGAAACTTTAAGGAGGTTGCATTCAGGTCCCTATACTGTAGATTAATTTCGTAATTGTATTTTATTTATAAAAAATAACATCGTTCATCTAAAAATTATAGGGAAATTATCTTAAGTGTCTGGAACCATAATATATCACAGATATTTTTCTTAAGGCAATTAATTTTTTTCCTATTTATAAAAATACAAAAACATCACATTTTCTCCTATTTGAATTTAAAAATGCATAAAAATTATAAGTGTTTTGGCAAATTTTAAAAAATCACGTGTGCTTATTTATGTATATTTGATTTTCTGACCTTTTATTTTTGCAAAATATTATAAAAACATCTAAAATTTGAAATCATAGAAAAAATCAAAATTTAATAGAAAATTTACAAAAATATTTTAAGTTTATGAATTTTCTTCAGATTATCTAGTATTCTGGAAAATTGAGATTGGGCTTAATCTGTTTAAATAGATATTTATTAATCCCATTTCAAAGTCCCTGATTTACGATTTTATTTATTTTGAGTATTTCCTTATTTAAAAATATATAATAATTCTCAAAAATTACCAAAAATAGAGAAAAATTATAAAACTCAAAAAGATTATATTTGAGAATTTTTAACTTTATTTCCTATATTTAAAAATCTGAAAAAATTGTCCCTTCTCTTTATATATTTTCTATATATATATATATATTTATATTATATATCTATACAACTTTTATCTGATATATCAAACAAAAAATTTTGCATAATTAAAAATAATATATATGTAACAAAAAACCCACAAAACATTTAAAGACAAAAAAGACACTAAAAATCCTAAATTGTCTATTCATTTTTTTTGCTCTACCTCATGCTTATTTGTGGCTTGATACATACAACTTATGTTCTATACGCATTATTTGTTGGGTATAATAAATTTTAGCTCACCTATATTTATTGCTTGATCATTGTTGTGGTTAGCTGCTGATTGATTTCCATTGATTGAGTATTGAGTGCTGTGAGAGCGGTTGACATAATGATTGTCAAATCCAACTTGTTGGACACCTTAGGCCCTCCAAAACTGGACATTAGATACCTCTATTTTTGCTCTCATCAATATCATTCTCGTTCTTCATAAACTGAGTAAAGAAATCAAGTGTTGGGTTCACCGAGGGTACATCTTGCTGCTCAACAACTCATGGTCATTGAGATTGAAAGTGTGAGGGAGGATGTTGCTGCTGGTACCCAAAATTGGAAGAATGCTGTGAATACTGATACTGAGGAGGAGGATGTGAATACTCTACAAGTTGCTGGTGATATGGCTGATATGAATGGGCAGGTTACGTTTGCTGAAATCCTTGTCTTCAAGTCTAAAACTGTAGTGGAGACTGAAGCTAAGGCTGAGGATGGTGTTTGTACTATCTACCTCTATAAAACTAATGAACGTGCCTAGGATTGGCCTGAGAACCCACCTGCGACTCTCCTAACATACGGGTATGCTTGCGCTCCTGACTACTCCAAATACCATTCACCTTCTGAATTTGAGGTGGAGGTAGAAATTGTGTCTCTGAAAAATACGGAGTCTCTAGAAAATATGGCACCATGTATGCTGGAGTCTACTGCCACTGAACTTGGTTTGGAGTCTGCACATAATAAACATGTTGAATGGTAGGAGGTACTTTGGAACTCTACTGAATTGAAGTGGAATAAGTAGACTCAGGTACAGATGTCTCAATTGCAGCACTAGAACTCTGGCATGATGTGATCGTTTCTCAACTATATCAACTCTAGATAGGCGGTTTCCAATAATGCTCAAATCTGAACTATCCACCCTATACACATTATGAGATGTCATCTTCTTGACGATCTTATGGGGTATATAATGTCAAGGATTCTTCTGAAATGTGTGAGAAGAAGATAATGATGCTGAACTCTCTACCATTTTCTAAAATATCTGCCAAATTATGTCCTCATCCTTATTAAAGTGTGAACTCCCACAAGTGGTATCTACAAGCTTTTGGTTCTTTAAGCTCAAACCCTCAAAATAGTTCTCCACAAGGCTAGTCTTTGGAATATCATGTTGGGGACACTTCTCTGTCAAATCTTTGAAGCAGCACAACACATCATGAATAGGGTCATGGGACATCTTGGAGAAGTTGACTATCAATGACAGCATCTGATTCAATCTTCCAAGTGTTGAAAAGCATTTTTCGTGGGTTTTATTTTAATTAATGAATGAGAAAATATGAACAAGGTGGATGTGTCGTCCTAACCCAAAACTGTCTCAAACAAAAATTATTTATCTAGCAAGAAATAGAACAAAGATGCTAGTGTTATTATTTTACATGTATAACAATTCAGAATCGAACTCAGTTAGGCAACATTATTAGTGAGTTATAATTATTGCTAATTAATAATGGATTCTTTTTCTTTCTCTTTTTGTGGTTTTTATGTATTTTTATACTTTTTACAATTTTATTTATTTTTAATCTTTATATTTTATATTTTTATTTTCTTATTTATTAATTTTTAAAGAAATGTGTAAACAAAGAAAACAAATAGTCTTTTTAGACTTTTAAAATATTATAAATAGAGAAAAATTCAAAATAAAAATCTTTCTGTGTTTTCTATTTTTTCTACTATTTTTTATTTTTATTCAAATTTTAGAAAATTATAATGATTTTAAAATGAATAAAAACAATGAGTATAAGACAAAGTAAATTTAAGCTACTATTTTAGGATTTTTAAATCAAATAAATTAAATTAATGGAAATTAAATTCAAAAAGAATTTTTTTCATGCTTTAATTTAAGTCTAACTATACTTTTTTGTTTTTATCTATTTTATATGAATTTGTATAGGTTTTCTACATTTCTCAATTTCTAAGATTTTCTAATTGATTTTTAAAACAAAAATTATATTGTTGAGACACCTTCAAAACTTTTTTTTTAATTTTCAAAATATTTTTGAAAGTCTTATGAATTTTTAAAGTAAAAAAGAGAATATACAATGAGTTCTTGAATTTTTAAAAATAATAAATAAATGAAATTTTCAAAAATAAAATCAGGAGTGATAAAATAAATTAACAAATACTTATCCAAATTTTTAGAGATTTTTTAGAGTTATTTAGCTATTTAATGAAGGCAATTAAAGACTATAGAATTAATTTGCAAAATAGGGACTAGAATGTGATTATATAAAGCTCTGCAACTAAACAATAACAAAACTAAGGTTCATAGGGGTCTGGAGACAAAATTCCCACACAACGGAACGTGGAAGGATATGTGAGTCACCCTGTAATGGACCCCAATGTAATTATTAATAAAATTCTGGATCAAAACCTCAATTTTTTTTTAAAATTTTCTATAAAGCATGTGCTAACACACCTGATGTTGTTTCAATAGGACTAATAGAAAATATAAAAACAAATAAGGATATAAAGGTAATTATTCAATTATCCACAATCCGACGCGTTACCTTATTTATAAATAAAAGGAACTGTAGGGAGAAGAAGCAAAATCACCAAGGAAGCATGAGGTGCATGCGTGCAAAGAATGGCTGCGAGATCTGATCATGCGGCACTAATTTGGGCACGAATGGATGGATGCGATTGAATCTGGGGCGCCCGTTCTTGATCCAACATCTCGCATGCCCTCTAGAAAAGCGCATTTGATTGTTGCTAGTGACGAAGTCCAATCACCTCGTTCTCCATGGATTAACCTCTGATCTGGTGCCTAAAGGTCTTACAAGATCCTTGATGGGTTTCCACGTCAAATAGAGATTACAATAAGGTTCAGGTCTCCTTAATCGGGGACCTGGAGCTTGAGATATTGTCCATTTGCAACCCAACTTCACGATGCTCAAATCAGCTCCAGATGAAGCTCCAAGGACCTACAAATCATTCAAAGCTCAGGTGTGATACTATGACCATGCTTATTGAAAAAATTAAAAAGAAAATGAGGGGAGTGGGTCGATCTCCGGTGAGGTGAGTAGAACGAGTTCAAATTCTTAGATCCAAGATGGATCAGGGGATCACATTACGTCAGGAAGATGAAGAGAACGTTCTTGACGGAATTGCCATGATGGTGTGGATTGAAATCGTGATATGACCTCTGATCTTGCAGATCGAAGGCGAAGCTACAACTATTGATTAGAATTGAAGTTGAAAGAAAAATAATGATATTCAATACCAAATTAAAAGAAAAATATGTTACAGGGGAAGTGGTATGGTCACAACTTCTATCCGACTATGGAAGGCTAGAGAAACTATGCTCACCAACGGCGCTCCAATGGCTTGGTTGGATCTCGTTAATTCACCAAATTCTCACGCTCTCGATCAAGGGTTGCCTTAGTTTTCACCTTCAAACATCTCTTGGAAAAGATCTCGGGCAATTAAAGGGCTAAAAAGCATATCATGGGTTAAAATCAGATCTGGATCTCTACTTATAAGAGTGGGATTTATGGAGATATCAAAATTGTGAGGTGAACGAACCGAGGCTAGACTTGGACGAAAATTATTCAGGTGAGATGAATGGTTATTCAAGCAATCAAGAAATGAAGGAATAAGGTGGAATGGCTGGACAAATCGATCAGGTAAAATTGAATAATAAGAAGAAGAAGGCAGATCAAAGTGTTTATTCGGGCAAAAGGGAAGAAAGGGGAGTTGACCCGAGTCAACAGACCTAAGTCTGCCAATCAGAGCGCGTATTTTTTGAAAACTGATTTTCTAGGGTTTTGTTATTTTATTTAATGAATGAGAAACTATGAATAAGATGTGTCGTCGTAACCCAAAAGCATCTCAAACAAAAAATATTTATCTAGCAAGAAATAGAATAAAGATGTTAGCGCTATTATTTTAGATGCATTGCAATTTAGGATCGAACTTAGGAAGGCAACATTACCCGAGGTTATTTAACTATTATTAATTAATAAAATATTCCTTTACTTTTTTGTTTTTGATTTTTTAAATATTTTTATACTTTTTTTATTTTTATGGATTTTTAATAATTTTAATTTTTATATTATCTATTTTTTTTATCTTTTTAATGTTTAAAAGAAAACAATTAAAGAAATGTATAAACAAAGAAAATAAATGCACTTTTTGATTTTCCAAAAAAAATTGGTCGAAATTCAAAATAAAAATATTTTTGTTTTTAATGTTTTTTTCGAATATTTTTATCATTTTTATCTAACTTTTAGATTTTTTATAATTTTAAATGAATAAAAACAATGAACAGAACACAAAGTAAATTTACGCTACAGTTTTTGGGTTTTAACAAATATAAAATAAAACAAAATTACTGGAAATCATATTAAAAAAGAATAAGATTTTTCAAGCTTCAATTTAAACCCAAATATGTATTTTTTATTTTATATTAACTTTTTATAGGTTTTAGTGTTTTCCAATTTTTATGGTTCTGATTGAATTTTAAAACAAAATTATTTCATGTGAAAAGACACCATTACTGATTTTTTATAATTAAAACATTTTTGAAATTTATATGAATATTTAACATCAAATAGAGAAAATATAGTGAGTTTTTAATTTTTTAAAAATAACAAATAAAGGAAATTTTCAAAACTAATACTGTGAGTGATAAAACTAATTAACAAACACTTAGCCTACTTTTTTGGGGTTTTTAGAGTTGATTAGATATTTTATAAAAGCAATTAAAGATAAGAAAATTAATTACAAAACATGGACTAGAATGAATTATTTAAAGTTCTGGAACAAAACAATAATCTGACGAATATAGGGGTCTGAAAACAAAATTCCTATGCAACTACATAAGGAAGGTGATGGCCATGGTTTCTCAAGTGGGTCTAAAATGTATCTTCACAGAATGCAAAGATAAGTTGTCGCTAAGGCGACCCACAAGAAATCCCCTTGGTCTATCAATAAGTACCCACAATGTAAAAATAAGCAATGAATAGCCAAAAATGTAAGGCACAATTTATTATACTCTACAAACCAAAAAGGTATAGCAAGGAACTATGTAGAGGTCGAACCATAGAGAGCAAGATAAGTAGCCTATGATTATTGACAATCAATGTGTATTTTGTACATACTTGTCATTAAGTCTTTTTATGTGGGTTAATGAATTATAATTATTATTTATTTGTTTAGTAATAATATTAATAGCTAATATAGGCAATATACATATACATATATATATATATATATGTATAAGTATATTTTTTTAGTTTTGATCATTATTAATTTCTTTTTTATTTTTGAAAAGAAAATAAAAATACTTGTATAGAATATATTAGTACATAATATAAGTATATAAGAAGCATATATATATATCCATATATATAGTCTATAGTGTATACATCTAAAAATAGTCCAAAAATATAGGGAAATATGTTTTGAGCTTTTTATATTTTTCTCACATTTGTGTGATTTTTATGGAATTTTCCCATGTTTTTAGGTATTTTAAAAGAAACATTGCAAAATAAGGATTAAATATGTAGGTCAAATTGATTAGAAGGATAAAAATATCAAAAAAAATTCAAATCAATTTTAATACATAAATAATAATATAGAGAAAATTTAGGAATCAAAATACATATATTTGGAATTTTTGGAGATTTTATCTATTTTTTGCTTGATTTTGGAGATTTTAATTTTTTATCATTTTCTTTTTCTAGTTTTAGGGATTTTTTGGCAGGGTTAATATGGGTAATAATAAACCAAAAATATTTTTTTTCAATGTTTGGAGGCATTTAATATTTTTAGGCATTTTTTAAGCTTAATAGGGAATTAATGCTCAATGTTTGAATTTAAATAAATAAAAAAATCCCTAAAATGTAAATTAAAAATCAAATCATAAAACTATGTCATATCAGTCATCCATTTTCTAAAAATTGAATGCAAACAGAAGCTATTTCAATAAAAATAATAAGTAAATAAAATTTCAAATGCTGGCAAGGACCTATTTGTAATTAACACAAAGTATTCATGCATTTGAGAACTATTCTACAAAACCCAAGGACATACATCTCATTTTCTACAAATTTCTTAAATTAAAAATGTTTTTGAAGGGCCTTTATGCAAATATAACCAAAAGATCAAGGTCCTTTGTGCAAATTTTGCACAAAATTATATATTGAATATACGATTTTATGTATTAAAAATAAATATACAAAAGAGAGAGGGTATGCCTGCAAAATACCCAACTCACGTGGCAAGCCTCGTGAGTTGAGGTCGTGGACACGTGGGAAAATACATGAAAGCATGAGGGGTTGTATACAAAATTTACACAAATATTTACACTCCAGACAAGAATTAAAATACTAAAAAGAAATAAGAAAAACGTAGAGGGAGCTGAGTGCAAATTACCCCTATTTGCACGCCGATAGATGGCTGGGATTTCTTCACTTACACACATGATGGCTCCACATTGCACGATACCTCTTCTGTGATCGACGCATGATATTTGATTGTCAACCTTCATCAACGACGAGGGCTGCGGATACTGGACGGCTGAGATGAGAACTAGATCCCCTCCTTCATCCAACGGCTACTGATACGCTCGAAGAAGAAGGATTAAGGTCCCCATCTTCAATCTTTGATCATCAAATCCTCCCATCATTGAGCTCTTTCTTCAATTTTGAGTCGCTCCGCAGGCTTAGGGAGGTCTTCCACAAAGAGTCGATGCTTCAAAAATGTTCGAGCTCCGTCAGAGGGGGCATGGACTCTCGATCTTCCTTGAGGTGCTCTCGAACCTCAACACCCGTCATACGGGGTCCTCCGGACCTGTATATGAGCTGGAAAGCATGGCGAGGTAAGGGTGATAGGATCAGGGATGCTATTTGAAGGAATCGATGGGAGATGGAGCGGGGTGGTGATGCTCAAGCGAAGGGCAGCATATGAGTACTGGATTCTTCGATCCAGAAGGATTCAAAGTTGAATGGATGGTCAGGGATACAGAGAAATGATTGGACTAGACGATGGATTGATCGTGTATGTCGGATATAGGGTGTAACGATGAATCACAGTGGCTAGAGCTCTAGAGCTCCGGTGAGACATAAATCTAAACCTAAACCAAAACAATAATTAAAACGCAAAACAAGAGGCAGAAAATAAAATCTACGAACTAAAAGTACCTAGAAATAAAGAAATGGTGTAGCTCTAACCTGATGGTGGACTAGGGAGTAGGACGGCTGTCGGAGCGTCGCCTGGTGCTCCTCTCCTCCTCCTGTGGTGCTCTGAACTTCAGGGAAAGGACCTCTATCACTGGTGAACTCTAACGCACACGATTGGGGACAATATAGATCTTGGAGAGGGATCAAATTGGGAAGGGAGGAGGAGAAGATTATTTATAGACATGGTGGTTGGTCCTTATTGATCGAGCATTTGGAGATGAAGCGAGGGGCTTCTATTTGATTTTTGTCTAGGGTGTGATTCAAGGATGTTCAATCTCCTCGAATCATGCATCACGCCTAGCTAGGGCATCATGAGAGACAGCGAGAAAAAGGATGAAAACATGGGCACTGATAGACGGGCAACTCGAGGTGGAGAGAGGAGGTTGTTGACCTGGAGTCAACAGCTGGCGGGCCGAGATTGATCCATATAAGCCGTTATAGGACAAAAAAGACCCTTATTCGAAAAATAAATGAATTAAAAATATTAAATGATTTTATAAATATTGGTTATAAAATAAAAAATATTTATTATTTTATGTAGTATTTTAATATAATTTTTATTTATTTTTATGAGTCATGTTATTACAAGTTACTTTTTACAAGTATATTTATAGGTATATTGACATATGTTTGTATATTATATTTTTTACATATTTTTTATTTTATTATTTTATTTTCTTAACTTATAAATTTATAAATTATGTTTAGATACATAAATATACTTTTATTATATTTTTCTGATGTATGATGCACACTAAAATAAATAGAAGTATATGATATAAGGGTGTAAGTATATGTATTTCATCTATGTATTTGTATATTGATTTTATTTTTGTATTTTAGTTATGGTTTTACACTATTTTAAATATGTGCATATATTATAAATAGTATTTTCATAATTATAAATATATAAAATTATAAAATTTACTAAATAATAAATAGAATGAATATTTTATTCAGGTATACTAAATAATAGGGTCCGAAAACTAAGTCTTGCATCTTAACTCCAAATTTAATGAAACCACCTTCATTAATTACCTCGTTAAAAGATATATAGGTTTTGATACGTTTTGAGTTCTATTGAGGAGATATGGGTCTGGGACGTTTTGTTTTTGGCTTTTTATTTTGAGTATAAAATATATACTAGGTATGATTTTTGTGTAGACTAAATCTTGTATTTTTCTATACATTTTTATCTACAACTTTCATGTACAAAGTTTATTGATTTGATGAATAAATAATAGAGTATAAAATAGATCTCCAAAAGGAATTATTTATGAATAAAAGAATGTGGTTTTTATTGACTTTTTGGCCCTTATCTCACCCTACTTTATTTCTTGTCGATCACATCAATTCTTGATTTGGTCTCGGGGTTTAGGGTCATAAAATACCTTTGGCATTTTATTTATTTTTCTTTTCTCCCCTTATTTTTTTTAGCTTTAAGCAATGTAATTTATACAATAATTATTCAATAAATAATAAATGTTAATTTGTACAAAATAATGATATTTACATGTATTTAGATAGGGCTTAAAGGCTAAAATCAAAGAAAAAAAGGTGATGAAATGAAGATTCATCACCCCTATACTTGCCTTTGCTAATCCCAAGAAAACACTTATGCAATGAGTGTGGAAAATAAAAATAAAGAAAAGAAAAAGAAATAACTTGGAATAATTGTCGACTTTTAAACTAGTCTTAATAAATTCAAAGTTTGTAGCTCAGAGAAGGCTTTTGGATTATTGGTGTGTTTGGAACCATATGGAAGTCAAGAATTGTGACATTATAGTCCTTAGGTTCCATACTCCTATCATCTAGTGCAATTCACAACTAGGTCAAAACCATCCTCCCAATCGCATACTCTTGCTACCTTGAAATGATAGAACTATGTGTGTGAATTTGTTCAGCTCTTCAAAGACAAAAACATTGAACCATCTTGGTGTATGCTCCTCTGCTAGCTTAGCCAAATGGAGACAGATATTCCCTTATAAGGTCAGGTACTCTGAATCTTTACAGCTGAATGGGGGAGAAGTCAGAAGAATGCCAAAAGAAGTCAGAATGGACCAGTGTAGTCTCCACTCCCCTATGAAGTAGGTCAGTGCAACCAATTCTTCACCATGAAGCAGGCTTTTTTCTAAAGCTCGATTTTTTATGGAAATTTTGGTATATGCTTCTTTGGATATTTTCTTTGACTTTATATAGCTTCTGCATTCTTGTTTGTGCCCTGGCAGATATAGCATTCTTTTCTTTCACCCACTTTTTTAGGTCTAGGAAACATTATGCTGGTAGACCATTCCTCATCTGAAGCATTATCTCAATCTGTCTCCAGTCTTAATTATAACTATTACAAAAGATATGGGTTAGAGTACCGGTATTGGCTATCCCCAAGAATGGTTCCTGAGCCACCCTTGACGAAGCAGCATTGCATCATCCTGACATAAACCCCAAGATTTTTGAGCAATCCATCGGAGTTGAGCTATGTGCTAGGTGCGAGGTTTCCAGTCAAGTCACTTTCTCAAGAGTCATACGAATGATATGAAGGGTTCTATTTAAGAACATTGAATTTGCTCATGAACATATTCTTATGTAACCTTAAGATTTAAGTCATGGTAACCTTAAATATCTGCACTTCCAATCCTCAATGGGTCCGAAACTAAGTGTATTAAGTCTATTCCAAGCTCCAATCTTTAGACTTTATTTGGACTTGTTCAATTGTCTGTGTCATTCTGAATAATGTGAATGCTATGTATAGTGTAAGAAAAATATTTTTGTGATGTAATTATCTAGTTTTGAACTTTTTGTGGATTTTAAAAAAAGTTATGGAATTTTTTATGCAGTTTTTCAAAGGATTTTGCAAATGTTTTTGGAATTTTTTTATTTTTCAAAATTTTAGGGATTCTTCAACACAAAAATCTTTTAGGAATGAAAGATAGGTACAACTGTTTACACGGGAGTGCATCTTAATAATTTAGAAGGATTGAGGTTTAAAGGATTTACACAAGAGTTAGTTGTTTTTATAGACATATATATATAGTTGGCGAAAAAATATTTATTTATTAAGATGTTGTATATATTCCTCAACTTATTTGAAAAATATTTTTCAAAGAATTTTGAAAACTATAGTTCAAAATAAATTTTACAAATAATTTTTATAAACATTTGAAAATCAATATTACATATATTTTTCAAACAGTATATATAGATTTTTCAAAGTCTTTTTGCACCTTTTTCCAATTATCTGTAAATAGATTTTCAAAGCATTTTATTTCACACAAAGAAAAGAAACTTTTACAAATCG
The DNA here is from genome assembly GCA_037367405.1 of Ottelia alismoides. Lineage (NCBI taxonomy): Eukaryota > Viridiplantae > Streptophyta > Magnoliopsida > Alismatales > Hydrocharitaceae > Ottelia > Ottelia alismoides. Next base: position 321,053 of record JAZKJV010009319.1, read on the forward strand.
AACAATTTTACAAAGGTTGAAAACATTTTACAGAATGTTTTTGAAACAAGTTTTCAAAAGATTTTTCAAAATCAATTTTCAAACTATTTTTTCAAACATTTTGCCCAACATTTTTACCTAATTTATTAATTATTATATGTGAAGAGAATTTTAGGAATAATATGCATCTTTTTTTAGTTGATTTAATGGATTGGATATGTATATATAGTATTTTAATCATATTTATTCTGAAAATATGCAAATGTGACTATGGCTAAAATATATACAATGTATATACGACCCCCTATACTTAAATTGGGTTATGTCCTCATAGATCAGAGAAGACAAAGAGAAGACATAACTCCTACTCAGTATAGAAAAGCCTATATTACAACGACTAAAGAATAATGAATGAAAGAATCAAAAGAATGAGAAGTCAATCGTCCCCCCTATACTTAGGATCAAATAATCCTAAGTTTAGCCGGCTGTATCTACATGTAGGGAGGGTCAAGGGTGGGAATGAACAACTAAATGATTCATCCTATCTTCCCCTATACTAAGGTTCAGATATCCCTAAGTATAGACAAGAATATAAACACGAGAGAAGACAGGTGGTGAAACAAAGAATTGAACATATGAAGTCCACATCCCCCTGTACTTAGGATGAAGCAATATCCTCAATATAGAGGCAATGAATGGGGAAGAAAAGCAGAAAATAGAAAATACAACAGAAAAGAAGAAAAAATGAAGACAACTAAAGAAAAAAGTTTTTTAGGAACATTACCTGGATCTTTCGATGATGATGGGGTTGTGGAGGTTTCTTTATTGCATATTTCTTGAACTGAGTCAACAACGACCAAGAAAGTGTCATGATTAGGGATACAGTTTCATTAACTGACCGTTGATGACGAATGGTAGTGCATCAGCTGACAAATTTGATATCACAATGCTTGTGTTGTTGCACATTCTTGTACTCTAGATGTACATGTCCATTTACTCTTTAATTTGCCCAGGAATATATTCAACTTTGCGACAAATAGCCACACTTTCTATCTAGTCTCAAAGGTCTTTAGATTGATGTGTCGGGCATGTCAGTGTTTAACCTTCTCCTTGTACATCAACGTGTTATCATATGCATAGTCTCAGAATTCCAGGAGCATGTTTAGATCCTTTTTTCTTTTCTGACCACCTTTTCGTTAGTCCAATTTGTAGATATTAAATTATCCAAAATGATTTGTGGATTAGCTCCATGGGTAGATGGAATGGCTTTTCATACATAAGACAGTTGCGTGACATGCCCAAGGGAGACTTGTAAGCGGTTTTGTAAGCCCAAAGAATTGATTCCAAGAGTTGGGACCAATTCTTCCTGTCTAGCTTCAGAAGCTTTTGCAGGATCATCTTGATTTCTTTGTTTGATAATTTTGCCATGCCATTGGTTTGGGAGTATAATGAGATGTGACTCGATGCTCGATGTCGTACTCCTTTGTTAACTTCATAACCTCTCTATTAATGAAGTGGATACCCTCGTCTGATATCAGAATCTTCGGAATCCAGAACTACGATACGGTGTTCTCTCTCAGAAACTAACAAACTATACAGTTGTTTGTGGCTCAGGAATGGATAGATTCAACACAACAACTCACGTAGTCAATGACAAGAAGGATGTGCTCATATCCCTAATTGTTGGGAAAGGGTCCCATGAAATCGATGACCAAAGCATCGAATACATCTGAAATCTGAATGAACTTCAGGGGCATGGAATCTTTAGCTGTAAGAGTGCCTTCTAATCTCTGACAGTCAGTGCAGCACCTGACATATGCTACAACATCCTTAAATAGTGTAGACCACTAGAGGCCACACTGCAAGGACTTTTGATTACATTCTATCTCCATAGTGGTATCCACCAGATTCAAGCGAGTGATAATGTTCAAGGACACTATGGTTCTCCTCCTGGGGGATACATCATCGCCAAATGCAATATGCTCCTTCCCTAAATATAAGTGGGTCTTCCCATTAGTAGAAATGGATTTCGGACAAAAAATTATCCTTTTTAATCTTCATCCAATCTTTTGTGATTACATCAGAGATGAGGTAGTTCACAATATCGGCATACCAATGGAGTGAATCCCACAACCATAATCGACTCGTCAGGAAAGGTGTATGTGATGGATGTACTGCTCACTTGAGGCCCTTGTTGTTCCATTCTGGAGAGGTGAAATGCTGCCACATTCTGAATTCAGTCTTGTATTTGATTTCCAAGTCGAACTCCTGGAGAAGGATCCATGTGATCAATCTAGACTTGGCATCCATCTTCTATTGTAACTACCGGATAACAGAGTGGTCAGTATATATGGTGACTATAGATCCAAGCAGATATAATCTGAACTTCTCAAGGTAGAAAACCACAGCCGGCAATTCTTTTTCTGTGACAGTTTAATTTCTCTGAGCTTCATCTAGCATTCTGTTGGCATAGTGAATGGCATAGGTGCCTTGTCTTTTATTTGTCCTAGAATAGCCCCAACTACAAAGTATGACACATATGTCATGATCTCAAAAGGGAGAGACCAATCAGGAAGCTATAGGACTAGTAGAGCTTGAGTGATTATCTCCTTCAATTGATTGAATGAAAGAAGAACCTGTTGATCAACATGAAACTCAATCTCCTTGCAGAGTAATTTAGTGACAGGTCGGGCGATGTGGCTGAAATATTTGATGAATCTCCTATAGAAACCCACATGCCCTAGGAACGACCTCACAATTCTGACAGTCTGAGGTGGCTCTAGGTTGGCAATCACATCCACCTTTGCGGGTTTACGTCCATGCCATGTTTGGAAAAGAGTGACCCAACACAATCCCTTTTGTGATAATGAAGTGGCTTTTATTCCTAAGATAGCGCATGATTGACTTCACGGCATTTTCTGAATTACTCTGTCCAGGTGCTCAAGATAGGCATCAAAGTTGTCATCGTATACGGATAAGTCGTCCATAAACACCTAGAGAAAATCGTCAACCATCTCGGTGAAGACTGCAAGCATGCATCTTTGGAATGTGGCAGGGCATTGCACAAACCAAAGGGCATTCTTCTGAAGGCATAGGCATCGAACGTGCAAGTGAAGGTAGTCTTCTCTTGGTCCTCTAGGGCGATTTCCACTTGGTTGTACCTGGAGTATCCATCTAGAAAGTATAAAAACTTTTTGCCGGTTAATCTCTCCATAATTTTATATATGAATGGCAAGGGGAAGTGGTCCTTCTTTATTGCTGCATTGAGGTTGCGGTAGTCAACACATACGTGCCAGTATGTTGGTAACCGAGTAGAGATCTCCTTTTCTTTTTCATTTGTAACCACAAAGAGTCTAGATTTTTTCGGAACTACATGTAGAGGGCTCACCCATTTTTAATCGAAGATGGGATAGATGAAGCCTGCGTCACACCATTTCATTATCTCTTTCATAATTAACTCTCACAAAATTCGGTACAATCTTCTTTGAAACTCTCGTGAAGGCTTGGCATCTTCTTCCAAATAAATATGATATGAACACATGGAGTGATTTATCCTGCAGAGGTCTGAAACGTGCCAACGAAGTGCCTTACTATTTTTCTCTAAAACCTCGAGAAGTCATGATTTTTGATCCGTGGGCAGCCTGCTGCTGATGATGATCAGATACATATTCTCTACACCTACAAGGAAGGCAAGATTGAGGCCTGACGAAAGTAGCTTTAATTTCGATTCTGATCTAGCCTGATTCTCGGTTACTTCAGAAACTATGCTAGTAGGTATATGATCGGCTATGACTTTAGAGGTGTTGTTTACCTCATTGGCTAGTTGTGCAACTGACAATGTGTCGAATAGATCTGCAATGAATTCATCATGTTCAGACGGGTATGAATCTTTTGAATCAAAGAGATGCATAAGAAAATTGGAATCTGTTTCCCAAGTGATATCAGAGCTAGTGCCGACTGTGCTTTCCTAGTCCTCCTCAGAAGAGAGGATTTCCAGGGTCCATTTGTCATTGAAAGAGAGTTATGTATCTCTGATTTCTGCGATAAAGTCACAGACTGCTTCAGGCGGTGCTGCATGACTTTCATCAAATACGACTTTTGGCTCGCTGACCATGTCTATAGTAACTCTATGATTGCTCGAGTTGAATGTGATTTTCCCACACCCATAGTCAACCACGACCTCTACAATGTGCAGGAATGGCCAGCCAAGGATAATTGGGGTATGAAGTAATGGTACAGGGGAGTCCATATCAAGGACTACAAAATCAACTAGAAACTGCATGTCTTGCACCATTACCATGACGTCTTCCAACAGACCTCGGGGTCACTTGATCGATTAATCAGTAAACTGAAGGATCATTCATGTATGCTTGAGTGGATCTAGTCTGAATTCTTGCAGTAATTATGAGGGCGAGAGGTTGATGAAAGAGCCAATGTCAACCAGAGTTTGCTAGAAGACATGGTCAAAAATCTCACATCTGATCAAGGGTGCTCCTTTATCTTGCTTCTTCTTAGGGAGGTTGCTGATGGTTGCAACTGTGGCCATGGTAAGGACATGTTTCTCAATATGTCGATGTCTATTGTTACAGTTTGACTGATGCTTGTTTGTACATGCTTTCTTCAATCCCTTCTTCGCAACGGGCATGTACTCCATGGCTTATATTAACGGCAATTCAATAGTCAAATTCTTTAGGATATCCATAACTCTTGGATCAAACAATGCACTTTTTCTTTTTTGGCATTTTTTGGATTTTCGTATTGCATCAAGAAAGGAAATATTTATAGAACTGAAATCAAAAGCAATTTTCTTATTTGCAACAGTATTCTTGTCCACAATATTTTGTACATCCGGACTGCAAAACGATGCACATTCTGCAAGTGGTGGTGCTGCTGCTGGTGGACGTGCCAAAAGTACGGTCTCCTCTCTGCCGGTTGTCGTTGAATAAGTTATTGATGCTAGATCCTCCATGGTTGGTGTGGCTTCACTTTGACTGCTTTCATTTTTTGGTGTTTTTGATTTTTTTGAGTTTTTGTTCTTTTTGTTGATGAAGGTGGTGGTGATCGACAACTGGCATGGCTCCTCCTTTTTCTTCTTCCTCCTCTGAACCTAGAGCTGGCACGGCTAATGTAGAAGATGATTGTTTAGTCGTCAAAGCTTAATTCTTCCCTTTGATTGCGATAGACGAAGGTAAAGTCCTACCGCTCTTGGCAGTAACAACGTTAGATAAAGCAAAGTCACAATCATTTGACTCTACAGGCACAGACGGGACATCACATTCTACCTGCTCTTTTCTCTTCAAATTACTGGGATTAGCATCGACCTGGGCTTGGATGGGAGTTTTGGTGGCTGTTAGGTCGTCTAGTATTCTGGTCATCTCTACGAGGCTCTTGTCTAATTGGGCCAAGCAATCAAGGTTAGGGTTTACGTGAATAGCCTCGGAAGGTTCAATGTGTTGACCACGCTGTGACTATTGGTTGTGTTGTTGAGGAGGAGGAAGATGATGCCAATGATATGGAGTGGGATGATATTGCTGCTCAGGTGCAACTGCGTACTTGTGGTACTGCAGGTGTGGACAGTACTGCAAATGCGGGTACTGTTGTGACTGTCTCCAATTATTATGATACATGGAGACTGATGATGTTGATACTGAGGCTGAGGTTGGGAGGACTATGCAAAACGACTACCCTAAGGTTGGTGCTAAGGATGGTTGGCTGGTGGCTGGTCCTAGGGTTGTCCAGTAGAACGGGTCAGCTGCCCCTTATCCAGACACCATTGACTTCCTGTAATAGGGGTAGTGGCAGGAATGTTGGATCAGAAAATGGTAGGAAATCTGGTTAGTAGACCACCATCTGCTCCTGCGGTGGGTTCTGCTTGGGGGCCTGCACATTGTACACATGCTAGGTTGCTGGATACTGCTGACTTGGCTGAGGTTGATATGGCGGTGATGGTTTATCTTTCTTCTCAGTAGGAGTCTCTAACGATAGTGTCACCGAGTAGCATGAACTAATTGTTCTCACCAGTTGCTCTAATTGCTAGGTGTTTTAGTCCAACTTATCCAAATTTTGTGCCCTCTGTTCCATCACAGCAAGCTTTTCAATATCATGCGACCACTTCTCTATAATGTCAACCTTCGAGAGATGACCCTCGATGATGTTGAGGTTGGAGCTCTCATCTCTCTCTGCCTCACGGTATGTTGCCATGTGAATTGGCTTGTAGAGGACCAAAGGTTTTCTCTGATAAGCATGTGAGGAAGAGAGGGCGGCCTCTCCCTTGTCCATTTTTTCAAAGATCTACCACACCACATCTTCATCTTTGTTAAAGTGGGATCCCCCACAAACATCGTCATGTAGTCCTCGTCTCTCTACATTCAGGCCCCTGAAGAAATGTTGGACCAAACTGGTCCTCAGTATGTCATGGTGGGGGCACTTTTCCTACATATCAATGAATCGTTCCCAAGCTTCATGTATAGACTTGTGGGATGCCTAATAAAAGTTTCTAATCATGTCTCATATCTGGTTGAACCTACTGAGATGATAGAACTTATGAAGGAACACAAACTTATGTTCCTCCCAGGCCTTCATGACCTTTCCCAAATGATTGACCCAATATAGGGCCATGTCCTGGAGGCTGAAGGGAAACACTGTTATCTTCACTACACCTAACGAGATATTAGGGTAGTGGGTAGTTTTGTAGATGCAAAAGAATTGTTGTAGGTGAATGCACAACTCTTCATTTGTATTCTCATGAAAAGTGGTTAGAAGAGCAAGGAACTGAGGGTTCATCTCAAAGTGAGTGTGCACTAGTGGAATGTGAATCCACTCAATAATCTGACTGTCCCAAGGATTATATGTTTTTTTAATGTTGGTTTGGGGTTCTCATTCCTTAACCCTCTTCTTTGTCTGGATCATCCTGGGGTCTTTCACCATCCCCTCCTCCTCTTGCTATTATGTTCCTCATGTTATTTAGTATATCTTGAAATGCAGTTTATACGAGCATCTGCTCAGTCAGTTTCTGATGTATGCCTTGGATGATCATTCACCTGATTCTTACCTGGCAAGGAACCTTGCTCTGGATGGGGCGGTTGCTGCCCTTGCCCTTTCCTTGAGGAGCCATTTCCTAATCTGAATATGAGGAGTTCACTGTGTTGGGATCCAGGACTGGGACTGGCTTCTATCTACTATGTAAGAGAATCCAAATCCGACCACTTGAATTTGTACACCAGTTGTCGAGATGAATCTAAGATTAGGGTCATTCCTAGATAGTCGTGAATGGAGAAAAAGATGTAGACTGAGATCGACCTTCATTCGCAATAGGTGGCAGTGGGACAAGAGTGATCCTGGTTTATTTCACGATCCCAATTCTAGAGCCGTCAGATCCTCCCATAATCGGATCTTGTTACTCAGCAATAATTTATTCAGCAATTCCAACTAACATTCAGAAATATACTGCAAATAAAGTATATTCAGAAGAAAGTATTTCAACACTTTTCCATTCATAAAATAAAGTTCAGGTTATACATTGTCCCACTATAACCATTTACATGTACATCAGCGTGAAAGGAAAAATACACAAAGATTACTAACTACCTTACAGAGAAGAGCTACTGTAGCGTGCTGGATGTCTACTAAGGTCCTTGCGATGGCTCACTGATACATGTTGGGTTTTCCATAAATCATAAGATAAAAATTAGCGAATGCTAAGTAACAAAGAAGAGAAAAGCAAATAATTTATGTAATTTTGCAAAACTTGTTGTCATTAAAAGTTATATTCCTTTTCATTAATTTAAGTCCTATTCTTTTCTATTCCACATCAGGGATTAGTCAAGGGGAACGCCACCATTCTTGGACTCCAAAGCTATGGACACTTCAGGATTGGAGATTGTGTTAATCTTGGTAAGCTTATGCCGCCGCATGTCGCTTCAACCAATACTCCAATACTACCCTTACAATTTTCTCTTCATTTATTAAACAGGGTTCAAACCCTCAGCCTGGAAAACAAATGAGCACACCATCCTCGAGGACTCGGTTTCTTAAAACCTCAGGCTAACATTTAATCATATAACCTAGCAGCTTTAAATACATATTATCGTGACCCAGCCGCTTTTGAACCACCCGTGCCTCCACATGGCATGACCACATCTTTCACCATTCAACCCGAAGATATTGGCTCTCGGTACCACGCGTTGCAAAAACATTCATTTCGTGTGCACTTATCATAATAGGGCAACCGTGTACCACCTAGGTAGGGAAACACTAATACGAGTTCCTTCCGACAAACGTACATGTTGCATGCCCGACCTGTAGTTCTACTCCAAGTCATCCTTAACGTGACAGACGATCCTTTTCAGGATCCAACTCAAACCACATCAATTCTCATGATGTAGTTCTTTCGTTAAGTCTTTGATTTGCATAATCAGCAACACTTGGTATAGACTCACATATATATTATTCATATGCATATATACTCTTATTTATGTTTATTTTAACTCCCAAACCCTAACTTTCGAAGCCATCACATCAGATGCTTAAACCTTATTTTAGTGGGAATCATAGAGCAATTGTCCAGACTTTTTCAAAATAGCCAAAATTACGGTTCTTCATAGCACAGAACATAAAATCAAGAATTTCAATAATCTCGTTTGAAAACCTAACAACAAAAAGAAGGATTTTGTTACCTAATCGAGCTCTCTCTCGTGTATGTAAGGCTTTATCGTGTTTCATTTTTAGAAATGATGTTTTAACGCTCCTGAAAAGATCGAATTTCATTTTCATATAAAAAACGCTAAGAACGTGTCCAGAACGCGAAGAACGAACGAAGAACATGAAGAATGTGAAGAACACGAAGAACGCCAAGAACATATTTTCTCTTGAAATTTCGGCAGAGTTCCCCCTTATATCGGGACATATTTCTCAAAAAAATTCAACAGAGTTTCCCCTTATATCGGGACATATTTCTCGGAAAATTTCGGCAGAGTTTCCCCTTATATCAGGACATATTTCAAAATAAAAACGAAAAGAGTTTCCTATATAAAATCAATCGTGAGGAAAACAACAGCAAAACGAAAAGAATATACTCAAACAACAAGAGGTGAAGAATCGGTAGACACCACGCATCTTAGGTGAGTGAATGTGTGACAAATCACAGGGTTCACAGACGTGCATAGCTGCCCGCACCTAAGTAGGGTATTACATAGATTTCTCCATCAAAATAACTATAAAAGCATAATTGAAAGAATAGAAACATAAGCGATGGAGAAACTGTAGACACCACGCGTTTTAGATGAGTGAATGTGTGACGAATCACAGGGTTCACTGACGTGCATATCCGCCCGCACCTTAGTAGGGTGTTACAAAGATTTCTCCTCGAACCACAATAGAAAACGAATCGGAAAGAAAGATAAATCAAGAACAAAGCTTGGAAGAAAAGAGGATGAATTGAAATCCTAGCTTATGAAACAAACTAAGAGAGGATCATACCTTTCTCCTTCTCGTTCTCGCGGCAGCGCTTCGCTAGCGCTCGTCCCTCGCCTCCCACTCCTCCTCCCGACCTCTCAACCCTAGTCCATGGGGTTGTGGTGGTTGTGGAAATCGTAGAGAATGAATGGGTAGGGGTCTATTTATAGGCTCCGGAAAACTACTAATCATGATTAGAAAACCATGGTTTATACCTTAACCATGGTTTAGCGGCCCATGGTTTTGACCCATGGTATTGGTCAAAACTTATCCCAAACTTGGGGCTTAAGTTAGAACATTCTAGAGGCTAGATTCGCTAATGACGCTTAATTAACACTAATCATGATTAACTTTCACTAATCGTGATTTAACTTTCGCGGTTTACGCTTATCTTTCGCTAACTAGGGATTAGTGTTACTAATGATCATTAGTGATTTTCAATCCATCATTAGTTTATTTAATCACACTTAATTAGTCTTAATGACAGTCATTATGGGTTAATGACTTCTTAACCCTCCTTACTTCTCTTTCTTCCGAAAATCATAACAAATTGAAACGATGTCCGATTCACACGAAACAAATTCCGTTGATTTTCTCTTGACGAGTCGGATCTTATGATATAGGATCTGAGAGATACCAAGTTCATGTCTTTAAAATTATAACAACCTTAAAGAAAGTCTCGTCCTCGAGACTAGAAATGTAGGCATAACAACCTTAAGAGGATTGACACCATAACAACGTTAAAGAGAATGAACGCCATTTCATTTATAAAGAAGATATACAATACATAGTGTTATTACTCAAACAAGTAGGGGTATTTCTCTCTCATTTCCGCCTCAGGTTCCCACGTGGCTTCTTCAAGCTCTTGGTTATGCCATAATATTTTAACTAGAGGCACCTCTTTGTTTCTCAACTTCTTGATATTCCTGTCAAGTATTTGTACAGGTATATCTTGGTATGTCAAGGCTGGCTCAACATGTAAATCATCATAACTTTTCTTATGCTCTGGATCCCTAACGTACTTTCTCAGATTTGATACATGAAAAACATCATGTATTGCCGAAATATGTGGAGGAAGCGCAAGTCTATATGCCACTTTTCCAATACGCTGAATAATTTCAAAGGGACCCACGAACCTGGGTGCTAACATCTCATGCACACCAAACCTTTAAATTCCCTTCATAGGTGATACTTTGAGAAATACAAAGTCACCTAGCTCAAACTCAAGCTCTCTTCACCTAGTATCACTATAGCTTTTCTAACGACTTTGAGAAGTCAATAGTCTTTTTCGAGCAAGCTCTACAGCTTCCCGTGTCTCTTGTAGTGTATTTGAATCATAAAGGTTCTTTATCCCGACCTCTTGCCAACACAAAGGAGTAGTACACCTACGTCCATAAATTGCTTGAAATGGTGCCATGCCAATACTTCTATGGTAACTGTTGTTGTATGTCAATTTTGGAAGAGGTAAATGTTTAATCCATGATCCTTTCCATTCTAAGGCACACGCTCGTAGCATATCCTCTAGTGTCTTAATCGTACGTTCTGATTGACCATCTGTTTGTGGATGATATGTTGTACTCAAGCATTGTTGTGTACCTAAGGTTTTCATGAAGTTCTCCCAATAGTGTGACGAAAATCATGAATCTCGATCAGAAACTATTTCCTTCGGAATGCCATGGAGGCGAATCACATGTGTAATATATAACTCAGCAAGCTGGTCTGGAGTGAAAGTTAAGCTTATCAGAATAAAGTGTGCCACCTTTGTCAGACGATCTATTTTAACCCATATACTATCTTTACTACCAGTCGTCTGAGGTAAGCCAGTAACGAAGTCCATAGAAATGCTTTCCCATTTCCATTCATGTATAGGGAGGGGTTGCAATAATCCTGGTGGCTTTTAGTGTGAAGCCTTTACCTGCTGGCAAGTGAAACATGAATTCACAAACTCAGTAACATCTTTCTTCATTCCCGGCCACAAAAAGTATGAATGATGATCCTAATACATCTTTGTAATTCCTGGATGAATAGATAATCTTAAGCAGTGCGCTTCACGTAAGATGTCTTTCCTTAGTTCAGGTGTGTTTGGTACACAAACTCTGTGATGGTTATACAGTAACCCATCTTGTATCTGAAATCCCTCTATCTCATTCTTCTCAAGTTGTTGTCTAACGTCTTTAAGGACTGGATCATCCTCCTGTCCTTTCTTTATTTTATCCCAGATCTCTGGTTTTTATAGGTGAGGAATAGTTATAGTATCAGTACTACTATCAAATGGTTTCCATTCACTTAACGTTGATAGTAAACCCTAGAAGTGGATAGCACTCACCAACCTAGGTGAATATGTTCTTCTGCTAAGGGCATCTGCTACGACGTTCCCCTTACCAAGGTGGTAGGAGATAGAGCAAACATAGTCTTTCAACAATTATAACCACAGTCTCTGTCTCATATTGAGTTTCTTCTGATCAAATAGATATTTCAAGCTGTTATGATCAGTGAAGATCTCAAAAGTAATACCATAGAGGTAATGTCTCCATATCTTTAAAGCAAAAGCTACATCGGCTAATTCAAGGTCATGTGTTGGGTAGTTCTTTTCATGTGTCCTGAGCTGTCGTGATGCATACGCAACTACCTTACCATGTTGCATAAGAACTGCCCCAAGTCCTTCTTTAGATGCATCAGTGTACACTGTAAACCCTTCACTCCCAGAGGGTAGAGTAAGGATTGGTGCAGTTGTTAGGCATTCTTTCAGTGTCTGAAAACTAGCTTCACATGTATCAGACCATAAGAATGGGACTTCCTTCTGAGTTAGTCCAGTCATTGGCAATGCTATTCGTGAAAAGTCCTTCACGAATCTTCTATAATATCCAGCTAAACCCAGAAAATATCGTATTTTTGTGACAGTCTTCGGGCATTCCCAACTCATCACCGCACTGACCTTTATAGGATCAACTGAACCTTCCCCAGAAATAACTTGGCCTAAGAAAGATACTTCAGATAACCAAAGTCACATTTGCTATATTTAGCATACAACTTATTCTTCCTTAATGTTTCAAGTGCCCGCCTGAGATGGTATTCATGCAAATACGTATCCTTGGAGTAAATAAGCACATCATCAATAAAGACTACTACAAAGTGATCTAAGAACTCCTTGAATACTCTATTCATGATATCCATGAAAGCTGGTAGAGCATTTGTCAGTCCAAAAGGCATAACTAAGAATTCATAATGTCCATATCTAGTTCGAAAGGTTGTCTTGGGGATATCCTCATCTTTTATCTTCAGCTGATGGTATCCAGACCTTAAGTCAATCTTGGAATACAAAGTCGAACCCTGTAACTGGTCAAAGAGATCATCTATCCTTGGTAAAGGATACTTATTCTTTATTGTCCTCTTGTTTAATTGTCTATAGTCAATGCACAAACGCATTGGCCCATCCTTTTTCTTGACAAATAAGACAGGTGCTCCCTATGGTGAAGTACTAGGATGAATGAATCCTTTATTTAATATTTCTTGCAACTGTGCCTTTAACTCTCGTAACTCAGCTGGTGCTGTCCTATAAGGAGCGATAGAGATAGGTTGAGTATCAAGTATAAGAGAGATTTCAAATTCAATCTCTCGCTCAGGTGGTAATCCGGGTAGTTCCTCTGGAAATACATCAGGAAACTCACAAACTATAGGCACATCTTCTACCATTCTTTCTGACCCTGATGTAGTGGATACATAAGCTAAATAGCCTTGGAAGCCTTGTTTTAACAGTTGTTGAGCCTTTAAAGTAGATATGTACTTGACATCATCACTGGATGCCTTTCCAATAAATTGGAACTCTATCGAGTTAGGAATGTGAAAAGTTACTGTCTTCCGGAAACAATCAAGGCATTCATGATGCCTTTCTAGGCAGTCCATCCTAAGAATGAGATCAAAGTCATCCATTTCAATAAGTAATAAGGAAACATGTAACTGATGTCATGTTATCAGTACTACACAATCATCCAGGATTTCTCATATTATAAACACTTGTCCTCATGGTCTCTTGATCAGATAGGATTTTTGTGCTTCTACTGGTACCTTACCCAAAGTGGGTACTAACCGTCGAGCAATAAATGAATGTGAAGCACGAGAATCAAATAAGGCATGTACTAAAAAGCCATGAATAGTAACAGTACCTCGTATGACCGTACCTGAATTGTAGGCTTGTTCTTCAGTAATTGCATTGACCCGGCCATTAGGATTAGGCAAGCTAGAACCCTCAATGCTTTGTGGTGGTTGTTGTGTAGGAGATGTTCCTTGTGAGCCACGAACTCTACCATGTCTTCCTCTGCATGTTTCTCCATTGCACGGGGTGGATGTTATACTGTTAATCGGAGTTGGTTTAAACCCTAAACCTCTCAACTGCGGACAGTCTTTCTTAATGTGACCTTCTTGATGACAGTGATTACTGCACATGTTCCTGTCTGAGCTGAAGATCCAACCACAGAGGTACTAGTTCCTGGTGCTATGTTACGAGGGTATAGTGGAGTTCTAGAGAAACCCCCTCTTCCTGATAATTCCTGACCCAAGGTCTGTGGTGATCTTATATTGGAACCAGCTGGATGATAGCGACGATCTCTACGGTTATAATGTGCATTGCTTTTGGATGGTCCACCATTAAAGTGGAAACTTCTTCTTTGGCGGTTTTCATCCCTCTCCATCTCAATATGAGAGGCGATGTCCATTGCTTCGCCTACAATTGTAGCTCTAAAACCAGCAAGCTTTTCTCGTAGATCTCCCTGAAGACCGCTAACAAATTTGGTAAGACACTCTTGTGGTGAAGGTTCCAGAGATGGTGAGTGTAGTAGCTCAGTAAAGTGGATATGATAATCTCGTACGGTCTTAGAACCCTGATTCAGAGAAGCCAACTCTCTCCTCTTTAATTCTTCCCAATGAGAGGGACATAAGTGAGCTCGGAACCTCTCTTCAAAGATATCCCATGGAACAGGATCTGCTAATTTCTTGGAAATTGCTCTCCACCATCTTCGTGCGTAATCTGCTAGGGTGTAATCAGCAAAGTGCACCCATGTGTCAACTGGTGCATGGATTGTCCTCAACATCCTAGTAACATCATCGAGCCATAACTCGGCCTCGACCGGTGTCTCTATACCTTTGAATCGAGGATTTTTTCAGTTTCGGTAATTATCTTGTAATGTTTGGTGTCTAAGAAGGGCCTTCTCCATTGCTCCTTCAGTCCAGGAGCAGACTCAGTTGAAGGATAGTAACTAGATTCTTCCTCAGAAAGATAGATTGAACCTTCAATCCTAGCATCTGCAGGCTTAGATGCCTCGGGTCTCTCAGCTTGTGCATTGAGCCTCTCCTCCAATGCTTGTTGCCTTTGCCCGATGTCTTGGAGCATTTCCATAATATCTGCTAATTGTCTAGACACGTCTTGGTCTGCCATGATCATGAGATTAGTCAAGGTCAAAGGTCAGATTCTATATATCTTAGCATGATGTACATAAGGGACAATGACTTGTGAATGGTACTCTAGTCAGTTATTAAGATCAAAGGATCTTAATACAACCTTAGTTTTCTAAATACCGCTCATAGTTATTAATTACTAAATAAATTACTGGAGTAACCTGGCTCTGATACCAATCTTTCATGACCCCAATTCTAGAGCAGTCAGATCCTCCCATAACCGGATCTAGTTACTCAGCAATAATTTATTCAGCAATCCCAACTAACATTCAGAAATAGACTACAAATAAAGTATATTCAGAAGAAAGTATTTCAACACTTTTCCACTTACAAAATAAAGTTCATATTATACATTGTCCCACTATAATCATTTACATGTACATCAGCTTGAAAGGAAAACTACACAAAGATTACTAACTACCTTACAGAGAAGAGCTACTGCAGCGTGATGGATGTCTACTAAGGTCCTTGCGATGGCTCGCTGACACCTGTTGGGTTTCCATAAATTATAGGAAAAAAATAGAGAATGCTAAGTAACAAAGAAGAGAAAAGCAAACAATTTTTGTAATTTTGCAAAACTTGTTGTTAATAAAAGTTATATTCCTTTTCATTAATTTAAGTCCTATTCCTTTCTATTCCACATCAGGGATTAGTCCAGGGGAACCCCACCACTCTTTGACTCCGAAGCTGTGGACACTTCGGGATTGGAGAATGTGTTGATCTTGGTAAGCTTATACCGCCGCACGTCACCTCAACCAATCCTCCAATACTACACTGACACATTTCTTTTCATTTATTAAACAGGGTCTCAAACCCTCAACCTGGAAAACAAATGAGCACACCGTTCTCGAGGACTCGGCTTCTTAAAACCTCAGGCTAACATTTAATCATATAACCTAGTAGCTTTAAATACATATTATCGTGACCCAGCTGCTATTGAACCACCTGTGCCTCCACATGGCACGACCACATCTTCCGTCGTTCAACCCGAAGATATTGGCTCCTGATGAATCCACGTTTCATCATCTTTATTCTATCATTTTGGCCTTAAAAACCCTAGTAAATGCGTGTAAATAGGCATAATTCATGCATTTTAGGATCACGGGAACCCTAGTAAATGCGTGACCTAATAACAGGAACCTTATAGGAACTGGGTTTGAGGTACTTCAGGTCTAGTTGACTTAATTCTTTGAGGATCACGGGACTTGGTTCAATGGATTCTTGACTGCCTAAGTAGAGTATTTCGAAGCACACGCACGATTCTTGTTGATAATGACCTAACTTGGACACCCGCACCTTTCACATGGCTCAACTCAGTTGGAGTGGTGAGGGGATTGGATTTGCCGGTATGAGACGCACACAAGTGGAAACACTTGTCCTCCTCTAGGGAGGGAAGTGCACCCCAACCCGTACAGTGATTAGGAAGTCTAAAGACAGGAGGCTGTGGGTTGCGATAAAGCTTCAAAAGAGGGATAGTCTACTAGCTCAAGAGGAAAAACTCCTTATGTAAATGTTGCTGTGAATAGTATTTCAAAAAAAAAACGTTCAGGCATGTACAAAAATAAAAAGCCTGCAAAGTATGTACATATGTTGTAAAGTCAATAAGCAAGCTTGAGTTCCAAAGTCATATCATGTGAGCCTGCAGCTGGATGACTTGACTACACTGGTCTTGCATCCAAGGATAGGTAGCTACACTGGCTACCGTCCATTCTTCTCTTCACCCCCTCCTCTTGAGCTGGTTGCCACTTGAACTTAGAATGGAATACCCCGCTCCTCGAGGATGGAGTTATTGGATTGGGGAATCGTTGGGTTGTCGTACTGGAGAAGTCAGTTTCTTTGCCATTCTAGTTGGGGAGAGCCACCATCACTTACACTGTACAAGTCAGATTCATAGTTGTAAGAGTTTACGTATGAGTTGAGATATTTCTGACCTGTCTATTGAGGAGACTTGGACAGAGTTTTGGGATTCTCGAAGACTGTTGGATTTCAAATTCGGTTCTCAATAAGGTTCCGCCCGCACTAAAAATTCCAAAGGTCCGACTTAAGCTCCAAACTTTGATTTTGTGAAGACAAGTTTGACAATTAAATTTAGTCCACCTTTCTTCTTTTTCTTTTCTTTATTTTTCTTTTTCTGCACTTATTGCATAAGTGTTTGCTAGGGACTAGCAAAGGCAAGTATAGGGGGATGATGAATCCACATTTCATCATCTTTATTCTATCATTTTGGCCTTAAAAACCCTAGTAAATGCGTGTAAATAGGCATAATTCATGCATTTTAGCATTCATGTATATGTATGTAAATATTGTATAAAATGCGGTTTTTAAAGCCAAAATTATAGAATAAAGAAAAGAAAAGAAAAAGAATAAAATATTGTAAATATTTTATGACCCGAAACCCCGAGACCTAGGCATCCTGATGAATAGGTCGACAAGGAATAAAGTAGGGGGAGATAAGGGCCAAATACCTATAATTATTAATTCATTCTTTATTCATTTTGGGACCTATTTTTGGTTCCACTTTTTATACATCAAATAAAGAAACTTTGTACATGAAAGTTGTAGATAAATTAATAAAGAAAAATACAAAATTGATTTCACTGAAAAATAATGTACAGATAAAAAGTTATGGTCTGAATAAAATTTCAGAATCTCAACTTCCCAGACCCGTATCTCACAAATGAAAACTCCAAATGCAGCATACTCACCTTTAATTGTATATAGAAGAAAATAAGCTATTTAATGGCGGTGGTTTCGCATTTGGCGGAGCTACGGTTTGAAAGTTGACTTTTGGACCCCTATTGTATACTTGTACCGAATAAAATATTCAATTTATTATTTATGTTTTATTTTTTAATCTTATATTTTTATAATGTTGTAAATAGTACTTATAATAATAATGTACATTAAAATAAGAATAAAAACCTAAATAAAAACAAAAATAAAATACTTAAAAATAAAATACATAGATACATAACCTGTACATATACCTATACAAAACATATTTGTATTTTATTAAATATACAAAACATATCAGAAAAATAAAATAAAAATATATTTATGTATATAAAAGTATTTTATAATTTTATAAAATAAGAAATAAAAATAATAAAATTAGATACACAAATTAAAAATAAAAGACTATAATATATAGATATAGATACTATAGAGGGCATAAATGCAAACTTGTAAAAATATATTTCATAAAAATAATTAAAAATCACAATAAAATAATTTATAAAATAATAAATATTTTTTATTAAATAACCTAAATCTAAATAATTCATTTATTATTTTAAAATGAATTTTCAAAACATTTTTTGGGCTTTTTCCTGGTTGGTCCATGTGGACCAACCAGGTGGCCTGGGATGTTGACCAGCTGGTCAACTCCCTGGCCCTAGCCTGCCCCCTTGTCAGAACTACCCGTGACCCACTTTTCCTCGATTTTTTTCGCCTTGATGCGTTGCTCGAGGGAGATTTGACCCTTCATGAAAGTTGTACCTGGTACAACTGCCATCCACGCCCAAGCATCGTTTCGGAGATTCGACCTAAGATACGTCCGTGATCGGCCCTCGAAAGTCACCCTTAGACACAGTTCAAAACCAAGCCTCCACCTTTCCTCCACTTTTTGAACCCTTTTTTCCCTAGTCCAGCGTCTCCTTCTTGCAGGTCCAGGATCGAGGAGGTGACAGGTCCTCTCCAGCCTCTTCGCGGAGGCGTCTGGTGGGGTGAACGACGGTCTCCATCTATCTCCGCCGGTCGCCGGTGTGAGGTTCTATCTCTTGGTTTCCTAACCAATCGAGGTGGTTTTCGTGTGTTTTTCTTTGTGTTTTTCTCGTAGTTAACTAGCTGTTAGTGTAGTGATTCATTTCGTCTACTTAGATCGCTGTTTAAGCCATTTTTAGTGTAGATTTCGCATCAAACACCTTGCCGGAGCCTCGAGCTCCGGCGGTCACCACTATCCCACGCACTCCACCTTCTCTCCCAATAAAAGCCGGGTCTTTTTGCTTTGTGCTGCTGCTCTTCATTTGACTTTTGTAGGACCCGAAGGAGGCTTCTGCGCCTCGGTTTTTTTGCCCAAGACCACCCCCAGGCCGGCTGGAGCTTCCTCGAGTGGCTGGGGGCCACCCATTGGCCGTCGGCTCGATCTGAGCCGCCTGGATGTCGGGGAGGAACAGAAGGAGTTGGACGAGCCCTTCGGTCGAAGGTTTGGTGGTCGGAAGCTAGCCCAGCGCCTCAACAAAACTCGGCGCTGCCGAGTTCTTCGTGCGTTCTTCCAGCCTTACCGGAAGCCGTTGGATCACGACTGTTCGTTCTGTGCTACAGCTGCCCTTGGATCCCTGCGAGCACCAACCGTCCGATCTATCCCGGGATTTAATCGCAGCCCCCCATCAGCGAAGGGGTACGTGCTAATGGATTGTAGACACGTGTGTTAGTGAAACATCTCCAACCGTCTGATCCGCATTCGTGGGTATTTTGCGTATTTCACCCACGAGTTTTTTTTGTATTTATTATTAAAGACCTAAACATTCCGATGCCTTGATAATGTTTTGAAAACTTTGCAATTGAACCCCCGCTCTTTCAGAAAACGCAAAGGGGTCCTGACCAGAAGCACGTGCAAAGGGCGCGTGATTTTTGGCATTTTGCGTGGGACCCCTTGCATATTTGGGTATATCTATTTGGTTCTGTAGAATTTCAATCTCAATTTATATTTTATAAAAATAGTGCAAAGAGGCCCTCGGAATTTCTGACTATTGCAAAAACGCCCCTACATGTGTGATTTTTCTTTTTGCTTCTAGCATTTATTGCATGCATCTATAAATTACTAAAAAATCCACAAAAAATGCATTAAACTTCCTGTTGCATTGTAGATTAACGCCATATTTTTATTTTTCATAAATATTGCATTTTTATATTTATTAAAAATCAAAAACATCTATTTTCAGCATTGTCTAGCTTATAAAATACCAAAAAAATATAAAAACTCTCCAGAAAAATCCCAAAAAAATATATTTTGTTCCTTGTAGTGTGTTTTAATTTCAGAACAAAAATCATTAAAAAATACAAAACCAAACTCTTAAAAATCAGAAAACTCTAAAAACATTCATAAAAATTTATAAAATTCATAAAAAAATCCAAAAAAATTGTGTTTTCTTTTCCGGGATTTTCTTTGTTTTGTTACCTTTACATGAAAATTAATTCGGGAAATTTTAGATACTGTTTGCTATTTTTCATTCCCATTTTAAGTTTCAGCCTTGTCTTTTATTCACTGTTTTCTTTATTTTGCTAATTAAAAATACCAAAAACATTCTAAAAATTACCCAAAAATCACAAAAACAGTAAAAAGTATAAAAAGACCAAAAAAGACTTTATTTCCTAATTTTTGAACATTTTTATCTATTTTTATAAATATCTCTTTCTCCATTTTATTACATTGTCTTTATTTTCCAATATTGAAAAAGAAAATAAAAAAAATATATAAAATATAAAATATAAAAATCAGAAAATTAAAAACCAAAATACAAAAATATAAAATTAAAAATTATATAAAAATATAAAATTAAAAACCCACAAAAAAATTAGCTTAGTAGACACTTATCACATTCACACACAAGTACACATTTTGTGCACTTGTGCCCCGTTCTACCTGTCTGCTCCCTGTGTTCGACCTCTACACATACTTGCACTATACACATCTTGTTGTAGAGTTATAATAAATTTTAACTCCGCACATTTACTTTCATTGCTTGATTTATTTGTCGTGGGTTAATTGTTGATTAATTCGGGTTTCGTGAGCGGTCGCTCAGCGACACTGTAGTCCCGCCTTGTGTGGACTATTTTGACCCTCGCAAAATCCGAGTTATCAAATGGCGCCGTTGCTAGGGAGCAACAGCGCGTAGTTCGGGTCTTGTTTGTGTTTGTGATTGATTGTCTATTTAGCGGCTTTTATTTTTCGCTATTTTATTTTCTTTATTTTTGATACATCTCTTGAGCTGTCTAACCTTCTCTTTTGTTGACTTGGTGCGAGGAACCGCGGATCGAGGGAGGCGCTTCACCCTAGGCGCCTACGCACCCACGTGAAGCCGGCATCTGCCAGCCAAGCACCGAGACGAGGAGAGATTTTTGAAGACCGAGCTCCACCTTTAGTTGTAGAATTTATTTCCTGCATTGATTTTTGTAATTTGTAGTGAGAGAAAGACTATTAATTGTAATAATACAGGTACCCCCGGACTTGGACATTCGAGCCTAATTTCCAAGTGATTGTTCACTTGGGGGCTCCCGCGGTTTTGTCGGCTTTTCTTCGCATTTTTTATTTTGTTTTCCGGTTTTATTTTTCATTTCTTTTGTGTGATTGAGCCCTTAGCTTTTAGGATTGCTTGTGATAGATTAGGTCCAAACACATTAATCACCCTTACATGTGCCTATAGTTTCGTTTGGACTTAGTCAAATTTTAAACAGTTGATCATCACCTTCAATCCGTCGCGCCGCGAGCTCTCCCCGCAAAGCGCTTTCTCCTACCCTCAATTTGTTGAGCAGAGGAGGGTGAGCCTAGACCGGACTCTAGGGTTGAGGATTGGTGGTCAACTTGTGGTTCTTCCCGATAATAGCAATTACTAAACTTAGGGTGATTTCATCGGCTTGCATTTGCATATAGATAGGTTTCAATTCTGCTGAGCATCCTTGCATGTAGAGTGCTGGAGGCAAGGTGAGCATTTACGATTTAGCATTCATCATCGTTTTGCCGCTTGCATTGCTTTCCCGCTCCTCTACCTCTGATTTTGATCACATAGGAGCTTACAGGAATTGACTCCCCGATAGGAACGTGCATTTTTATTAAAAATCCAAAAAAAGTGATAATCAATAAAATTGGGACTGCTAATATTACTTGACCCTAAAACCGATCAAAAAGAAAAATCTTGTCTTGGGGCGAGTAATTCCCTCATTGTCTTCGATTTTATTTGCTCGCGCACACACTAAGGATTAGTGCCCAAATCCCATCAAGCCCCTATGTGTGTGTGTGAAAACTCTTTGACTTCTCACCTAACTCTAAAACAGACTAGATAAAAAGACCGCATTTGTGGTCTTCACCGAGTTGAGTAGGTGAATTTGAGGGTTTGTCTTATTTTTCATTTTTGTTTGTGATTGTTTTTTGTGTGTCCTAGATCATCCCCGCGCATTTGCGCCTTCTTCTCCACTCTCTTGACTTGACCGTCGTGATCTCCCGATCATTTTCCTTTTGTTTTCGAGATGGTCGACTGGAGCGTATTTTATCCGGATTTTGCGGATCATTCGCTCACTCTAGCTGGTCCACCTCCTTTTTTCCAGGAGGACTTTGCTCCCGACTTTTGTACATATCCACCTCAGCCACAGTATCAGACCTCGGATTTCTACCCACACCCACCTCCACTTCCGTATTATCCACCTTCACATCCACCCGAGGCCGAGCTGTTGGAGTCACCTTTCATGGAGTCCACCCTTGAGCACTTGAGCCAGATGATGGACCATATGAGACAGAGGATTGACCACCTCACTAGTACCAATAAGAGCGACCATGATGTTCCACCATTTGATGATATGGGTTCACTCGATGATTTCCATGAGAGCTTGCAATCACCAAAATTACAAAAAAATGAGAAAAATGTAAAAATACAAAAAGATTTCGGGAGACAATTGGTTGATCAATGTTTTGAGGAGAGAGTCCACTTGCCAGAACCTTGGACTACACATGCATTCACACCCAGTCCCACCTTTGACCCCGAGGATGCCGCTATACAGACTGCTCTTGGCATACATCGTGTATATGCTGATTCTGACTTCCTCCCTTGTATGGAGGAAGTCCAAAAATTCAAAAAAATGCTGACTGAACCCGAAGTGGTGGCCACTATTCATGAGATCATCCGTGCCCCACTTCAGCAGGCCATGACCCATATGTCTGCTCCTCTTCCCAAAAAGAGAAAGCGGAGGAGCAGATCTGAGCGTCACATCTTGACCATGGCCACTGCCCACGCCATCACACACCGCCCCATTCCCAAGAAGAGGAACACTGCCACACCTTTCATTAGCTGCACCATCTCTGACCACACATGTGATCACACTCTCCTAGACGGCGGTGCATCGATCAGTATCATACCCTTCTCGCTGGTACAGTCTCTTCACTTAGGGCCTCTCAAGAAGACCAGGATGATCGTACAGTTTGCTGATGGATCAATAAAGAGGCTGAGGGGTATTCTTGAAAACGTCGTCATCTCGATTCAGGGCACGAGCTACACCGTTGATTTTGTCGTGTTGCCCATGGAGAACTCCACAGGGGAGCCATCTCCAATCATCCTGGGACGACCATTCCTCGCCTCTACGAGAGTCGTTATTGACTACGGATCAGGAGAGATTCGCTTCCGTCCTGCTGACGAGGGCGAAGCAGTGATCACCGCACCCACTGCTGACCAGAGACCCGCACCTGATGTGACTTCACCTATCTTGGCTGACCCCGAGGACTATGATCTATATGAGGATATCAGAGAGACCTTCTTCATGACCGATGATGAGACCCGAGAATTTCTCTCTAAGGAGGAAAGCTCGGAAAGCATAGACCTTGGTGTTTCCGCTTCCTGTGATTGGCGATGTGTTGATGACATACGCGGGATCTACACGATTGACACCATTGAGCGGAGGGCAGATGTAGAGACCAGACAGGACGGACATGACTTGACTACTTCCGCTGATGGTTCCGTTCCTGTCCACATAGATATTGATGAGCCAAAGGCCGAATTTGATTTGATTACTTTTCTTCGGAAATTCGGACCTTTTGATGAGAAAGACGATCCGATTGAGATTATAGAGGACGAACAGAGTTCGACTACTTCCATCGATGACTTCGTGCCTTTTGATTTTGACCTGGATGACACCTCGCCGGACGACTCTGAGTACACTTCTTCCGATGAGGATGAGTTCGTCCCATTCCACTTTGATATCAGCGAGACTCCCAAGGCCGGACCTAGCCGTACTTCTTCCACTACTCAGTTTGTGCCTTCACACCCTAGGGCCCCTGAAGATCTACCTTCTGTCGACCCTGATCGGCTTCCGTCCACTGTGGACCCCGATGTCGACCTGCATCACACCAGATCCATTCCTCAGCGGTCCCGCAAGAAGGTTCGCTTTCTACCTTCTTGATCATGTGTATATCCACTTCTGTTGTATATTCATTTGTTTCTCTCTGTTCTCTCTACCGCATTTCTCATCCACCCATTCTCGTATTTGCCTTGCTTAGGACTTACTTTGTCCTAAGTATAGGGGGGTGGACGAGTCGAGTGTTCTTTCATCATTCTGTCTGATCACTCCTGTTGTTGCCTATACTTAGGGCTTCTTTTACCCTAAGTATAGGGGGAGTGATGTGTGTATCCTCTGATCTATCCTTCCATCTTCATATCTCTTTTCTTCTTTCTTCTTTTCTTCTTTTCCTATTCTATCCTCTGTATCTATCAAAAAGGTGCCGCCCTTGTAGACAGTTTTCTATACTTAGGACGTACTTTGTCCTAAGTATAAGGGGGTGTGCACCCCGAGTTTCTCCATTCTTTTCGATCCTCTCCATTGTCTCCTCTTCTTGTCTATACTTAGGGATATCTTACCCTAAGTATAGGGGGAGACAATCTGAGTACAATCTGTTCATTCCCACCCTTGACCCTCCCTGCTTTGTGTACAGTCTGCTATACTTAGGATTATTTGATCCTAAGTATAGGGGGGACGGTCAACTTCTCATTGATTCATTCATTTATTCTTTAGATTTTCCTATACTCAGTACGAGTTATGTCTTCTCTTTTCTCTCTGATCTATGAGGACATAGCTCAAGCTAAGTATAGGGGGGTCGTATATACTGTGTATATACTTTAGCCATAACTCGTACTTTCATATTTTCTTAATAAAATGGGTAAAAATTCTTTAAAATTCATTAAAAATTCTCAATAAAAAGATGTGGTTATTCCTCAAATTCTTTTTGTATTTATTGATTAATAAATCAGGTGAAAATGTTTTTTGCAAAATGTTTGAAAAATAGTTTGAAAATCTTTGTGAACATTTATTGAAAACTATTTTGAAAATATTTTGTTACATGTTTTCAACCTTTGTAAAAATGTGTGTTTTGCAAAATTTCTTTTCTTTGTGTGAAATAAAAATGTTTGAAAAATGATTTGCAAATGGTTTGAAAAATGGTTGCAAAAATGATTTGAAAAACTTATATATACTGTTTTGAAAACCTTTGCAAAATGATTTTCAAATGTGTGTAAAATGTTTGTAAAAACTATTTTGGACTATAGTTTTCAAAAATTGGTTGAAAAAGCTTGTGTCAAATAAGTTTGAGGAATATACACATCATACCAAAATCCACTTTGTATATATGTATAAAATTGATCACTTACCATTGTAAATCCTTAAAATCCACTTCTTCTATATATAAGAAGCACTCCCGTGTACATATTTTAACCTAGTTTTCAGCCAAAACTTTTTGTTTTCAAAAAAAATCCCAAAAACATTTGCAAAATTAAAATCCAAAAACATTTGAAAAATCTTTTTGAAAAATACAAAAAAAATGCATCTGCATATGCATGCATCATATTTTCAAAAATCCATAAAAAGTTCAAAATCTTTGAAAATTGCTTCACAAAAATATTTTCTGCATCACATTGCATAGCATGAGCATTTTTCGGATTGAGTTTGATAGTTGAACAAGTCTAAGTAAAATCCGAAGATTGGAGCTTGATTGGACCTTAAAATCTACCTAATAACAGGAACCTTATAGGAACTGGGTTTGAGGTACTTCAGGTCTAGTTGACTTAATTCTTTGAGGATCACGGGACTTGGTTCAATGGATTCTTGACTGCCTAAGTAGAGTATTTTGGAGCACACGCCCGATTCTTGTTGATAATGACCTAACTTGGACACCCGCACCTTTAACATGGCTCAACTCAGTTGGAGTGGTGAGGGGATTGGATTTGCCGGTATGAGACGCACACAAGTGGAAACACTTGTCCTCCTCTAGGGAGGGAAGTGCACCCCAACCCGTACAGTGATTAGGAAGTCTAAAGACAGGAGGCTGTGGGTTGCGATAAAGCTTCAAAAGAGGGATAGTCTACTAGCTCAAGAGGAAAAACTCCTTATGTAAATGCTGTTGTGAATAGTATTTCAAAAAAAAAAAGTTCAGGCATGTACAAAAATAAAAAGCCTGCAAAGTATGTACATATGTTGTAAAGTCAATAAGCAAGCTTGAGTTCCAAAGTCATATCATGTGAGCCTGCAGCTGGATGACTTGACTACACTGGTCTTGCATCCAAGGATAGGTAGCTACACTGGCTACCGTCCATTCTTCTCTTCACCCCCTCCTCTTGAGCTGGTTGCCACTTGAACTTAGAAGGGAATACCCCGCTCCTCGAGGATGGAGTTATTGGATTGGGGAATCATTGTGTTGTCGTACTGGAGAAGTCAGTTTCTTTGCCATTCTAGTTGGGGAGAGCCCCCATCACTTACACTGTACAAGTCAGATTCATAGTCGTAAGAGTTTGCGTATGAGTTGAGATATTTCTGACCTGGCTATTGAGGAGACTTGGACAGAGTTTTTGGATTCTCGAAGACTGTTGGATTTCAAATTCGGTTCTCAATAAGGTTCCGCCCGCACTAAAAATTCCAAAGGTCCGACTTAAGCTCCAAACTTTGATTTTGTGAAGACAAGTTTGACAATTAAATTTAGTCCACCTTTCTTCTTTTTCTTTTCTTTATTTTTTTTTCTGCACTTATTGCATAAGTGTTTGCTAGGGACTAGCAAAGGCAAGTATAGGGGGATGATGAATCCACGTTTCATCATCTTTATTCTATCATTTTGGCCTTAAAAACCCTCGTAAATGCGTGTAAATAGGCATAATTCATGCATTTTAGCATTCATGTATATGTATGTAAATATTGTATAAAATGCGGTTTTTAAAGCCAAAATTATAGAATAAATAAAAGAAAAGAAAAAGAATAAAATATTGTAAATATTTTATGACCCGAAACCCCGAGACCTAGGCATCCTGATGAATAGGTCGACAAGGAATAAAGTAGGGGGAGATAAGGGCCAAATACCTATAATTATTAATTCATTCTTTATTCATTTTGGGACCTATTTTTGGTTCCACTTTTTATACGTCAAATAAAGAAACTTTGTACATGAAAGTTGTAGATAAATTAATAAAGAAAAATACAAAATTGATTTCACTGAAAAATAATGTACAGATAAAAAGTTATGGTCTGAATAAAATTCCAGAATCTCAACTTCCCAGACCCGTATCTCACAAATAAAAACTCCAAATGCAGCATACTCACCTTTAATTGTATATAGAAGAAAATAAGCTATTTAATGGCGGTGGTTTCATATTTGGCGGAGCTACGGTTTGAAAGTTGACTTTTGGACCCCTATTGTATACTTGTACCGAATAAAATATTCAATTTATTATTTATGTATTATTTTTAGAATCTTATATTTTTATAATGTTGTAAATAGTATTATAATAATAATGTACATTAAAATAAGAATAAAAACCTAAATAAAAACAAAAATAAAATACTTAAAAATAAAATACATAGATACATAACCTGTACATATACCTATACAAAACATATTTGTATTTTATTAAATATACAAAACATATCATAAAAATAAAATAAAAATATATTTATGTATATAAAAGTATTTTATAATTTTATAAAATAAGAAATAAAAATAATAAAATTAGATACACAAATTAAAAATAAAAGACTATAATATATAGATATAGATACTATAGAGGGCATAAATGCAAACTTGTAAAAATATATTTCATAAAAATAATTAAAAATCACAATAAAATAATTTATAAAATAATAAATACTTTTTATTAAATAACCTAAATCTAAATAATTCATTTATTATTTTAAAACGAATTTTCAAAACATTTTTTGGGCTTTTTCCTGGTTGGTCCACGTGGACCAACCAGGTGTCCTGGGATGTTGACCAGCCGGTCAACTCCCTGGCCCTAGCCTGCCCCCTTGTCAGAACTACCCGTGACCCACTTTTCCTCGATTTTTTTTGCCTTGATGCGTTGCTCGAGGGAGATTTGACCCTTCATGAAAGTTGTACCTGGTACAACTGCCATCCAAGCCCAAGCATAGTTTCGGAGATTCGACCTAAGATACGCCCGTGATCGGCCCTCGAAAGTCACCCTTCACCACAGTTCAAAACCAAGCCTCCACCTTTCCTCCACTTTTTGAACCCTTTTTGCCCTAGTCCAGCGTCTCCTTCTTGCAGGTCCAGGATCGAGGAGGTGACAGGTCCTCTCCGGCCTCTTCGCGGAGGCGTCTGGTGGGGTGAACGGCGGTCTCCATCTATCTCTGCCGGTCGCCGGTGTGAGGTTCTATCTCTTGGTTTCCTAACCAATCGAGGTGGTTTTCGTGTGTTTTTCTTTGTGTTTTTCTCGTAGTTAACTAGCTGTTAGTGTAGTGATTCATTTCGTCTACTTACATCGCTGTTTAAGCCATTTTTAGTGTAGATTTCGCATCAAACACCTTGCTGGAGCCTCGAGCTCCGGCGGTCACCACTATCCCACGCACTCCACCTTCTCTCCCAATAAAAGCCGGGTCTTTTTTCTTTGTGCTGCTGCTCTTCATTTGACTTTTGCAGGACCCGAAGGAGGCTTCTGCGCCTCGGTTTTTTTTGCCCAAGACCACCCCCAGGCCGGCTGGAGCTTCCTCGAGTGGCTGGGGGCCACCCATTGGCCGTCGGCTCGATCTGAGCCGCCTGGATGTCGGGGAGGAACAGCAGGAGTTGGACGAGCCCTTCGGTCGAAGGTTTGGTGGTCGGAAGCTAGCCCAGCGCCTCAACAAAACTCGGCGCTGCCGAGTTCTTCGTGTGTTCTTCCAGCTTTACCGGAAGCCGTTGGATCACGGCTGTTTGTTTTGTGCTACAGCTGCCCTTGGATCCCTGCGAGCACCAACCGTCCGATCTATCCCGGGATTTAATCGCAGCCCCCCATCAGCGAAGGGGTACGTGCTAACGGATTGTAGACACGTGTGTTAGTGAAACATCTCCAACCGTCTGATCCGCATTCGTGGGTATTTTGCGTATTTCACCCGCGAGTTTTTTTTGTATTTATTATTAAAGACCTAAACATTCCGATGCCTTTATGATGTTTTGAAAACTTTGCAATTGAACCCCCGCTCTTTCAGAAAACGCAAAGGGGTCCTGACCAGAAGCACGTGCAAAGGGCGCGTGATTTTTGGCATTTTGCGTGGGACCCCTTGCATATTTGGGTATATCTATTTGGTTCTGTATAATTTCAATCTCAATTTATATTTTCTGAAAATAGTGCAAAGAGGCCCTCGGAATTTCTGACTATTGCAAAAACTCCCCTGCATGTGTGATTTTTCTTTTTGCTTCTAGCATTTATTGCATGCATCTATAAATTACTAAAAAATCCACAAAAAATGCATTAAACTTCCTGTTGCATTGTAGATTAATGCCATATTTTTATTTTTCATAAATATTGCATTTTTATATTTATTAAAAATCAAAAACATCTATTTTCAGCACTGTCTAGCTTATAAAATACCAAAAAAAAATATAAAAACTCTCCAGAAAAATCCCAAAAAAATATATTTTGTTCCTTTTAGTGTGTTTTAATTTCAGACCAAAAATCATTAAAAAATACAAAACCAAACTCCTAAAAATCGCAAAACTCTAAAAACACTCATAAAAATTTATTAAATTCATAAAAAATCCAAAAAATTGTGTTTTCTTTTCCTGGATTTTCTTTGTTTTGTTACCTTTACTTGAAAATTAATTCGGGAAATTTTTGATACTGTTTGCTATTTTTCATTCCCATTTTAAGTTTCAGCCTTGTCTTTTATTCACTGTTTTCTTTATTTTGCTAATTAAAAATACCAAAAACATTCTAAAAATTACCCAAAAATCACAAAAACAGTAAAAAAGTATAAAAAGGCCAAAAAGACTTTATTTCCTAATTTTTGAACATTTTTATCTATTTTTATAAATATCTCTTTCTCCATTTTATTACATTGTCTTTATTTTCCGATATTGAAAAAGAAAATAAAAAAATTATATAAAATATAAAATATAAAAATCAGAAAATTAAAAACCAAAATACAAAAATATAAAATTAAATATTAAATAAAAAATATAAAATTAAAAACCCACAAAAAAATTAGCTTAGTAGACACTTATCACATTCACACACAAGTACACATTTTGTGCACTTGTGCCCCGTTCTACCTGTCTGCTCCCTGTGTTCGACCTCTACACATACTTGCACTATACACATCTTGTTGTAGAGTTATAATAAATTTTAACTCCGCACATTTACTTTCATTGCTTGATTTATTTGTCGTGGGTTAATTGTTGATTAATTCAGGTTTCGTGAGCGGTCGCTCAGCGACACTCTAGTCCCGCCTTGTGTGGACTATTTTGAACCTCGCAAAATCCGAGTTATCAGCTCCCGGTACCACGCATTGCAAAAACATTCATTTCGTGCGTACTTATCATAACAGGGAAACCGTGTACCACCTAGGTAGGGAAACGCTAATACGGGTTCCTTCCAACAAACCTACAGGTTGCATACCCAACTTGTAGTTCTACTCCAAGTCATCCTTAACGTGACACACGATCCTTTTCAGGATCCAACTCAAACCACATCAATCCCATGATGTAATTCTTTCGTTAAGCCTTTGATTTGCATAATCAGCAACACTTAGTATAGACTCACATATATATTATTCATATACATATATACTCGTATTTATGTCTATTTTAACTCCCAAACCCTATCTTTCAAAGCCACCACATCGATTCAATGCTTAAACCTTATTTTAGTGGGAATCACAAAGCAACTGTTTAGACTTTTTCAAATTAGCCAAAATTAGGATTCTTCATAGCACAGAGCATAAAATCAAGAATTTCAATAATCTCGTTGGAAAACCCAACAGCAAAAGGAAGGATTTCGTTACCTAATCGAGCTCTCTCTCGTATATGTAAGGCTTTATCGTGTTTCGTTTTTAGAAAGGATGTTTTAAGGCTCCTGAAAAGATCGAATTTCATTTTCGTATCAAAAACGCTAAGAACGTGTCAAGAACGTGAAGAACAAAAGAAGAACACGAAGAACGCGAAGAACACGAAGAACGCCAAGAAGATATTTTCTCTTGAAATTTCGGCAGAGTTTCCCCTTATATCGGGACATATTTCTCGAAAAATTTCGATAGAGTTTCCCCTTATATCAAGACATATTTCGCGGAAAATTTCGGCAGTGTTTCCCCTTTTATCGGGACATATTTCAAAATAAAAACGAAAAGGGTTTCCTCTATAAAATCAATCGTGACAAAAACAACAGCAAAACTGAAAGAATATACTCAAACAACAAGAGATGAAGAATCGGTAGACACCACGCATCTTAAGTGAGTGAATGTGTGATGAATCACAAGGTTCACTAACGTGCATAGCCGCCCGAACCTAAGTAGGGTATTACACAGATTTCTCCATCAAAATAACTATAAAAGCATAATTGAAAGAATAGAAACATAAGCGATGGATAATCGATAGACACCACACGTCTTAGATGAGTGAATGTGTGACGAATCACAGGGTTCACTGACGTGCATTACCGCCCGCACCTAAGTAGGGTGTTACACAGATTTCTCCTCGAACCCCAAAAAAAATGAATCGGAAAGAAAGATAAATCAAGAACAATGCTTGGAAGAAAAGAGGATGAATTGAAATACAAGCTTATGAAACAAACTAAGAGAGGATCATAACTTTCTCCTTCTCGCTCTCCCGGCAGCGCTTCGCTAGCGCTCCTCCCTCGCCTCCCACTCCTCCTCCCAACCTCTCGACCCTAGCCCTAGGGGTGGTGGTGGTAGTGGAAATCGTAGAGAATGAATGGGTAGGGGCTCTATTTATAGGCTCCAGAAAACCACTAATCATGGTTACAAAACCATGGTTTATACCTTAACCATGGTTTAGCGGCCCATGGTTTTGGCCTGTGGTTTTGGCCAAAACTTATCCCAAACTTGGGGCTTAAGTTAGAACATTCTAGAGGATTCTAGATTCGCTAATGACGTTTAATTAACACTAATCATGATTAACTTTCACTAATCGTGATTTAACTTTCGCGGTTTACGCTTATCTTTCGCTAACTATTGATTAGTGTTACTAATGATCATTAGCGGTATTCAATCCGTCATTAGTTTCTTTAATCACACTCTTTTAGTATTGATTACACTCATTATGGGTTAATGACTTCTTAACCCTCCTTACTTCTATTTCTTCCGAAAATCATAAAAAATCGAAACGAAGTCCAATTCACACGAAACAAATTCCGTTGGGTTTCTCTTGACGAGTCGGATGTTATGATATAGGATTCGATAGACGCCAAGTTCATGGCTTTATAGTTTATTAGGAGATAAACGAAAGTGGAAAGCAAATGAGGAGGTTGGAGATCAGTTTGTAAGGTCCGAACTGGGTTCTTGGGAATCGCCCCAAATTATTGACGATACCGAGTTCATGAGTCGGTGTAGGTGTCAGCAGAGTCCCGACTAAACCATACATGGATCGACATCGTGAAGCAAGATGTGATTGATGTAGTAAGAAGGATATGGTGGCCAACGAGGAACAAAATGGAGTGTAAAATAGTAGAAAGACTTGAAATGAGTAGGAGTTCAAAGAGAAGAGACATATGACAAAATTTGCGTAGGTGTGTGGGACTTGATCTTTGAGCCTTAATGTAGATCAATACAAACACAATATAAAATTAGGTTCACCAACTCAACACAATGTGAAGCCATAAAGGATCAACTATTTTTATCTTTTCATTTTTAGAGTTGTTATTCAGGCATATCTTTTAACACAAGTCCTTAGCACACTAACCCTATAGTAGAGAGAGTACTGCTAGAAAAGTATCTTGTACATGTCCGCCTCTGTTGTAACCTGTACTCTGCACTTTTTGAGGTCCTTGTAACCCTTAGTGGATCCCTACTCAGCCAAAGAAAAAGAGGGAGAAATCTGATAGGAGAAACCGCAACTTTAGACCTCGCTCGCATCAGAATCACCCGTGAGCGTGCAACGACCTACTCAGATGCAAACCGATGAGACAGACACACCCATGTGGGCGTGGCCTATTCTCGATACTTTAGACTAAGTCGATGTTCCACACGAGGCGGGAAGACCATCGACGATAGAGACCTACTCGATCACGTATTATAGAAGCACCAATACTTCAGAAATCTAGGATATATATATAAGGCAGTTACAGACTGGGTTTTTGGCTCTAATCCATAGTGGGTCATTGATGAATCTGTGATTCATCACTCTAAAAGTCGAAAATAGAGATTTGTTCCCGAGTAATTAGATGCATATTTCCATTTATTATGCATAATTAGCATTCATACATGTGTAAATAATACGTGCATTTTAGCATTCATATTTGCATTAAATAAGAAGTCTGAAATTCACTTGTACATTAGCTAAATTGACCTATTTGTATCTATTTTATACTAACTCCAAATCTAATAAAATCAATTCTATCGTGTACATATTACTAACACTAATAAAGGAAAAATATCAAAAAAATACTAACTAGTAAAATTGTCCAATAAAACCCAAATCCAAGTTTGAGAGTATGAACCTTAAAATGCACATATCTCTCTCATACAATGTCTGATTTGGGTCTACTCACTTTGAAAGTAATATGCATTAAAAGACCTTCAAAAAAAGACCAATTTCATAAAAATTGGAGTTTGTATGTGAAACTTAGATTTTGGGCCACTACTATATAATGTACATATTGACTAAAGTACACTTTATTTTTATCCTTTTATTTTCTTCATTTTTAAAAATACAAAAAATAGATTAAGTTGTCAATATTCTTTTCATATTTTCTCTAATTTTATTTTGATTATTTTCTTATTAAAAAATGATAAAAAAATCTACAAAAGATAAAAATGTGGTATTTTATACTTATAAGGTACCCTAAAAAATATTCTTTATACATATGACTTCTTTCGATTTTTGATCCTACACAAAAGTTGTAGATCTCGTCGAGACGAACAACTTTTGTGTTAACCACTTTTTCATTTGGCCCTTTTGTTATTTCTTTTTTATTTTTCTTTACATTTAATTTTTGACTTTTTTGGGAGCAACACGTGGCCGCTCCTGGATTCATCATGTGTCACCCCATTTTTATTTTATTTATTACTTATTTTATTACATTATTATTAATTTATTTATCTTTATTTATTTATTACTTTAAGTATTATTTACTTATTTTTTACTATTAATTAATTATTATTATTATGTATTTACTATATATATTATTTTAATTATTATTTATTTTATTTATTACTTTATTTAGTATTTATTCTATGTAATTACTTTTTTATTAATATGTACATTTTTTACTATTTACATTTTAATTCCACCTACCACGTGACCACCCCTGCATGCGCCACCTGGCTTCCTGTTCTTCCATTGCTTCACCCTCTTTCCCTCTGCGCGCACCATCCGCGCCCACCGCTCCACCCCTTGCGATGGTGCGTAATCACCCCTACATCATGAGCGTGGACCACTCTCCCTCTCTTCCATCTCTCTCTCTCTCTTCCTCAAGATCATCCTCTAGTCGCGCTCCCTCCTCTGTGCGAACCACTCGCGTCTCTCTTTCTCCATCCTCATGCGCCCGCCGCTCCGTGCTTTACGGTGGGGCCGCAACCGTCGTGGACCAACGCCTCCATCTCCTACGCACAACTCCCACCTCCCTATCTCTCTTCCCCCCACTTCAGTCGCACCTCCCGTGTGGACTTGCGCCTCTCTCTTACACACAACCCACAACTGTTGCCTCGTTCCACTCACACGATCACTTTCTTGGCTCTGGCCAACTACCTTTAAATACATTTCGATCACCCTTTATCATTTTTCATCTTCCAATTTCTGAGGAAGATAAGGAGAGCTTAGGGACTCCATATCGTTGACATCGAT
Organism: Ottelia alismoides; assembly: GCA_037367405.1. Taxonomy (NCBI): domain Eukaryota; kingdom Viridiplantae; phylum Streptophyta; class Magnoliopsida; order Alismatales; family Hydrocharitaceae; genus Ottelia; species Ottelia alismoides. The sequence goes on from JAZKJV010009319.1 coordinate 355,965, forward strand.
TGGGCGCCAAACCCTTTGAGTGAAGACCATATTAATCACAGGCGAGATCCAAGGGCTCCTGCCCTTTTTGCAATTGATTAGTCGCTGCTCGAGCTCGACCTTTCCGAGGTCTTGATTAAGGATCTAGGCCAACATATGTGTTCCTACCATCCCCATGAACCATCCCATCCATCCACAACTTCAGGTAAAATCTATGTTCTTTCTCTTTTCCTAATTTCTTCTTCTTCCCATCTTTTTCTATTCTTTCTTTCTTCCCGTCCACATCCCCCATCTCCACCCTCATCTCCCAAATCCTGCCTCGTTCTTCCTACATCATCGCACCTCTGTGCTTCGACCACTGAGCCCTTGCCACCTCGTGATCGTCGCCTCATCTCGTCGCCCTCGCCAACAATTCCTGCCACCTTGCTCGCCCGCCACGGCACACGTCACTGGTCAAGCCTATGCACCTTCGAGTCACTCCACCGCAGGTTCATAAACTGCGCTCACCACCAATGCCCACGTACGACCGCCAGTGCCTCGCCAAGCCACCTTCAAGCGAGCCTTGTTGCCCAGCTAGCCATGACACCTCGCAAACAGAGCAGCTCCATCTTAAGTATAACAAAGATAATCCTAAAAGAGACCTAGGGTGTAGAACAAAATGGAAGAAAGAAGGAATAAATCATGACAAAACACGTATATACAATGTGGACAATGATGAGGTGCCTCTCAACAAGCGCTAGAGTTTACGCCCCTAGCTGGGCGCAAAGGCTAGGATAATGCAGTATCAAGGTTCAGGACGACAACTGTAAGGCAAATGTCATACTATCGTGGTAGATGAACTATGACGAAATCAATGATGTGAACGAAGACACCCAAGTAGGTAATCAGGCGGGTGTATGCTATCGGGCAATGTTATGGGAAGATGTAATCGGGATCCGGTAGCACATATGACATCATCGGCTCACGATTAGAATGGAGTGGAAGTGTAGAGCCAAAGAAATCGGACGTGGAGAAAGAAGGATCAGTCATGAAATCCCCCACGTTAATCACCGTCTTGGAAAGATAGGGAAGATCTAGATCAGGAGACTCAGAAAGAACCAATATCCAATGCATAGGATGAAGGAATATCAGAAACGTCATCGAATATCTCAAAGACCGGCTCATCCTCGTGAGGGTCGTCGAGGTGAGACAACTCAAAATCAGAAAGATCAGAATACTCAGTTTCGTGATCCGACAGATCGGATACACTCTTAGAAAGTGGAACCTAGTACACATCGTATGGGGCATCCTCATGTAGATAAACCTCGGGGAGTAATGCAAGATCATTAGTGAGAAATGGAGGATCAGAATCTGAATGGAAATCTGTGCTACTCTCAAGCACCCACTCCGTGTACCAAAATGCATCATCAGCTGATGTCTGCCTCTGATCAATCTGGAAACAGGAAAAGGTACTGGTCATCAATGCGGAAGATGTCGATGTGGCTGAAACTGATCCTCGAACTGCGGTAGTGCTGGCTATCATCTGGTCCTCATGGAATGTATCTAGCTCATCGAACGGGAGAACAAAAGGCTCAAATACGGGACTATCTATATCAGTCATCCCAAAGTGGTATCCCGTTTCAAGCACTGGATGCTGGAATGAGTCCTGATGGCCATATGAATCAGAGAAGTACCTCTACAGATTAGAAGCTGAGTCATCTGGATATGGACACTGAAATGTCTGGACTGATGACTGTAGAAGCATAGGCTCCTCCATCTCTTGGAATATCAGAAGATCTGATATCCAAGACTCGTCAACTGAAAAGTATGGGACTGACTCGAACTCTAGCTGGAAGACCAACGGGAACTCGATCAGTCTCTGGGTTAGAGCATCCACTATGGCAGTCATCTCATTCCTCGTCTGTACTGCAACAGAATCCATATCCTCAATCTGGTGTGTAGTAGATAGGTCCTCATAAGGTGTGGCACACCCAACTGGTACTGCATCATCCTCGTGTATTTTCAAGACTAATGCATCTCGTGAAGATAGAATATCTGACAGTGCTCTCGAGATGGCCGTAAGTAAATCTATGTCAGGGTTGTGGTGTGAACCACCACACGAGGTCACTACCAGTGCAATCTGATCAGCGGTCATCCCCCTCATGGAGATCTCAATAAGGTCAGTCGGTGAAAGTCCATGATCTGGAAATCCCCTCAAGAGGTCAAGAAACCTCAGCCATGACTCATGCAATGGCTCCTGGGGGTCTATTGAAAAATTTGTAATCAAAGACCGCATCATATCTTCTCTACGCTGGGGATAGTATCTCTGTAGAAACTCTAAGCGTAAGTCTCCCCATGTAGCAAATCTCCTTCCCAATCGTATGTGCCATTTTATGGCTCTGCCCTGAAGTGAAAATGGGAAGGTCTTCAGCATCAGCTCCTCAGAAGTGATATCTAAATAAACCTGGGTCAAACAGAACTTCTCAAAGTAGGACAGATGAAGATATGGCTCCTCGTGCACCTCCCCTGAAAATTTCGACATTCTCTAAATAAACTCCAAGTCAAGAATGTAGGGACTGAATGTAGAAGCTAACTGAGCTTCCTGGTTTGTATGCTCGTCGATCATCTTGGTGTAGGAGGTATATGCTACTCGCATCTGCTCTTTGTGATCGTGTATGGAGTGCACTATCATCCCAGCAATGAAATCGTCTGGGTCTCACATCTGTTCAGTCTGATCTCCACGTACGTCTAGCACAGCATGCCCAGAAGAATGGTGGAAAACGGAAAGAGAGAATGGAAGGTCGGTCGGAGTTCCGACCTCCCTCAAGAGTGGACTGGACTGATGGGAATAAGATGGGGAATCCGCAAGAGTCGGCAAGAAAGGAGGGCGACCCATCATCCAGGGATAGACAGGGAGAAGAAGAAAAATGAAGGGAGGGTGGGAGGGAAAAAGATAGATGATTGGAAAGAGGATAGATGGAGGAGAAGAAAGCGGGTGGGATCTGGAAAAGCAAACAAGATCGGTGAAGCAAAACCTCCGATTCAGAGCTGATGACCGTGAAGGTTCGGTCTTTTATCTTGTCGTTTTTATTAGGTGATCAAAATAATCTATCAGAGCGATTAAGCGAGCTTTTAGGAATCCAACACCCCCAGGAGACTGTCCTGATCCCAAGCTAGATCTTTCCCAGCCAGTACAAGCTGTGGACCGTTGGACCGTTTATCGGCTACCCGATAGACTCGCTCTGTTAAGGATATCACGGCCCGCTTTAGCAGAGACCGGAGCGATCCTCACTGGAGAACGACTAGCTCAAAATCAGTAGTCTGAAGAAGGGTCGGATGTGGCTCTAGCCTAGGGTGCGGGTCACTCTCTCGCCCGTCCAAACTTTACAATGAGGGGATTGCTCTCCCAAGACAATTTTTTTGTGAAGTGAAATTTAGGTCATGTTTGCTTAAACAGTCCCAATTTTATGGTTTTTGTTTTTTAGATATTTTTCATATAAAACAATGCCTAACGAATTTTTCTGTTCTCCTGATTTTTATTAAGTCCAGAAACATGGCGAGAAGACAAAAAAGACGATGCGCGACTAAACACGATGATGCATGCTGAGTAAGGGATATGTACCTGCCGCCAGCACTCTACATGCAAAATGATCTGCGCATAAATTTAAAGACAGAATTAAAACTAATCTAAATGATCCAGCAAGGAAATCAACATTAAGCAGAAATTTCTACACGTGAAGGACAATAGCTAACGGGTCAATGGGAGGGGTCGGGGTCTGGTCTCTGATAGATTAGCTTTTTATTAATGAATTAATTAAGGTCCAATTAATCGGTCTATAGGAATAGGCAAGATAATTAAGGTTGGGCCCTAATTTACATCACAAGCCAATATAAATTCCTAAGCTAAGGCTAAATCCTCAAGAATCAAATAAAAAGAAAAAGCGATAGAAATCAAAAACTGGCAAAAACCGCAGTGAGGTCCCCTGAGCACACCGGTGCTCGGAGAAACAGACCCCAAAAATCACCAAGTCTCTAAGAGTGTCTCTGAGTGTCCCTGTATTATTACAATAATAAAGTTTGCAGAAAAAGAAACTAGGCTACACCTAAGCTAACTCTCCCCTCACTCTTGCTCTCCTCTCTCGTGCTCTCATGCGGCTCTATGCAGAAAAGAGCCGCCTCCAAATCCTGCGGGTGCGTTGGCTTCCCGAAGAAAGCCACCCTCGATCGTCGGGCCCTCATAAGAAAATCAAACAAGCGATGAGTCAGACCAATAATTATTATAATAATGAAATAAAATAAAATGATAAATAAATGCAGAAATAAAAATAAAAACAAATAAAATAAAAAGAAATAAAAACAAAAATGAAAAATAAAAAAAAAGAAATGAAAGAAAATCAAATAAATAAACTGAAAAGGCTGAAAAAGAAAGAAAAGCCGTGAAATGAAAGCCGACTACTAATCCGTGTTCCCCGACAACGGTGCCATTCTGTAAAAAGAGGCTTTCGTAATACGGGTAAAGGTGTAAATAGGGTTGTTGCGACCCGAACCGTGAAACTCAGTCAATCAAGAAGAAGTAAGACCATCAAAGATAAATATCAAACAATTCAGGCAAATAGCGGTCTCGCTATTTTATTTTACCAGGTATAGCGACCAGGGTCGAACAAAGGGAGCACAAAATGCAATGGCTACGAAGTAGTCGGGAATCAAAAATAAAAAGAAATAAAATATTTTGGTGGATTTTTTATTTCTCAGATTTTTTGTAATTTTTAATATAAGGAAAAATATAAAAGAAGTTTAAAAGGGCACAAACAAATAAATATTTAACACAACAAAAATGATCACAAAATTAAAATAATAATATTTTTGGTTTTTCCAAAATATTCAAGTGTTTTTGGTATTTTTCTTGGATTTTTTTGATTTTTAGTTAATTTTATAAAAATAAAACAAGGACAAAAATGCAAGCTACTATGCAGCCAGAATCTAAAGGCTATTTAAAAATACCTAAATAGTCTATAAAATTCCATCAACAATTTTATTGCATACTAGAAATAAAAATCTAACCTAAGAAACTGAAATTGCATTTTTTTTATTTTACTAATTTTTCTAAGTTTTTTAATGTTTTTTAATTTTAGGGATTTTATAAATCCAAAAGCAATGAAACTTGGACAGAAGTAAAAACACACAAAAATAAACACACAACAATGTTTTTGGAATTTTTTGAGACTTTTTAATATTTTTAGAGGATTTTTCAATTTAGCCAGTAGCAAATTTGGAGGTTTCTGAATTTTTAAAAATATCAAATGAAAACAAAACGATCCCAAAAAAATTATAGAAATTCCTACAACATGGTAGGAGCCATGTATCTAAATCTCACAATTTTGGACGATATTTGATATTTATTTCAACCAATAAAAAACACACAGCACACAGGGACCTAGATGCAAATATGGAAAAGTATTCAGCCAAATAATAACACGTGGAAGAAGTATAGGGCTGAATGTGCAAAAAGCCCAAAACCGCATGAGGTCAGCGCATGAGACACACAAGCAGGGGTATAAATGCAATTCTAATTTTTAAAAGTTCAAATAGTAACAACAATAAAGCTCAGGCAAAAATATGCAATTAACCAATATAGCACGTGACAGACCACGTGATGCTTAAACAGAAGGACTTAAATGCAAATTCCAAAAACTTATGGTCCTAAGTGCAAAATATCCAAACTAAAGATAACTGTGAAAAATATTTACATGACTACAAAATAAATGCAAAAAAGCAAAGAGGGCCTAAGTATAAATTACCCTTCTTATTACAGATACAACGTCCGAGGATTATTCACTTATAATCAGACGGCTTAGAGGTGCTAATAACCCTTCGATGATGGACGTGCGAGATCTGATCCTCAGATGGATCCAACGGACGAGAGCTCCCTAGAGATGAAGGGTCACGATCAGAACTGGCGGGGAAGCTCGATCTGACGGCGGAGGAGGTACCTAGAAGAGCGACGAAGAACTCGCCACCGGCGAGCTTCTCCCTGCTATTGTGTGCGGCTGAGGCATCCTCTGAGACTGCTAGGATGGGGAAAACGAAGCTGATGTCCGTCTGCAGCTGTTACAATATTCCGATGAGGCCAGGAGTTCCTGGAAGGCTCCAGCTACGTGAGGAGCCTGGAGCTCCTGTGCTTCAGTGTACGAACCTCCAGATGAGGTCCTCTGGCATCCATACCTGCACAGGTAAATCACTGGGTCAAGGGCAAATTGCCTCGACCCATTAGCACGTGAAATGGGTGAAGGGGCGAGGCAGAGCGGGGCCCTATGGTGAAGAGACGACGGAGGAGGGCCTAAGTCCTATTCCTAGGAGAACCAGGGGGAATGGAGGGGCGGAGAAGATAGGTGGGAGTCTCGTGCAGGTGAAGGGATCGTCAGAATGGCAAATAAATGGTCCGATCACGAAGGTTGATGCGGTGAAGGCTGGCTGACCGGAATCGAAAATTTGGAATCTAAGGAAAACTAAAGGCTATCGAGGCTACCTGATGGAGGAAGTCGTCTGGGATGAAGGTCGCGGACCTTCGGAGGTAGTCGCCTCGATGGATCGACGTCTCCAGAGGCTCGGGCTCACCTTGCGGCGGAGCACGGTGAGAAGGCTCACCGAACCTAGGGCTAAACACCTCACCTCCTCACTGCAACGCTCTCCCGCACTCGTTGTCACTAAAGGAAGGAGACGGAGCTCACTGGGGACGAGGGCTATGGCGAAAGATGCAGAATAAATGGCGGCTCCAGGTGGCTATATACCCCGCAGGGTCCGAGAAGATTGGAGCGAAAGCGTGCAATCCGAGAAGCGGATCCCTATTGGAAGCATGGGGAGTGAATCACGGATCGCTCCTCGGTATTCGAAGACTCGGAGTGGTTAAAATGGTGGGTGGATCGATTCTGGAAAAGTCGGAGAACATCTGGTGAGAATCGGATCCGCGAGAGGAGTGGTCCAGGGGGGGCAGTTGACCGGGGTCATCGTTCCCCCGTGGACCAATCAGAATTCAGAAGATTAAAATGATTTGTAAAATCATTTAAATAGAGAAAACAATTTTATTTTGAAATATTTACAAAATAAAAAATGTTTATTTATTTTCAAACTATTTTTAGTGATTTTTATTTATTTTTATGAAAAAAATTATGCTATATACATTATATTATAATATATACAGGTATAAAATACCTATGTGTTTTATATTATTATTTTATTTTCTTATTTTTGTATAAATACTCCAATTTAATATTTTATTTATTTACAATATAAAATTTAGAGTATAAAGTAATTTTTATTTTATTTGTATTGATTATTTACAAGAGGGAAATAAATAGATATAGATACATATATACATAGGATGTACAAGGTGGAGAGAGAGAAATTATTTTGTTTTTATTTTAATTTTCTATTTATAATTTTTGTTTTATTTTTATAAATATATACAAGATAATAGAAACACATTTTTATTTTTATTTTTTAGTGAAAATAAAATATGTACATAATAAAGGAATATATACATGGTTGAATGGCCCTATCTCTCTCTACTTGTTTTATTTGCCGGTCAGGCCAATGTTTGGCCCTCCCTTGGGTTTGGGTAACTCGATATTTATTCTTAATATCTCCTTCTTTTTCTTTTATTCTTTATTCTTTTATTTTTGCACAAATACATGCTAATTATTAATATTTAACAAATACATGCCTATTGATAATTTATTGTTTTTACAGCTATCTACATGGTATTTTGCCAAGATAATTAGCTAAAATAAAAAGAATAAAGAGTGATGAATGAGTATTCATCACTCCATCGTCGCCAGGACTCGCTCCACCTCACCTCTGGCTACAACCCCAGCCAACGACGACCAGCTCCACTGCATGCCACTTCGCCAGCCCTCGACGAGCCTCCTCATCACCGCCCGACTCGACCACCTAGGAGGAAGAAGAAAAGGGGAAAACCCTGCCTCACGTGTTGCACGTGGGCTGTGGGAAATTGCGCCCGAGCCCTTCAACCTTGTGGAGAAGCATATAGACACCCCTTCAAGCAGACACGTGCTTTCCACGTGCCCTGGTGGAGAAATTGCATCAGATCCCTCTGCTCTTCTACAAATAGTGCATGCATCATGCCTCTAGACTCTCACGTGGAATGCACATGCACCTCAGGGAATTTGCAGAAAGACGCTCGTGAGTTTAGGTAATTGCATCCTATCATCATATTTATGTATCAATTTTAGTTTCTGCATTGCACAAAGGACCCTATGTTTATCCATCAGCTTGAATGTTGATTTATCATTATTTCTTTTATCTGGCAATTGCATATTGTAGAATAATGAATTCTCTATCTAATGGATATTTATTTGAAATTTTGTGAGTTGTGGTTGATTTAACAGGTTAATTAGGTGAAATATTGCATATTTTACCCAATGTTTATTCTAAATTGATATTGAAATAATCTAAGCTCTAAAAATTGTTACTAAAGTTCAGTTTTTTCTACATTGTGCCCAAATCTCATCACATTTGCACACATATCAACGTCATAATAGATTAGATGGTGAATTTGGTAATTTTTTAATTTATTCCATACTTAGTATTTTTAGGAATTAAAAATCATTATGGATACCTCTCACATAAACCTATCTAGGATAATTAATTTTTGCTAAATATTAGTGTTTCGTATTTTATTCATAATTAATTCATTTTGCATCAAAATTTTCAAAAAAAATACAGTAGTCTAATTTCATCGTATTTCACATTCTGTCCAAGTTTGAGAATTTTTGGACACTATTTGAACGTAATTTGCATTTTCATCCCTAAACTTTGCCAAATTTATATTGCATTTTTAATTGCATTTAAAAATACCAAAAAATACTTCTCTGAAAACCTAACCTCTATATCAACTTTAAATAAACCTAAGAAGATAGTGGCCTCCATGAGTTCGACCTTGGGATTGCCCAAGTAAAAAAAATTGACCACTTGTGTTTAATTGAGTAAATAATTAATTTAGCAATTTTTGATCAATCTGATCTTGCCCGAGTGCATTGGACATCTTTTAGTTGTTAATTCGATTAAATTAAAATGGTGATATACATGTTTATAAGTCATGCCTCGCTCATGGGAGGTGTTTTGGTCCCCTCCTAAGGTACTAAAAACAATGAGGGCTTTATGAATCCAAAGCAATGAATTCAATTACATATTTTAATTTAGGTAAAAGTTTATTTAACAATACCCTTGTTTAAACTTTTTAGGATTTAACTTTTTTGGGATATTTTGCATACAAGCACCTAACGATTTTTGTAGATTTTCATTTAAGTCCTAGGTGTTCAAAATCATAGGGAGATAGTGAAAATGATGTGTAAGCCGATTCGATGATGGAAATCTCATCATTGAATATGCATGCATATTTAGAGGACTTATAGTGCTTCCCAGCTCTCTCCATGTGGCACACAAAACATAATTTTTAAACTATCTACATGGCAGTGTGCAATCGATAAAATCACCCTAAACAGTAGCTGTTATTAGTCATGAAGAACCTTATGTTAATTATTTAAAAATAAACCCTAGGGTCCGATCTTGGAGACATCTCAGTTCCCACCAAAACAGATCCTGCTAGGGTTGTACTATGGCTCTCTCGGCACGTGGGTTTAAGTCCAAACAACTAACATTTATTAGTTTGACTAGATCCAATCGTAAGAGACTATAGGCATATAATTCTTATTATGGTTTGGATTTAATTACTAATACAAGAAAACCTGAAGTCTAAGGGCTCCATGCACGCAAAATAAATGAAAAGAATGGCGGAAAACTTAGAACATCGAGAAATAAAGAAAACAAAGAAGTGAAAATGTGAGAAATCACAATGATGCCCCCGGTTGAACAATCACCTGGGAAATGGACCTCGTAGACTGGAGTAGTGTCCAAGTCCATAATTATTACAAAAAATAATGAATAAATGAATTAATCTCTCTCTCACCAAAATAAAATAAAATTCTAAACCCAGAGTTTAGGCTAATTAGTCTCGTTGCTATGCTCGCTACCTCTCCAATTGGTTATGTGAAGAAGACCAATCTCGACTTTGCATGGATGCATCGTCCTCTTAAGAGTTCATCCTCATGTTAATGGCCATCGCAACAAACATAACAAAAGAGACGCATTAGAAAAATTAATCAAATAACGTATTTAGACAAAACAAAGAATGAGATTTTTACAAGTAAAAAGAAGATAGAAAATTTTATACAACAAATGAATGAATGAATAAAAGAAAGGTAACTATATACAAAATAGGCTACAAATGTTGCTCCCAGCAATGGTGTCATTTGATGTCCATGGTTTCTCAAGCAGGTTTAAAATCCTTACACAGTGCAAAGATAAGTTATCTCTGAGGCGATCCACAAGAAATCCCATTATTCTATTAACAAGTACCCACAATGTAAAAATAAGCAATGCATAGAAAAAATGTGAGGCAAAATTTATTATACCCTACAAATCAAAAAGGTATAACAAGTAAGTATGTAGAGGACGAACCGTATAGAGTAAGCTAGATGGCCTATGATTATTGCTAATCAATGTCCATTTTATACATACTTGTTATTAAGTTTTTTATGTGGATTTTTGAATTATTTTTAATTTTCCTTTTCTAATAATAATATTAATAATGACTATAGGTAATTTAATAACAATAATAATAATAAGATATATTATATACACACATATAGGTAGGGGTATACATATAAGGTATATGTCTATATATATATATATATATATATTTTTTTAATTTGCTTATTTTTTATTTGTTTTTTTATTTTTTAAAATAAAATAAAATATTTGTATATAATATATTAGTACATAATATAAGTATAGAAGTAATTTATGTACCAAAAATACAGGGACAATTTTATTGTGCTTTTTATATTTTTCTCATTTTTTTTTAATTTTTAAGGATTGTTTTGCATATTTTTAGGTATTATTAAAATAAAAAACATTCCAAAACATGGATTAAATAGTCTAAATTGATTTGAAGGAGAAAAATATCAAAAGGTTTCAAACAATTTTCAAATCAATAATAATACATAAATAATAATATAGAGAAAATTTAGGATAAAAATACATATTTTTAGAATTTTTGAGGATTTTATCTATTTCTATGAGATTTTGGATCTTTTAATTTTTTTTATCTTTTTTTATGTTTAAAGATTTTTGGTCTAGAGTTCATATAGGTAATAATAAACAACATACAATTTTTTTTATTTTTGAGGTATTTTAATATTTTTTGGCATTTTAAAGCTAAAAAGGGAATATTGCTCACTATTTGAATTTAAATAAATTAATAAATGCCAAAAAATGTAAATTAAAAAACAAAGCATGAAACTATATCATATTAGGAATCCACGTTTATTTATCCAAAAATAAATGCAAATAGGAGATATTTTTAATTAAAACAACAAGTAAATAAAATTTCAAATGCTGGCAGGGACCTATATGTAATTAACACAAAGTATTCATGCATTTCAGAACCATTCTATAAAAGACAAGGTCATACATGGAATTTCCACAAATTCCTTAAATTAAAAACACCCTAGAAAGGGCCTTCATGCAAATATACAAAAGTTGCAGGTCCTTTATGCAATTTTTCCATAAAAATATACATCAAATATACAATTTTGTTTATTTCAAATAAATATATAAAAGTGATAGGGTATGCATGCAAAATAACCAACTCACGTAGCAAGCCACGTGAGCTGAGCTGGCATGGACATGTGGGCAAATACATGAAAACATGAGGGGTTGTATGCAAATTTTACACAAATATTTATACTCTAGACAAGAATTAAAATACTAAAAAGAAATAAGAAAAATGTGGAGCTTGTAAGTGCAAATTTACATGAGGACCTATCTCTGAGATCTCTTCGCTTATACACGTGGCGGCTCCACAACGCATGATACCCCTTCGACGATTGACACATTACATTTGATCATCAACCTTCATCAATGACCGAGGGTTGTGGATACTTGACGGCTGAGATGAGAATCGGAGCCCCTCCTTCATCCAACGGCTACTGCTACGCTCAAAGAACAGGGAAGAAGTTCCCCGTCACCGAGCTTTGATCATCAAATCCCCCTCCCTAAGCTCAATCAAAATTACCTTTAATTGTATTTAACTTTTAATAAGCTATTTAATAAAGGTAGTTTCATATATTTGGAATTAAGATGCAAAAGTTAGTTTTTACATATATACAATATACTCATATTCATTTAATTTTGCATAATACATCAAAAAATATCACAAATATATATTTATGTATCTAAAAATAAGTTCTAAATATAAAATTAATAAAATAAAATCAAAAATACAAAATAAAAACCGAATATACAAAACATTTGTTAAGATACCTATAAATATACTTGTAATAAGTAAGTTGTAATAAATTGACCCATAAAATAAAAAAAAATCATATGAAAATACTACATAAAATAATAAACTTTTTTTATTTTATAACCAAAATTTAATAAAATCATTTACTATTTTTTATTCATTTATTTTTCGAATTAGGGGATGTTTTGTAAGTAGTCTTATGTGGACTAATCACGGCATGCCAGCCGTTGACTCCAGGTCAATAGCCTTCTCTCTCTTCCTCGAGTTACCAGTCTATCAGGACCCTGGTTTTCGCCATTTTTCCTGCAGTCGCTCATGATGCCCTGGCTAGGCATGATGCGCGATTCATGGAGATTGAACATCCTTGAATCATGCCCTAACCAAAGATCAAATCGATGCTCCTTGATTCAACCACAAATACTCGATCAATAAGGACCAGCATGTCTATAAATAAACTTCTCCTCCTCCCTTCCCGGATTGATCCCTCTCCAAGCTCTATAGTGTCCCCAAATCATGCACGTGAGAGTTCACCGATGACAGAGGTCCTTTCCCCGAGGTTTGGAGCACCATAGGAGGAGAAGAGGAGGTCCATGCGACGCTCGACAGCCGTCCTACTCCCTCGTCTACCATCAGGTTAGAGTCATGTTATTTCCTTATTTCTAGGTAGTTTTAGTTAGTATATTTCATTTTCTTCCTCCTGTTTCATGTTTTAAATATTGTTTTAGCCTAGGTTTAGATTTAGGTCTCGTTAGAGATATAGATCTCCAGCCACTGTGATTCATCGTTACACCATGTATCCAACATTTACAATCACTCCATCATCAAACCCAATAATTTCTCAGCATCCTTGACCATCAATTCAACTTCAAGTCCTTCTGGATTGAAGAATATGGTGATCCTCCACCACCCTTCGCCTGAGCATCAACTCCCCGCTCCATCTCGCATCGATTCCATCAAATAACAACCCAGATCTTGTCACCCTTGCCTCGTTGTGCTTTCTAGCTCATATGCAGGTCTGGAGACCCCGTCCAAGGGGTGTTGAGGTTAGAGAGCAGCTCCAGGAAGATCGAGACTCCGGGCCCCTTCTGATGGGGTCCAGATTCTTATGAAGCATCGACTCACTATGGAAGACTTCCCCGAGCCTATGTAGAGGCTCAGCAATAAAGAAACATTTTGAGTTTTTATTAAGGAGATATAGGTTTGGGAAATTTGGGTTTTGGCTTTAAATAATAGAGAATAAAACGGGTCCCAAAAAGGAATAATTGTGAATAAAAGAATGGGGTTTTAATTTACTTTTTTGGCCCTTATTACCCCCTACTTTATTCCTTGTCGTCCACATCAATTCTCGACTTGGTCTCAGGATTTAGGATGAAATGGAGATTCATTAGAAGGGCACTTGAGTCACCTTGTAATGTACCCCAGTATAATTACTACAAAAGTATGGATCAGACATAACAAGAAACCTCAATGTTTTTATTGCAATTTTCCTAGAAAGCACGTGTTAACATACATAAAGTTGTTTCAATAGGACAAAAAAGTAAATGTAAAGAAGGCAAAGCTATAAAGATAATTATTCGATTATCCACAATTTAACACATGTTCAAAATTGACTTATTTACAGATAGAAGGAACTACAATGGAGAAGAAGAAAAATCACCAAGGGAGCATGAGGTGCACATGCACGATGAATGGCTACGATGCATGACAGTACATCTAATCGTAAACGTCTAATTTGTGCAAAAACTTATGGATGTGATTGAAATCGGGGTGCCCGTTCCTGATCCGACATCTGACAAGCCCACTAGAAGAACATGCTTGAATGTTGCTGTTGATGAATTTCGAACACCTCATTCTCCATGGATCAACCTCCGATCTAGAGCCTGAAGGTCTCAGAAGATCCCCGATGGGTTTCCCATCGAATGCAGACGAAAACAAGGTTTGTGTCTCATTGATCGGGGACATGGAGATCAAGGTACTATTCATCTGGAACCAGACTTCTAGATGCTCAAATCAGCTCCAGATGAAGCTCCAAGGACCTGCAAATTATTCAAGGCTCGGATGTGATGATCCCGTTCGGGTTATTGAATAAAATAAAATGAAAATGAGACGTGTGGGTTGATCTACGAAGAGATGAGCAGAACGAGTTTAAATTCTCATATTTGAGGTGTATTTGGGGATTAGATTGCATCAGAAAGATGGGGAGAACAGTCATGATGAAACTACTATGATCGGTGTAGGATGAAATCCTTATAATGACCTCTGATCTTATGAATCGAAGGCAAGGCTACAACTACTGATCGGAAATGAAATAGAATGAAAAATAATGGAATATAATGTGAAATAAAAAGGAAAATACGCTATGGTGGAAGCTGTATGGTCATGGCCTCGACCCGGCCATGGAAGGCTAGAGAAGCTATGCTCACTAGCGGTGCTCCAACGGCTTGGCTGGATCATGTCAATTCATCAAATTCTGACGCTGCCAATCAAGGGCTGCCTTAGCTGATAGCTTTAGGCGTCTCCTGGAAAAGATCTCGTGCGATGAAAGAGCTCGAAAATGGATCATGGGTGGATCAGATATGGAGCTCTACTTATAGGAGTGGGGTTCAAGTGGATTTCAAAATTATTAGGTGCGTAAATCGAGGTCGGGCTTGGACATAAATTATTCGGGCAAGATGGACGGTTATTCGAGCAATTAGGAAATGAAGAAATTAGTTGGAATGGTTGGACTTAGGAAAAAGTGAAGAAAAAGGTAGATCACATTGTTTATTTTCGAAAAAGGGAAGAAAGGGGAGTTGACCCGGGTCAACAGACTAGGGTTCGCCAATCAGAGCTTAGTCCGAACAAGGTAGCGCACTATATGACAAAAGAGTAATATTAAATAAAAGAAAAAAAAGAAACAAATAATAAATGATTTAAATTTAAAACAAATAATATTAATAAATAAATAAACATCTTTTGATGATTTTTAATAATTCAAAAAAAATAATTAAATAGGCAAAAATAAATAAATACCTTTATTCATTTGTATATAATATATATATACAACACGCACAGTTCTAATTAATTATTTTACAAATAAATATATTATTTTATATTTTACTTATTTATAGTATAATTTAAGAAATTAAAATATATTTATATTTTATTATTATGAATTAATTTAATAATCTAATTAAATAGTGTTGTGTACAATATAGGTACATGACACCTATATTATAAATAGATTTATTTTTTATTTCTTTTCAATTTTATTATTTTTTTATTTTACAAAAATAATATAAAAATACAATATTTTTCAAAAAAATGCAAATAAATAAATAAATATAAAAATATGATTCAACATAGACATAATATACAACAACACTCCAAAAAGCCAACTTTCACATCTTAACGTCGATTTTTATGAAACTGCTTTCATTTTAAAGCTTATTTAATTTTGAACACAATGAAAGTGAGTTTGTCTTATTCTAAGTTTTTACGGAGTAGATATTGATCTGTCAAATTTGCTTTACGTTTTTTTAGAGTGTTGTTTCTCTTATTCTATAAAGGGTTTCTCCTTGCAATTATTTTTATTATTTGCAAATTATTTTTATGTACAAGTTTCAATAAGAAAACATTTTTATTTGAGGTTGTTTCGTAATAATTAAAATAGTAGAAGTTATATATATGGTGTACAATGATGAATATACATATGTGAGAATTGATTTTCTTGATTTTTTTTAAATAAGGACCATATCTCCCCCTACTTTATTCCTTGTCGATTAGGTCAAGTCTTGACCTACTCTCGGGGTTAGGATAAAACTGTATTTATTACATACATACAGTGTTCTTATTTCTTTCTTTTTCCTTTATTTATTTATTTATTTATTTTTGGTTAAAATAGTGATAAATATACACTACTTACATATGATATGAGATTATTAAAAAGAATTAATTAATGATATTTACATGTGTTTTTTGAGTGATTTGAAGCCAAAATGAATGTATATAGACGATAAATTGTTGATTCTTCAGTAGGAGATAATATTTGCTCAAGAAAGTTGATCTTAAATATTTCCATTACGTCAGCACCCTTCCAAATTGATTGATCTAATAAAGTGCCTTATCCATAAGGCTGAAGGGGAAAGTTCTCAACTTTACTACCTCTAATGGGATCTTAGGGTAGTGCATCATGCTGCATATGCGATCGAACTGCTGGAGGTGTATATAAGGTTCCTCATTGTCATGTCCACGGAATCTAAGGAAAGTCGAAGTAATTTCGGCATCAACTTGAAATTCCCATGAACCGCAAGAATCTGAATCCAATTCATTATTTATCCTACTCATAGGTTTTAGGAATCTCAAAGGTTTGCTAAATTGGATCTACTATGTTCTACCCATTTTCTCCCTCATTACCATGTCCTCTGTACTCATCCTCCCCTCTCCTACCTATGTTCTACCTCAATGTTAGCATGTTATGTCAACTGGGCATGAATGCCTTAATAGAAGCCAACATGGAGTTGTTGATCTCAGTCTGGTTTGCCATGGATCCCTTGCCCTTAGAGCATCAAGTCCGCTATTATTGGTTCTGTATCTGGAAATGTAAACGGAACTTGATCAGCTTACATGAATGATGGAATCTCAAATTATTGTTCGAGAAGTGGGTCAACCTTGAACAATGGGTTTATTGATGACAAATCTGGAGTGAAAGAAAAAAATGAAAGCTCGGGAAGAGAGTCATCCCAAGTAGAAGAAAATGAAGACAAACGAATTAGAGAGGAAAGAGATAAGTCCGCAAAGTCCGAACACAAATCACTCCAATCTGACATCTTCGACACAATAGGGAAGTTGCGAGAACACAAAGGCCAAGTCAAAAAGAGAAAGTGAGAAAAGGCATAAAGTGTGTGGAAGGATCTTTATTCTAGCAAAAAAAAAACAGATCGAACACTCAAATTTGTAAACTCAACACAAATGAATACAATGAAAGTTCGATTGTTTATCTTTTCAGTTTTAGAGTTTCGTGATTCATAAAGCTTCTTAACTCAAACTCACAAGTGGTGTCGCCCTATTGCCTATTGTACATCCTCACGCCTCCTCAAATAATGTGACCATCAACCTGGTTCCCGAGTCATATCAAGCCAAAAAGGAAATGCGAGGTGGAGCAAACAAAATGATTTTCTATGGTCGAAGGCAAGTTCTCGCAGCTGTGATCGTGTATTGAAAAGTGATATAGAAGTGCATAGGGCGCATGTCCAGGGAATTTCGGTTATATCCTTAGGGATACGTCTTCACCCACTCTATCTGGAGGTATGTACATGTGATCAATGAGGGGGTTACTCTCCCCAATACAAAATGAATTGATACGCTTAATTTATGGTCGAGTGAAATTAACAGTCCCAAATTTTATTTGGTGGTCACTTTTTTGATAGTTTTTAAATAAAATCGTCTAACAATTTTTCCAATTCCTTTTTAGGGTATTTACGCACTTAACCCTGTGTAATTTTTAATTGCAATCGTAATACTCGATAATCATGAATTACGTCTGGGATCCTCAATAGTGCTTAACTCTTACGCCCATAAACACATGTTAACTTACATCGAATTTCCTATTAACTATGATGGTATCCATTAAATTTTGCATTTTCTATCCTTTAATTCTCATTTTTTACAAATGAGACCACTTCCCTTCCTCCTCCTCCTCCACCCCTCCAGCCACACATAGGGTCCTGTCGATGTCAGATGAGAAATGCATGAATTATGCGTTGGAGAAGACAAGATTATCCTCACAGAGGAGCTCCGTACTACAGAGCATCTCAAGCTTTTGATCGTAGTCGTGGATGATGGTGGTGGTATCTCTTAGGGGAATGAGGGTTGTGGCTGATGGGGCCATCGACGAAGATGAGTTCCCAATCAATGTCGTATATGGGGTTGGGGAGTTCTTTGAGAGCAAGGCCACAGTTGGAGAAGAGGATGTTCTGGACAGGGCGACGGTTGGATCGACAGAGGTGGCGGGTGGTGTCAAGGAGGTGGGGGAGGTCGGAGATGTGGGTGGTGTACGTGATGTCATAGGCCTCGAGCGAGAGGAGGCGGTAGGAATAGAGGTTACGCTCGAGGATGGAGATGAGGTGGGGTTGGTCGTGGAGGAAGATGGTGTGACCAAGGGGGTTGAGGGAGAGGAGAAAGAGGGACTCGAGTGGGAGGCCAAAGACGAGGAGGTTTTAAGGGGAGAGGCAATGAAGGGGTGATATGAGGATGAGAAGGGAGGAGTAGGGCAGTAGGGAAGGGAAGGAGGCTACGATGTAGTGGAGGAGGGCGGTAAAGAGGTGGTCGGGGATGGTGGCAGTGTAAGTGGAAGATGGGTCGTTGAGGGCAAAGGTAGAGGGAGGGGGAGCACAAGGAGGTCTCGATATCGTTGAGGGGGCAACCAGAGATGGAGCAAAGGTCAGGTGATGGGAGGGAGGAGTAGGAGGAGTGGGTGGAAGAGCAGGAGGAGTGGGTTAGAATACTAGAGCTGGAGCCGAAAGAAGGGAAGGAGGAGGTGGTCAGTGGCGGTGGGGAGAGATGGAGGAGGATGAATGGGAGGGGGACGAGCTCGAGGAGGAAGAAGGGGATGGTGAGGCAATCAACAAGGGTGGCATGATCTGGAGAAGGAAGAAGGGTGGGGAGGTGGTCAGTAGGGGGGTGTTGGGGAGGAGGCAGAGGGAAGCAGGAGGGCCTAGAGGAGGAGGGCGGAGGGCAGTAGTCTGGAGGAGGAGGGTAGAGACAGAGTGGCAGGAGGGCGTTGGAGGGTGTCTAGGAGAATACAGAGGGTGGAGGGAAGTAGCCTGGAGGAGGAGGGCGGATGACAACAACCTAGAGGAAGAGGGCGGAGGTGGAGGGGCAGGAGGGAGGGGGGCATCAAGCGTTGGAGAAGGTAAGGGGAGGGGTTAAGGGGCTTCATATTTTTTAAATTTTTTTTTTAATAGTAGTTGGATAGACCATGGGTTAGATTCACCCAATAAAATGGTTGGGTTAACGAGATATCTAACAGAGGGTTATGGGTGTGAGACGGAATGACTATATGGGTTTCTCGTGTAATTCACGATTATGATTGTCATTACAAAATTACTAAGGGTTATGGGAGTAAATATTCCTTCCTTTTTTTTATAAGTCCGAGAAAAAGGAGAAAGAAGTCGGAAAAGCCAATGTACGTGAAATCAATTATGCATGCACGCATAAGAATGCATACCTTTTGCCAGCGATCTACAAGCAAAATGATTTGTGCATATAAAGTAAATCAAACCTATATGAAATGTAAATCAAGAACCGTCCTAGCAGGAATTACTATGGTTAGGATGAACCAATTATTTTGACTAAATCCAAATCGAATGTATTATAGGAACAAGAATTATATTAAATGTTTGGATCAATTATTTACCCAAGTCAACCAAGATAAAAGAAGCCTAAATCTAGGGGATCAAGCACACAAAATAAATAAAAATATAGTCGAAAAACTCAAATCATGTAAAAGAAAGAGAAAAAAAGAGAAAAATAGGGTGGAATCAAGAATAAGTCGAAGAAAACAAAACCACAATGGGATCCCCCAAGTGCACCGGCACTTGACGAAACCGACCCTGAACAATGACACGAACATGTTAATGAATATATAGAAAACAAAAAAGAGGAAGTGCCAGCAAATTATTGCAATTGAATTACAATAATAAAATGAAAATAAAATGATTAAACTGAAATTAGAAAGAAAATACAGTCTTTTGCTCCTCCTTGGTAGCTATCTCCCACCGGTCAGTGTAGAAGGACCGACCTCTGCCTCGCTCAGGTGCATCGGCTCTCCTAAGATCACCTCCGTAAGATCACCTCCGTCTCTCATCGTGCCATTGCAACAAAGGTGAAACAAAAAATGCATCAGGACATGTTATGAAAATATAGAAGAAAATAAAAGATATAGAAATGAAATAAAGCAAAGTAAACAAACAAGTAAACAAACATGAGAAGAAGGAAACAAAATCCTATCTACCATCATCGTGCCTCCCTAACAACGACACCATTTGTTGAATCAAAGGTTTTATGGCGTTTAATTATTTCGAAGGTAACGATGGTATATAAATGTGTTCTATCAACACAAAAACCTATTCAAACAAAAATTTATATCTTATTCAATGAAGAGAGAACAAGATGCTATTTATTTAACATAGTATAGCAATCATGATCGAACTAAGGGAGCCTAAAAAACTAAGGGTCAATTATTTATTACTGATAAAAAATGAATTTTTCTTTCCTTTTTCTTTTATACATTTTATGCTTTTTAATGCTTTTATATTTTTATGGATTTATAATAATTTATATTTTTATACTTTTAAATTGATGGTTTTTAATTAATTTTTAATTTGCAATTTTTTTTATTTTAATTTTGAAAAAAAATTATGAAAAATATATAATCAAAATATGAAATGCAACTTATGCATTTTTCAAATGTAATAAAAAAATTAGAAAATGCAGAAATAGATTCTTTTTGTGTTTTATATAAATTATTAAAAATTTTTTGTGCCATTTTTAGATTTTTTTTGGATTTTATATTGAAAAAAATTAAAAATAGTGAGTAGTTGATGAATCTCCATTTCATCACCTTTATTCGATCATTTTGGCCTAAAAAACCTAGTAAATGCATGTAAATACCCTTAATTTGCGTAAATTAGCATTCATGCATCATTATGTAAATATCGTATGAAATGTTGTTTTTAATGCTAAAATTATAGAATAAAGAAAAGAAAAAGAATAACATATCGAAGATATCTTATGACCCTAAATCCCGAGACCTAGGTATCTTGATGATTAGGTCGACAAGGAATAACATAGGGGGAGATAAGGGCCAAGAATACAGTAAAAATTCCTTTTATTTATTCATTTATTATTCATTTTGATACCTATTATATTTTCCACTTTTTGTACTTCAAATAAAGAATCTTTGTACATGAAAGCTATAGATAATAAAATATAAAAAAAATACAAAATTTAATTCATACGAAAAATAATATACCGTGTACAAGTTACAATCTGAATAAATTTCCAAAATCCAAACGTCCTAGATCCATATCTCTCAAAAAAACTGAAATTATATCAAAATCACTTTTAATTGTATATAACTTTTAATAAAATATTTAATGAAGGTGGTTTTAAAATTTTTTGTAGTTAAGGAGTGAAAGTTAGGTTTTAGCCATATTGTATAGTTTGCTCGATTAAAATAATTATTTTATTCATTCTTTATTATTTTTATTATTTTATATTTTTATATATTTTTAAATAGTATTTATAATATATTTACATATTAAAAATAAAATAGAACCTTAAATAAAATACTAAAATAAAATACGCATATAAAATACAAAGGTAAAATACCTATAACTATACATATATTAATAATAGACTTATTTATTTTTGTGCATATATTATATCAGAAAAATATAATAAATTTTTTTATTAAAGTGTCTAAAAACAAATTATAATGATATAAATTAATAAACTAAAATAATAAAAATAAAATAGAAAATAAAAAAATACAAAAAACGTAGATAAATATATCTATATATTTCCCCTAATAAGTATTAATTAATAACCTATAAAAAATAAATAAAATAATTTAGAAAATAATAAACACTTTTATATTTTATAAGCTAAAATTAATAAAATCATTTATTATTTAATATATATTTTCTGGTTGGTACCCCAGTCAACTCTGACTCACTCTAGCATCCTCTGACAACCTCGTTTTTCTCTGTTTTTTTTATTTTTGTAGTCCATCCGATGCATCTTTTTGTATCGAGACCTTGACGACTTTTCCTCCTCGTGCATTGGTGATTCACGCCCAAGCGATTCCTTGGGTTGCGGATCATTGATTTGTTCCATCTTCCTCTATCTTTCCACCTGTTCGTCCATCTATAAAAAACAATGCCCAATCCTTCTTCCCCATTTTGAACCACCATTTGACCAAGCTTGCCCATATTCTAGTGACCTAGACTGGAGAAGGTGACAACTTCTCCTCTGGACATGTTTTGCAGCATTAGGCGAGGTCGGCGACGCATTCCATCACCTCCGACAAAGTGCCACCGTTGAGGTCGATCTTTTGGTTTCGACCACTGAGGTACACCATTTATTTGCCCCGTATCTTAGCTTTAGTCCTAGGACTTATTTCTTGTTTTTCATTTTGTGTTTAGAGCCTTAGATCCCATACTTCATAGTTCGCCGGAGCTCCGCTCGGGCGAACCTCCACCGTGTGCCACTTGTTTCTCCGTCTCGCTAAACCACCTCAAAACCTTCCCCTGCCACTTATGAGCACCCCACATATCTCCCTTTCACCTCGACTCCTGTTGGATTGAGCATACTGATCTTCTCCTCCACCGCTTCGTTGGAGGACTGCCGCCATGCACCACCAACGCCACATTGCCCTCCTAACCGGGTCGAGGTAGTTTGCTGTCGACCAGGGTTTGCTTCTTGTGCAGGTTGGGAGACCAAGGGCATGTCTGGAGACATTTTGACGTTCCACTAGAGATACCTAGAGCTTGACGCTCCTCCATCCTCTTGGGGAACTCCGATTATCACCGGTGAATTTTGAAGCTTCCAGTCGATAGAGGACACCTGCAGGAATGTTTGGAGTCGTTTTGAGTAGCTTTGCACAATGGAGGAATGTGAACTCATTGGGGGAACTTCCCCGCAGCGATGTTCATCCCAGTTCGACCACCCGCCTACTCCAACGTTGGATGAGGCCTCGTTCTACCAAGGAAGCATATAATCATTAGAACTCCGAAGCTTCAGTTGTCAGATCATCCTGTGATCTTTTAATTATAGCCGTTCAAGTCGAAGCATTATCGGTGAATGTAGGAGTGTCACGTATCAAGTGAACGGCTACCCGTCGTTCGATCTGCGATAAGTGGGGGTAAATTGCAAATGCACTCCGATGTTTCATGTTTCTATACTTTTAATATTAGCTTCTGTAAATTAAGTAAGTAGTTTATTTTTTTAAAAAAAAATTCAGTTAGGCCCCCTAACTTTATATATTTGCTATTTAGTCCACACCACATCACCTTACGTGATCCCCCACATGAGGTTGCGATTTTGAAGGCATGCATCTACAAATTTTGGTATTTAATTTTAATCTAGAAAATTGAACTTAATGTATATTATTTTTTGAGAAATTTCATGTTGGCCCCATACTTTTATGCTAATTACATTTATGCTCCTACTAGTAATGTAGTTTATTTTTGTTGTTTCTATTTATTTAAAATAGCAATTAAATTCGAAAAAAAACCAAAAAATAGGCTTAAGTTCATGTTCCATTGTGCTTTCACACTACTAATTTTATTTTGCATTTTAGGACACTTTATTATTTATTAAAAATAAAAAACAGCTTTTTCCATCCCTATCGAGCCTACAAAACTCATAAAAATATAAAAATATTATTAAAATTCCCAAAAAAATATATTTTGTTTATTTAGGTATTTACCTTCAGAATAAAAAATAATAAAAATATAAAAGAAAACTCCTAAAAATTGAAAAAACCTAAAAACACTTATAAAAATCTACAAAAGTCTCAAAAAATCCAAAAATTATGTTTTCTATTTTATATTTTTCTCTATATTATTATTTATATATAAAATTATTTTGGACATTTTTTATTCTATTTGATATTTTTATCTCCATTTTAAATTCAGTCTATTTAATCAATCCATGTTTTAAGGTACTTTTTAATTTAAAAATATATAAAAATTAACAAAATTACCTAAAAATCACAAAAATAGTTAAAAAAATTTTAAAACCCAAAAATATTTTGTTTTCTTTATTTTGTCTATTTCTATTATGATTTAAATCAATATTAGTATTTATTATGTATATACTCTATATATAGCCTTATATATATTTTATCTCTTTTATAAAAAGAAAAATGAAATAGAAAAATAAATAAAAAAAATAGAAAAATTGAAAAATCAAAATCAAAATACATAATTATAAAAAAATAAAATAAAAAACTCACAAAAAAAGAAATAGACAAATAAGCTCGCAATCACTTTTGCATTCACTTGTCCGATCTATCTAGTTTGCTCCCTATGTTTGACACTCTACATACTTGCACTATACACACATTTTGTACAATAAAAATAAATTTACACTCCACTTTATTTTTAATTGCTTGATCATTATCGTGGGTAATTGTTGTCTCAATCTGGATTTCTTGTTGGTCACCTCGACGACTGTGTTCCCGTCTTGTGTGGAACATCGACCGCTCGATTTTGGGTTAAATAGTAGAACAAAATTATGTCGTTGTTCTATATTTTTAAATATAAATAAAAATCAACTAGAAATAATTTTTACATAAGAGTGAATTTATCAAGCTTTAAAACAAGCCATTATGTATTTTCTTTATTTTCTGAAAATTTATATGGATTTAAAGATTTTCTGTATTTTTCACTTTTTATGGTTTTCTAAAAGTATTTTTATTGAATATTATACTGGTCATAAAATAAGGTAAAAGTAATCTGCTATATTTTTTAGAATTTTTCAAAAAAATTCAAATTTTTGAAAGCAATCGGAGAAATAAAGGATGTTTTTGAATATAAGAAACAAATTTAAAAAATTCAAACAAAATTATTAATTGTAAAACAAATACTCATGAGTTTAATGTTATATATTGGGATTTTTTTAATTATTTAATAAAGATATCTAATGAGAAAATAAAAATGTTACAGAATCTGGACTTAAGTGCATTTAATATATACTAATAGAATGAATAATAATAAAATATAAGGTAAGATCTAAAGTGCAATTATGCCAACAATTCATGTGATTACACACATGAATCTGTAATTAAAGGACTTATTTGCAAATACTAAATACTCTAGATCAAATAATAACAAGAAATAACATAGATTTTTTTGTAAATTAACCAAAAGGTGTCCGCTAACGCACGTAAGTTCAAATGAAAAGGACTGAAATGTAAATAAGGAAACTATATATGGTATATATATGAAATTATTTAAGCAACCATGCTTTAACATGTATAACAAATTTATTTTTTTATAAATAAAGAAAATAGTTGGCAGGAAGTGCAAATGTCACAGAGTAATGTGCGATGCACGTGGGAAGATGTGCGGCTGAGATGTGGCACTACTGATCTGAACTGATGGTCACCTTTTGGGCGTAAATGGATGACTCGGATGTAATTTGGGGTGCTTTGTTCTTGAATCTGACAGAGGAGAATGATGCTGGAAGAATAGTCTTTAATGTTGTGGCCGATGAACATGTTTTGGCTCGTTCTCCTCCGATCTAGCTCAGATCCGATGCTTGATAGTCTTAAGAGATTCTTGTTGAGTCTCTGCATTGAACGGAGGCTACGATCAGGTATACATCCCGCTGATCAAGGACCCAGATCTTGAGCTCCTGGATAAATGAACTTCAACTACCAGGTGCCTGATCTCGCTCGAGTGAAACTCATGTCGCCCATAAATTATTCAAGGCTTGAAGGGGGTGGTCCGGCTAATGTTATTCAGCAAAAACGATGAAAAATAGAGGGGAATGGATCTATCTCGTTGAAGGTGATGGAAGAAAATAAAAAATTTCAGATCTATAATAGATCTGAGTGATCATATTACGTGGGAGGGTAGAGAAATTATGCACAAAGGGAAGTGTGATGATCGGATCGATTTGAAAAGCAAGGATGGCCTCCGATCTAGCGGATCAGAGGTTAGTCTACGTTCTACGACACTGAATGCAAATCGAATGAAATTCAACATAATCAAATGCAAATTTAAGAAGAAAACTGTCGTACGATGACCTATGGTGGAAGGTGTATGATCAAAACCTCAATCTGACTATGAAAAGGCTAGAGAAATTGAGCTCGTCGGAGAAGCTCCGACAGCTATGGATCTCGCTCCTGAAGCTCCTTCACTCACTCTTGATCGATGGCTACCATCGCT
The DNA here is from genome assembly GCA_037367405.1 of Ottelia alismoides. Lineage (NCBI taxonomy): Eukaryota > Viridiplantae > Streptophyta > Magnoliopsida > Alismatales > Hydrocharitaceae > Ottelia > Ottelia alismoides. The sequence continues at coordinate 382,248 of JAZKJV010009319.1, forward strand.
ATCACCTCAGGCACACTCTTAAAGCTGATTTCAGGTGAAATGAAGATAAAAAATAGATCAGATTGAGAAGACAACTGAAGCTGGATATTTTTAGGGAAAATGAGGAGCGTATTTGAAAATTAGATGCATGTGAATCGAGGTGAAAAGAAGTGAAAATTTATCGTGCAATGAGCTTAGTTGTTTAGAGAAATCAATTAGGTAGAAAATCGGGTTTGAAAGAGAGATGGATCGGGTAAGAAAAATCGAAGAAGAAGGCAATTCTGCTTTATCGGGGGGAATGGGACTGAAGAGGTAGTTGACCCCGGGTCCGCCAATCGGAATTAATCGAAATTAAAAAGTTTTCCAAATAAATAATGTTTATAAATAAAGAATTTTTTTATTATTTTTAAATAAATTCAATAAAGTAATTAATGAGGTTAAAATAAATAAAAACATTTATTCATGGTTGTATTATATCTATATATATAATATACATAATTTCGATTAATTATATTTTATTACAATGATTATCTTGTATTTTATTTATATACATAATTAATTAGAATATTTTAAATATATTTTTATTTTATTTTTAAGATTTATTTTTAGAATTAAATAAATAGGCTTATATACAATACAAGTACATTGTACCTAAAGTATAAATACTTGTTTTATTTTTGGTTATTTTCAAATTTGTTAATTTTATTTTTCATTTATAAAAAATGGTGATAGAATAAGTACAAAATAATAAAATACAGTATGTGTAAAATAATATAAATAAATAAATGTATATGTACAATAGCACTCCAAAAAGCTGAGTTTCACATATTAACTCCAGATTTTATGAAACCTCCTTCCTTTGATGCTTACTTAATTTTGAAAATAATGAAAGTGAGTTTGGTTTATTTCGAGTCTATATGAAGTAGATATTTATTTGAGAAGAAACCATTTTTATTTGAGATTGTTTAATGATAAATAAGATAGTGGAAGATATATACATCAAGAATAATGATGAATATATATACAAGTGAGATTAGTTTTCTGGAATTTTTATAGATTAATGACCCTATCCCTCCCCCCCACCCCTCATTTATTCCTCGTCGATTAGGTCAAGTCTTGACCTACTCTAGAGGTCAGGATCAGCTTGTATTTATTTCATACTTAAAGTTTTCTTTTCTTTCTTTTCCTTTAATTCTTTACTTATTTATTTTGTATTAAAATAATGATAAAAGTAAACTATTAAAAGACAAATAAGGATTATTAAATAGTGAGAATTAAGGGTATTGCAGGTGTTTTGTAAGGAATTTTAAGCAAAAATAGATGAACAAAGATGATGAATTGGTGATTCATCAAGTATCTCAACAAAATGGAGATAGAAAGTATAAATATACTTAAAAGAATGTTCTAGAACTTTATAAATATAATTTCTATTTAAATACCTTTTGATTGAAGCTACTAATACTGCATGTTATGTTCTAAACATAGTATTCATTCCGCCAATCCTTAGAAAGACAAGATATGAACTTTATAATGATAAAATCTATAAGATAAGATACTTTAAAGTGTTTATAAATAAATCTTACATACTAAACACAAAAGTAACTTAAGCTAGTTTGATGCTAAAAGTTATGAATGCATATACATTGGATACTCAAACTATACTATAGCATATACGATTTTTAACAATAACAAACTAATTATGGAAGAAACAATTCATATATAATTCGATAAAAATCGATAAGAATGAAATAGTAAAGAAAATTTCATTGATGATGAAGAAGAAAAACAAACTTTCATTGATATAATCAATGTAAAAGATACCATTGTACATAACCTACCTAAAGAATGGATTTTCAACAAAGAACACCTCAAGATAGAAGGAATTGTAGAAATAACAAATAAATTTAAAACATGATCTTAACTAAACAATAACTATGTACTTAATACTAATGTATCTACAAAGAGCCTATGAATGTAGAAGACTAAAAGATTAATCTTAGATATTTTCAATGTAAGAAGACATAATATTTACAAGAAATGAAGTATGGTACCTTGTACATAAACCAGAAAACATCTTAATAATTGGAACTAATGGGTTTATAAGAATAAATCAAATGAGGAAAGTCAAGTTATGAGGAACAAAGACAAACTAGTTGAAAAGGTTACAAATAACATGAAAGTATAGAATTTGATGAAGCCTAAGCACTTGTAGCCAGTCTAGAATCAATTAGGATGGTACTTGCTTATGTTGTACACTTAAATATAAAACTATATCAAATGGATGTAAAAAAGTACATTTCTTAATGATTTTCCAAAAGAAGAAGTCTTTCTTAAACAACCACCTAGATCTACTGATAAAGATAAGCATGAATTTGTTCATAAATCAAACAAAGCTTTATATAGACTAAAACAAGCAACAAGAGCATGGTATAATAAATTGAAATCTTTTCTATCATCTGCTAACTTTGAAATTAGAAAAGTGGGACTCAACCTTGTTGCTATAAATTCAAATGGTATTTTGATACTTCACACTATCTTTAGAGCTACTAAAATAGATTTGTGTATAGATTTTGAAAGTTGATGAAAGAGGAATTCAAAATGAGTCTTATTTGAGAACTCTGCTTTTTGTTAGTATTGTAAATTCAATAGCTACTGCAAGGGATCTTTACAAGCAAAATGAAGTAGACTCAGGATCTTATCAGAAGATTCTAAAACCGAAAATAGTAAAGGAAAGACAACACCAATGGGAGCTCAAGCATACATTGATACATATGAAAAGGGTAAGGATTTGATGTGACTCATTTATAGATCGATAATTGATTCATTATTGTATCTTATTGCTAGTAGATCGTACATAATTTTTCGAACTTGTATGTTTGCTAGATTCCAATTACCCACTAAGGAAAGTCACTTAAAAGCAATAAAAGGATCCTAAAATATGTAAAACATACTTATAACAACAGCTTGTATTAACCTAGATCATTAAACCTTGAAATAGAACCGTACGGAGATGTTGATAATGCAAGAAGTAGAACTGATAGGGAGAGTACTAGTGAGATGTGTCCTTTCCGTGGAATACGTTGGTCTCTTGGTTTTCTAAGAAATAAAAGTGTTTATTCCTATCATCAATAGAAGTTGATTATATATCTACATATCTTGCGTATTTGCAAGTGTTGTGGATGAAATAATACTTAAATGACTTTTGATTAAAGTTTGACAAAGTTAAAATTCTTTGTGATAACCCAAGTGTTATCAACCTTTCTAAATATTTTACACTCAAGAAATAAGCACATTGACATCAGATTCCATTTCCTATGAGACTATGTTCTAAAAGGATAAATTTTCCTAGACATTATAAACACATAGGAACATGGTTTTTATATATTTACCAAACCATTAAACCTTCAAAGATTTACTTGACTAACAAGACACTTAGGTTTATTCTAATTAATGACATTTGCTAAAACTTTCTTCTAATGAGGGGAAGAGAAAAATCATGTAAAAATAGGATAAAGTACTCGCAAAATAAAGGGAATAATTTTTTTTGATAATGACAAAAAGGGGAGGGAATTCAGAATTCTTGAAAGCTAAATCTAAGGGGAAGATAAAATTAAAGGGGGGATTCTTGAAAGAACATAGATTAAAAGGATTAAATCAAGATAAATAAATATAGTAGAAAATTTAAAATGATGAAGCTTTCTCCCACTTTAAGTAGGGTCGGCTACAGGGGATTCTTGCTTACATTCTTCTTGAAAGATCCAACTATTTTTTATGTTGGTCGTCGGCTACCTAGTGCAACTCCCATAAGGGAGTATTTGAACCCTCCTCTTTTGGGTAGTATGCATGTTGCACTATCCCCCAAACCATTGCAAATATAGAAGAAATATAAGTTTTGTCATTAAAAATGGGGAATTGCAACTTAGATTTTACAAGTGACTTTTTTGTATATTTGTTTTGTGGCTTGATTGACATTTCAGTTAGAAACTCAGTAATGAAAAGTTCAGAGAGAGCCATGAAACTAAATCAATACATTAAGCATGGGTCTAATAAACAACTCAAAGCATTGAGATATAAAAGTTCAAGAGTTTAGTCCAACATTTCAAATGCATTTATAGACATTTCTCAAGTTTTGTCAAATTGGACAATTTACATAGATTTTATTTGTGCTGAAAATAACATTATAGTTTTAGCATATTGTTGATCAACAAGCAAAAATAATCAGGAATTATTAAATTCATAAAGTCAATTTTGGACACATGATTAATCATCTTGAAACTCCGGTCAATCACGTTTGGTCGATAAATTCTGATCGTGATTGGGCAGTTCTTGGTTACTATTTGTGACCTTATCAGACAACTATTTTTATCATGATTGATCAACTATTGACCATGATCAATCACTTTTCAACTTATGGCTCAACGGTTAACTTAACAGTCATAAATGATTGATCTCCTTGATGATATGGTTGATCACCCATGATCGAGAAACCCAAAATTACGATCAATCATTTCTTATTTTTTTGAATATTACAACGTTGGAATTTTCACTTTTCTCCAATGAACTCTTTGAAACCCAACCCTATTAATAGGACACTAATGGTCATTGTTGGGACACAAAACCAAAGAGAAATATCCTCTACCTCCTCAAAAAGAAAGAGTGATATTGTGTGCAATATTCAAGCTCCACTTTAATTATTCTATCTCGATCTCTCTTCAATCCAAAGCTGTCAAAAGACACAATCTCTTTGTGCTCAATAACGATTATCATTATTCTCGAGCAGATTATGTGTTGAAATTTCTGTATGTTTATGAATTTAAGTTTAATTGATAAACTTTTTTTTGTTCAATGTTTTATAAACATGCATCGAAGCTATAGAACCATTTCTCTATGAGAGATAAAATCTCCCTTTGGACTTGCCCAATGAAGGGACAAGTCATAGAAGAGGTTTGTGATGCCCTTGCTTCAAATATCAATGGAATAGTGGAAGCAAGACTTGTTGATTGAGTGAAAGAGAAATCCTACAATAGGGTTGTAGGTTGTGATTTTCATCTGCTTGGGTTTCCACGTAAAACTCTATGTGTACATTTTGGGTTGCTTTTCTCAACTTTTATTTCTATGGTTTGTAATTGTTTATTGGTTTGTTGGTTGTGTTGAACTCTCAAATGGATATGTTCATCCTTGGATCTCGAGAGATTAGCATATCTACGTCAGAGAAAGGTATAAGGCACTTCTATATTCATTTGTGTACAGGCATATCGTTACCATGGCTTCTTTAGGTCGATCCAAGGCGTTCATAGATCTATGTCAGAGTAAGGTACTTTTTATAACTTATAAACACATGAGAACAATCAGATGCACATATCAGACTTGTGTCATTAGCTGGAAGAATAGGTTCATTGTTGTTGCCAACTGATTTTACAAAACATGCACCTTATTGGGTGTTTTCAATGTACATCATTGTATATGTGGATGTGAGTAGGAATATTTTCATTACAATTTATATGAACATTTGTGTGAACGTGAATGCACTAATAAAGCAATATGTATTTATTAATGCATTCATGAATGTATGTGTGGCTGGAATGCATTTTTCAGTATGCACTTGGATGTGAATACACCCATGAATGTATGTGTAAATGGGAAATGCATCTTTGAGTCTGCATGGATCTAGACACACTTGTCAATGCATGTGTGAATGAGAATGACATAGCATGGTGAAGATGTGGGTATAGGGGTTGTGTGTATATGCAAATGAGGGAATGCATTGGAAATGTTGATTTTTCCAGTAGATGCAACATTTTTTAACTATTATTGATTCCTTTTTGGTCACACGATAACACACACGTTAAAGCTAGAATGCTTGCACTGGTAATCACAATACTCGCAATGATCTACCACGTTATGACTAAAGCTTGGTGGAATTTGTGATTACATCCCCTATATATGAGCACAAAAGCTTGCATTTAATAGTAGACACATTGCATATATGAAACTACTTTGGGACCATTATGGGACCATATTGTGACTACATGAGTACTCGCTTCTATCTAATTCTTGTAGTGCAAGTTGGGATATATATCCTTTAGCGAACCTTCTTCATGTATGTTATCTTCCCAAAGTAGAATATTCTTCCCCGAGTTTTTTGATAGGATTCACAAACCTTTTTGAGCCTATTTTAGTGTTCTCCATAAGTTAGAGTTCCCCCGCTTATTCTTACAGTTAAGTGGGATATGATTATCTCTATGGTAGGAGGTTCAGATGATATTTCAGGTAAGAGTTGATGTTTTTCTTGTATTCAAACCAAAGATTTGGGGAGCATATGATTATTAAAAGTTTCTAGATTGATGATTCCGTGCCCATCATTATCTCTTGGATGATAAATGTATACTACCCAGCTTTGTTTCTCCGGATCTCATGCATGTTTCCCTACCACAACAAATCTCTCCTTATTTTACTAATATCTTGATTATTTTTGTTGGGTTCTTAACAAATGCGAGAAGGTGGGTGACCATGAGGTCAAGAGATAAGTTTAAAAGTACAACCTATGGGTGGTAGAGATAGTATCCAATGCTAAAGTTTAAGCATAAGTGTTTTTTATTATAGGTTTTAAGGACGTTTGAATAAGGAGGGATCCCAATGTAGGAGATCAGAGCCAATGTAGGAGATCAGATAATAAATAGAACTTCATGCTAATGTTTGATTATTTGACATTTTAAGTTCCAACCTATGTACATGGAAGAGGCAACATTATTATTTGACAAAGCTTACGAGAGTCTATTGAAAACTGTGTTGTCTATGGAGGATCCTTTTTTGGAAACCTCCAATGAAGCTTGATAAGATTGGAGAGATTGAGAGACATTTATGTGATGTAAAGACACAAATCATGTGCCTTCAAGAGATACAAGCTGATTCCAAGAAATCATCAAGATCACAAGCTCACTCAAGGAGTAGAGATCGAGGAATCCTTCCACGGACACCAGTTCAACACATATACCATGTGCACTCTAAGCTGAATCACCAATCTCAAGTTTACCCGAGAACTCGCAGAGACCATCATCTGACACTCAGATGGTGGTGTATTAGAGTGATTAGTCTCTTGCTTCGATGCCACCTGCTTACTCAAAAATTACTTGAGCCATTGATCGAGGTCAATGGGATAGGGTACAACCAGTCACAACAATTAGGGATCCGTCGCGATCATCCCGATTTCTATTGGTCTTCAGGAGGTACCTCTTCCCAGCAGCCATCACATCCATAGATGGAGCGGAATCATGAACATCATAAGCTATCTCATCCTCCACAGCAGTAGTCAGCTCCGCAACAGCCTCAATATCATCGAGGCGACTCATCCTGGTTTTCATAGTACCTTCCATGATAACCCAGCTCTTGAACATCTCGCTAATCTGATCGCTGACTAGAAAATCACATTTAGACAAGAAACAGATGAGTTTAAACATTATGCCACTGCTAGTTTCAAAGGGAAGTCCGCTATTCTTGCTTGGATTGAGACAAATACGAACAGTCTAAATAGGACATTAGAGAAGGTACACTTGACAGAACCAACCCTCCAGTCACAGGTATTTTCAGATGATTCTCTTTACTGTGATGAAGCTAATTTTATTTCTCTTAGAAGCGCTAGGATGCTAGCAGGCGGAGACTCAACTAGGCTTGAGGAGAAACACCCAATGATACAAGTGAGACTATTGAGCTTGATGATGGTGGTGTTGATGCCGCTTATCCCTTTGAGGACATCGATGGTGATGCTGATGCCACCAGAATGACGAGAAGAAGCCAGAGTCTGAAGCTGTTGTAGCTGATTTACCAATTTCTTGCACAGTGGTAAAGATAGAGAAATACAAAAAATGTACAAAAGAGAAATAAAAATAATACAGTTGATCTAAATAAATCAAGTCCCCATTATCCAATAAAAATCTTCTTCTCATTCCTCTGACCCTCTCTTGTACAGACTAACAAAGAGGATGCACATATAACTTTTTCCCAAGCACTCTACTTGGAAAAAGGAGATAGAAAAGAAACATAAAAAAGAATCATATGAATTATCTAACGAAAGAGATGATCGACAAGTTCACGATTCAATTAACTCTTTCGGAAGCCTTGGCACACATCCCTTTTCTGTAGAAAGGTCTCAAAGAGCGAACCACAATCCACAGGATGAAGAGGTTGTGTAATCACTGTTCAGAGATCCATGTGTTAACCTAGGATACATGCCACACTATCCAGAATCATCTCCCAGCCAAGAGATCATTCACAGGAGCGTCGTATGTCAGATGTGAGATTCTCGATCAGATTTTTTATCGTACTCTTTTAGATAGAAGATCTTCAATTATTCTCCTTACTTCTTTCTTACTTGACAAGTTTGAGTTCAGACCTCTTCCATCAAGCATAACGGTCCTACAGTTTCCCGATAGATTGGTCAAGAGGCCTAAGGGATTAATTGAGGACCTTATCGCCACCATTCAGGGTTTAAAATTCCCCGTAGACTTCATCGTGTTGGATATGATGGTCCCTAAATGTGTGACTGATACCCCGATCATATTAGGACGACCTTTTCTGGAGACAACTAAGACCGTTTCCGATTATAGGACTAGGAAGGTGTACTTTCACGTCCAAGGAGAGTATACATATAGAGATGATCTAAGACGCCAAATCTAGATCATAAGAGTTGGAGGCAGCATCTGATGATGAGACCAATAGTCATAAGGATTGTTATTTTGTACAGACCGATGATGAGGCAGTTTGGGCCAAATCGAGCACACAATCTTTCATCATACCTTCATTAGAGTCTGAGATTCTGATATTAAATGATGAGGAGATTGGAGAGCGTATTCTTAGAGTCTATTAATGACAAGGACGATAAAGAAGATTCTAGTACTTTTTCAGATCATTGCAATAATATTTTGGATCCCTCCAAGTCCGTAGTGAATGATCAGTTCTATCAGTCACCTATAGATCAGTCAGATTCTGAAGATGCTGATTGGCAGTGTTTTGCAGAGTTCCTCTCACTTGAGACTTCATCCGAAGAGCCTACAACCATCCTAGAGACCGAGCCAGTATAGCAGATTCAGCTATCAGATGAGCAATCTCCAAATCATTTTGAGTCAGAGCAGGATGAGCTTAAGCACATAGACCTAATAGCCTATATCTAGGCCCTAGTCAAACCAGCTATCCCTATTCCTTCTCCCCCAAAGCATAAACAGTTGCCTTAAAGGATGAAATACCGATTCCTTACTGGAGAGCCTAAAATGTTTTCGATCATCATCGCATCCGATGTGACTGAAGATCAAGAATCCCATCTAATCGAGATTCTTGAAAGAATCACAATGCAATCGGGTGGTCAGTAGAAGATATCCATGGGATTAGTCTGGCTCTGTGCTCCCACCACATATTTCGCAAGGATGACGCCAAACCATCTTGTGAGTTTCAGCGCAGGCTAACTCCGGATCTTCGAGAGGTGGTTATGATGGAAATATCCAAGTGGTAGAGCACCGATTTTATCTATCCCATCTTTTACTCTAAATGGGTTAGTAAATTACGCGTGGTGCCCAAGAAGATGCGTATCACAACAATGATAAATGAGGACGGAGAGGAGATCGCTACCCGAGTACTGAGTTCTTAGTGAGTCTGTATGGACTACAGACATTTGAATCAGACGACCAAGAAGTATCACTTCATGCTACCATTCATTGATAAGATCATCGAGAGTTAGCCGGGAAGAGACATTATTTCTTCCTTGATGGGTTCTCGGGAAATAACCAAGTGGCCATCGTACCTGAAGATCAAGAAAAGACAACTTTCACATGTATGTTTGGAACGTATGCTTCTTGATAGATACCCTTTGGATTATGTAATCCATCTACATTCCAGAGGTGCATGCTTTTGATTTTCGTGGACATGGTGGGTGACTTTTTGGAGGTCTTCATTGGTAATTTTCGATCTGCAATGATGATTTTGATTCCTGTCTTTCTAGCCTAGTCCGCGTTCTTCAGAGGTGCACAGAGGTTAACCTCATTCTTTCTTGGGAGAAGAGTCATTTTATGATGAATCAAGGGACGGTCCTTGGTCACATTATCTCTAGTAGGGGCATGGAGGTGGATCCAGCCAAGGTGGATATCATAAAGAAGCTCAATCCCCCGTCCAATTTGAAGCAGTTACAGTCTTTCCTTGGTCATGTCAGTTTCTGCCAACGTTTCATTCGAGACTTCAGCAAAATAGCCCAATTATTATCTGATCTTCTAGAAAAAGACAACGAGTTTATTGTCAATGATAAAGTGTTTTTTGGCTTTTAAATTATCAAGAAAATGGTTGTAGAGGCTCCTATCCTTCAGCCACCCGATTGGTCTCTACCATTCAAGATCATGATGGATGCCTCCGATTTTACTGTTGGGGTTGTTTTAGGACAGAGGAGGGATGGCCTTCCTTATGCCATAAATTACGCTAGCAAGACTTTGGATTCTTATTATCGCCTCATTCCCATGGTATGCCGACATTATGAACTTTCTTTTTGCTACAAAAGTCCGACAAGGTTGGTTCAGGCAGAGACTTGAGACTTTCCCCATGAAATCCAAGTCTTACCATAGGGAGGATGCGATCTTTATCATGAAGGAGCGGATTTTGTCTAGTGTCGATGTATTCCTTAGGAGGAATACCATAGTGTCCTCACATGTTTCCATAGATTAGAAGATGTAGGACACCATTCAGGGAAGAGTACAACACAGAAGTTGCTTCAACCCGATCTTTGGTGGCCTACGCTCGTTGCGGATGCCGATGCAGTCGTAAAGAGATGTACTGACTGTTAGAGAATGGGCACTTGTGGACATAGAGATATGATGCCAATGTAGCCGATTCAATTCTGTGAAGTCTTTGATGCATGGGGTATCGACTTTATGGGCTCATTCCTTAAGAGTCAGGGATTCGAGTATATTCTTCTGGCTGTAGATTATGTGAGTCGTTGGGTAGAGGCTATTCCTTCCCAAGATGTTGATGCAAAAGAGTTTTGCAAGTTTGTGAGAAAGAATATCATTTTGCAGTTCAGGGTCCCTCGAGTTCTGATATCAGACGTGGTAGCCACTTCATCTACGACAAGGTAATAGCACTTGCTAACGAGTTCGGCGTAGATCATCGGGTTTCTACTCTGTATCCTCCTCAGACGAATGGTCTACCGAAGTCTCAAATAGGAGGTCAAGACTATCTTGCAAAAGGTTGTTCGCCCAGACCGAAACGATTGGTCGCAGCCTTTGGAGTCGGTTCTTTGGGCCTATAGAACATCCTTCAAAACTACAGTAGGAACATCTCCCTTTCGACTCATTTATGGTAAGCCATGCCACATAGCTATTGAAGTTAAGCACAGTTCATGGTGGGTAGTGAAAGAGGTTATCTTTGGTCTAAATAATATGGGAGATCAGAGGTAAATAAAATTGGCAACCCTAGAGGAATTGAGAGACGAAGCCTTCACGAGTAGCATGCATTATAAGAAAGGATGAAAGAGTAGCATGATGCTCCTATCATCCACAAGCAGTTTGAGCCCGATTAGAAAGTTTGGCTATTCAATGCGAGTCTTAAGCAATTTCCAGGGAAACTTCAAAGCAAGTGGAAAGGCATGTATCTTGTGAGAAATAAGTATGACAATGGTAGCATCGATATATCTGAGTTGTTCTTCTGATTCCACTTTTCGAGTTAATGGTCAGTGGTTGAGACCTTTTCTTTATCATGAATCGTCAACCATTGAGGTTGCCAAGATTCATTTTGTATGAGATGTGTTCTTCACTCTTTACACTATGAATCTCATGCTTTTTCAAGATCACTGTGTATATATTCTCTATTAATTATTTCTTTCTTCCCTTTATACCCCTAGATTTTGCTTAGGATTTTTACTACACTCAGGATGTACTTTAATTTTATCCTAAGTATGGGGGGTGTAGACATCATGTTGTTCATATTGTTCTGTTCTATTACCGTTGTTGTTGCATATACTTAGGGTGTGCTTGACCCTAAGTATGGGGGGTGGGGGTAATATCGATCATTTTCATTTTTTATCGTTTTTTATTTTTATATCATCTTCTCTCTTGCTTGTCAGTCATCTGTTGATATTCTTATCTATACTTACGGATATTTTACCCTAAGTATAGTGGGGGACAAGTTGAGTCATTGATTGTGTACAATCTCTTGACCTCAATCATCTTCGGTTTTAAGTCTGTCATCCGTAGGATTACTTGATCCTAAGTATAGAGGGGATGATTGTCTTCTATTGTTTTATTTGTTATTCTTTTTGAGTCGTTTTAGTATATATATCTTTTCACCAATCTATACTTAGCCTGAGTTATGTCTTCCTTTGACGCTTCTTTGGTCACTATGAGGACATAGTTCATGCTATGTAAAGGGGTGTGTCGTATATATATTCTATATATACTTTAGAAGCCATAACTCACACTTTATTTTATTTTTAATAACATGGCTCTTGAAAAGTATGGGTGTATATATTCTAGGTTTTTGAAAAAAGTCGAGAAAAAATCGTAAATATAACTTAATAAAAACGGCTTAAAATTGTATATAAAATAAGTTGTAAAATACTTGGATAAAATCCTTAATTGTTTTAAACTTATAAAATTCTTGTATAAAATATGCATAATCTTGTATATAAAATGTGTATAAAATCCTTATTAAACTATAAAATTCTTGTAAAATTTGTGTAAATCGAATTAATCCACTAACTCTTTTTAAAAAAAGGTCCTAAAAATTGAAAAGTTTTAAAAGTCAATAAAATTTTGGAAAAAATCTTTAAAAATCACTTAAAAAGTTTAAGCCAAAAAATTTACTTCATTAAAAAAATTGTTGCATTCATTTGCATTTTTCAGAACAAGTCTATTTCTCGAACCGAATGTATCTAAGTATGAGAGATGGAGCTTGGTTTAGGCCTTAATCCACATAATTCTAAAGGAACTTTATCAGGAACTAGAATTATAATCTTCATGTCTTTTAGACTTAATTCTTTGGATTCCTTGAGACCATGTTCGGAACTCAACTTGAATTTGCCTAAGCAGGACAACCGGTGTCATCCATTTAACTATTCTCCATTTGCACTAATTTTGAACTCATGTACTCTACACGTAGCTCAACTTGGGGTTGCAAAGGGCAATCCATTTTGGTGGTGCGTTTCCATACTTGTCTAGTGGCGCAAACATCTAAAGACAGGAGAGATTGGGGTTGAAATAAAGCTTCAGATGAGGGAAGCATCTGCTGGCACAATTTTTTCCAAGACCCCAAAAAAAGACAGAAAGAAAAGATGTATATCCATCGGGGCAGAAAAGATCTATGCAGTGCAACAACAATTTCTACCAATAAGAAGCCAAATACACCAAATACAAAAATGACTACAATGGATAAAGCTTCAGAAAAGCCTGCATTATCTTAGTGGAGACTTGGCTAAACTGGCGAGGCTTCATAACGAGATGTGATTACATTGATCACACTCCAGTCTCTTCTCATTCTTCTTTTTCTCTCTCTACCGAATTGTGGACACACCACGAGCTGACCTTAGAAGTAAATACCCCCCTCCTTGAGGATCGAGTAGCTGGATGAGGGCCCAATGGGAGTGTATTACTAGTATGGGCAATTTCTTTGCTTCTCTAAAGCAGGAAGAGCTAACACCCTTCACACACAGTTCAAATTGCTTTCAAAGCCAAAATGTTTGCGTGATGAATGGGTGGATCTGAGCTGGCCATCGAGGTGAACCTGATAATGATTTGTGGAACTTGAGGGTTTGAGGCTAAAATCCTAATTCTAATAGAGTCCCGACACACTATTAATCCAAAGGCTTATTCCAAGTTCTAAAATTTGGGTGAAGTGTGATTCTATTTAAAGAAACAAGCACGGTCTAAGTTCTTTTATTTTATCTTTTTCTTTTTGCTTGCACTTATTTATAGAATAAGTGTTTGCTAAAGGACTAGCAAAGGTAAAGTATAGGGGAATGATGAATCTATGATTCATCGCTTTTATTCTTTCATTTTGGCTAAAATCCTTGGTAAAATGCATGTACATATCTATTAATTACCATTAATTAACATTCTAACAACAAATACTAATATTACATATTTAACACTTATTTTATCTGAAATAAAATAAAAAAGTGAAAAATGAAAAATAAAAGAAAAAGAAGGATGTATATAAAATATACAACTGATCCTGACTTTGAGACTGGGTCAATATTAACTTGGTCGACAAAATAAATATGTAGGGGGAGATAAGGATCATAATGTATAAAAATATCAGAAAATCGAGACCATAATTATATATCTACACATTTTTCACCTTGTAAATATTTCACCTAATTTTTTTATTACCAAAAAATCACAAACCAAAATATTTCATTCACAAAATTTATTCATAAAAATATATATTAATTTATAAAAATTTCAGAAAAATTATTTAATATAAAAATAAGTAATTATAATGAACCAAAAAACCATAAAAGCTGAGTTTCAGGGTTCATAACTATTTATTGAAAACTCTAAAGTGACCAAACTCAGTTTTAAACTTTGTTTTATACTTAATACTATTTATTAAAAATATCAAAAAAATATTAGAATAAAACGGGTGAGCTTTGGCGTTTGAGCCATGTTGTCTATATATACAATATGTATATAACTTCTCGATTTTCTAATTAATTACCAGTAACTCCGTTTAACTTAATTTCTTTTCCAATAAGTTTTTAAAAATAAATAGAAAAATATAAAATTATAACTTAAGTCAAAATGCCATTAAATCCTAAAGCCACAAAGCCGTGATCTAAATTTTCTGGACCTCCTAACTCAACCATATGGACTCTGAATTAAGTGTAGTTACTTTTAAAGTTCGTTTTTTGAATTATCTACCAAATGACACTAATTTTGCTAAAATCAGAGTAAATATGTAAAATATGCATTCTGGGACTAAATTGGTATATATTATACAATATACCTTAATTTATCTTAGTTAATATATGTCATTTCATCATATTTATATACTTTATTGATTTTTTATTTTAAAAATAATTATAAAATTGTTTATTTATTATTTATTTAATTATTATTTATCAATTTATTTAATATTTAAATAATTATATATTTAATAACTTAAAATTTTATTTACTTAATTACTTATTTAATTACTTATTTAATTACTTATTATTTATTAGTAATTTATTTAATTTAATTAAATAAATTATTTAATCAATTATTAATTATTTTTTATTAATTAATTATTTTTTTCCTTTCTCTCTCCTCTCTTTCCCCTTTCTCCCTCGTCGTTCCTTCTTCTTCCCTCATCGCCTGCACCTGCCGCCTTCCTCTTCTCTTCCTCCTACCGCTCCAACGGTTAGTCGTGGCCGATCGTTCGCCCAACAACCACGGTCCTCTCCTCAGTCGGTGGTTGATGACTAGCCTCGCAACTCGGGTTAAGGTATCAGATAAATCTCGAGAGGTCGTTGCAACCCAAATCGCGAAGCATAATCAACAAGAAAAATAGAAATCACTAAAAAATAAATCAATCAACACAAGGGAATATCATCGGTCTTCGCTATTTATTTAACCTAGTATTGTGACCAGGATCAAACACAAGAAGCACAGAAATGTACGAAGTAGTAGGAAATCAAATTAATACAAATGTATTTTTTGTGGTTTTTAATTTTTACCTTTTTTTCAAAATAAGAAATCAAACAAGCAAGCAAGGCTAAAAACTAGTTTCAACAATTTTTATTAAGACTAAAAGTGCTAAAAAAATTAGGAATAAAAATGTTTTTATGTTTTTTAAATATTCGGATGTTTTTGTTGTTTATGGATTTTTGCAATTTTTATTTTATTTTATAAAAATAAAACTAGATCAAAATATTGAAACAATGTAGAGCCTAGGCTAAAAGGCAAGCTTAAAAGAGTAAAAATGCCTTAAAATCTTGATGATTACTTTTATTAAAAAGAAACTAAAATCTTATTTTGTTCTAGATTTTTTAATGATTTTTATAAGTTTTTAAGGGTTTTTAGATTTTTAAGTTTTTTTACAAGATAATGCAACAAAAATTGTACTGCAATTAAAACACGCAAAAAGCACACAAGGTTTTTTTGTAATTTCTAAAGAATTTTTTGTATTATTTTTAGTATTTAATAAAATAGACAGGGCGCTTTTTTGTGGTTTTTGGTTTTTAGAAAATATCAGACAAAACTAAATTAATTCACAAAAATTACAATAAATATTACATATTAGTAGTTGTTAACTGTATTTTTATGGAATTTTTGGAGTTGATTTAGTAATTATTTGATTAAAAACAATACACACTGCAAGGAGAGACTTAATTGCAATTATTTGAAAGTTTCCATCCCAAACTATGACACAAATAAGAAGCTTCGGGCTGAACTTGCAATTTGTTCACTTAATTCATGCACATGCTCAAAAATACACGCATAGGGGTATATATGCAATAACCAGAAAGTTGCTACTCAAAACACAACATCTATAAAGCTCAGGGATAAATCATGCAAATAACCCACAACTCAAGTGTACATGCTTGTGTCTTAGGTTCGGGAGGACTAAAATGCAAATACTAAAAACAAGAGGTCCGGACTGTAAAATATTTACGCTACAACATTATTTTCTGGACTAAGTAAGAAAGCAAAAAAGTACAGGGTTAAAAGATGCAATATACCTTGTAGGGGGCACGTGGCGCATGCAGGAGGCTTCGTGGGCGTACGGCTCTGATCGCTGCCACCTGCTAATCTGACCGTGCAGAGGATGTCACGGACGTGTGGCTGGATCTGGCGTTGCTGCTCTGGTCTAACGGCCGCAGCAACTTTCTGTCGGTCAGCTATGATGCAATCTGGAAGGAGGCGGAGGGATCCAACGATAGACAAGGATGTAGGAAGAACATCCTCTAGGTGAACTTCGATCGGTGACTAGAGGAGATCCACCGAGCCAAAGAGCTCACAAAGGAGGGCTAAAGCGTCGTGGAGGTACTCCGCGTTTGATGGCAAGCTCCGATGTGAAGGAGGACGACCAGATGCCTGTCGTGATGGGGGCGCATTGGGAGCTGCTCCGCCTGAGCAGTCGAGGGCTAAATGGGGGTCTACCACGTGACCCAAGACCTACAATGGGAACG
Source organism: Ottelia alismoides (assembly GCA_037367405.1). Lineage (NCBI taxonomy): Eukaryota > Viridiplantae > Streptophyta > Magnoliopsida > Alismatales > Hydrocharitaceae > Ottelia > Ottelia alismoides. Next base: position 399,367 of record JAZKJV010009319.1, read on the forward strand.
CCGCTCGGAGGTGTAGCTCCGGCGATGATTATTACTTGATAAGGAAGGGAGAAGCGTGGGGGAATGGGAGTCGTTCTCCGGCAAAGATGGTAGAGGGAGATCCTAGCCTCAATCTCGACCAGATGGTTGAACCTGAGGATGATCAGGCTGCGGTGCAAAATGGAGGGTGACGTATAGGTTCGATCAGAACGGAAGGGTGCGGGTAACGGGGCTCCGACTAGGGTGGTCGGAGCAAGTGGATGCGTGACGGAGGGAAGATGAAAGATTGAATGGAACAGGGAAATGAAGTCAAAACAAGTGCTACCTAAAGGTCGGGACATGCCTTTGAGCTCCATGCGATGATGGACGGTGAGGTAATGGCCTAGCCGGCCGCGTAGCTGAGCTGTGGCTCCAGGCCACCAAAGCTCGATCCAAAGGGCTCCTCTGATTGTTGTCACTCCACTGAAGATTCCTAGGGATGAGAAGAAGTGGTGAGGCACGAGCTAGGGCTCTAGGGAGGCAGAAGAGATACTATATAGGATGCTCGAGGGTCTAGAATGATCGGTGAAAAGCGTGAAACTCGAGAGTGATCCGGATCATCCAAGGGACTCACAATAATGATGGATGTACGAGGTTTATTGGGTCCAAATTTTGAGGAAAATGGAGCTCAGAGATGGGCGGAGAAAATCGAGAAGCGGGTCTGGTGGACACAATTCGGGTCTGACCCGCGAAGGGGGAGACGTTAACTGGAGGTCAACGCCCGAGCTGGACCAATCAGAAAATTTGATTTTATAAAATATTTACTAAATTAATAAAAAATAGTAAATGACTTAAAAATAAAAAGTGCATAAAATGATAAATGTTTATTAATTTTTTAAAATATTTTTCTGTGTTTTTTAATTTTTTATGAATAATAAATTATACTATATATAGTATAAAGTATTATATACATGTATAATATACCTATGTATTTTGTACAGTTATTTTTATTTTATTGTTTTTACACAAATACCCTAATTTTGTATTTTATTTATTTTCCATTTGTTTTTAGGGGTACAGAAAAATTTTTATTTTATTTTTAGGATTTGTTTTCAGGTATAAAATAAATAGGGAGTGAAACATATATACATGTATTTTGTACAAGTGGGAAAGGATTTTATTTTTATTTTTTTGATTTTCATTTTTTTGTTTTTTTAGGACTATATACAAGGAGGACGAATGAATATTTTATTTTTATTATATCAAAAAAAATTAATATATACATAGGTAATATGTACAACATAGAGTAGGTCTTACCTCTCTCTACTTGTTCATTTGGTGATCAGTCAAGGCTTGACCTTCTCTTGGGGTTTGGGTCACTATGTATTTATTCTAAATACCTCCTTCCTTTTTATTTTCCTTTATTCTTTTATTTTTGCACAAATACATGCTAAATATACAATGTTAACAAATGCATGTTGAATGCTAACTTATTGTATTTACACCTATGTACATGATGCTTTGTCAAGATAAATAGCAAAAAAAAAGAATAAAGAGTGAGAATCAGACATTCATAACCCCCCTGTACTTTACCTTTGCTATTCCCTTAGCAAACACTTATTTGAAAAAGAAGTGAAAAAGAGAAGAAAAGAAAAGGAAGAGAATCAAGGTTTATACTAAACTTGTCTTCATTAAATTGAAGTATGGAGCTCAGTCAGACCTTTTTATTATTAGTTTGTTGGATATTTGGACCTAGGTTTAAGACTCAACAGTATCTAAGTTCCACCAATCTATAGTCAAGACTCCTCAATAATGCAGATCAGAACAAGTCTACATACACAAACTCTAATGACCATGAGTCTTTTCTTGTACGGTGTCAGTGATATGTAGCTCCTCACCTCAGAAATGACAAGGCAACAACCTCCCTCAACAAGGTAACTCTAATTCTCTAGTCAAGCAGCTCTTTCCTCGAGGAGCGGTGTATTCCCTTCTAAGTTCAAGTTCAACCGGCTAAAAAAGAGGGGGTAAGAAGAGAATGGACCGTGGCCAGTGTAGCCCCGTATCCCTGGGAGCCTAACCAGTGTAGCTATGTCTCCCTCTGCAAGCTTCATGAGATGAGAAGGTATAACATAAGCTTTGCTTTAGTTGACTATATAAACTCCGGCAGGCATTTCATTTTCTATCAGGCCCTCCACTTTTTTTGGAGTTTTTCTTTCTTTTACGCACATTTTTGTTATGTGCATACGCACAACATATCTACATGGCGCAGCATATATACATGAGGACTTTTCCTTCTTGAGCTAGTAGACTATCCCTCTTTTGAAGCATTATTGCAACCACAACTCATGTCTTTAGACCTCAACACTGCTAGACCAAGTTGAGAACACTTCCCTCTCTAAAGGAAGACGAGAGGTTCCGTCTAGAAGTACTAGCCTCATATGCTACCCCAATGATAAATCTCGAATTCATCATGCTAAAAGCCGCAAATTAAACACTGGGCTTAATCAATCCAATAAAATTCATTATCAATTCTTTATTATTATCTTGTATCATATTGTGTATAATTTACCCTTAAATTATTGTATTTAATTTCACTTATTTTTCTTGTATTTATTTTATCATCAAAAACCCTAAAAATGAGGTAGATAAATTGTCTATAAATCACTGACCTTTAAAAAGACTAAAAAAAATACAAAAACAAATCAAAAACAAAAATCAGTGTTTTTATCCCCCTTAAAAGTACCCCCAAAAATACTTTTCATACAAATGACTTCTTTTGGCTCTTTGACCGACATGAAAGTTGTAGATCTCGTTGAGACGAGCAACTTTCATGTTTTGACTTTTTCCGAATTTTGCCCCTAGCTAATTCTTGTGTAGTTATCTTTGTATTTATTCTTTGAATTTTTCTGATTGGGCCACGTGGCGCCCTCTGGGCTGCCCACATGGCCCGCCTCTCCTTCTGCCACCCGACGGCCTCTTGGCCGTCTGATCCACTCTCCCCTGCCTCCATCTCATCCATTGAAATCCGCCCCATCGTCCACCGTCCAATCCGACCCCAGATCAGATCTCGTCCGCACATTCCCGCTTCATTTTCATCCATCCGATCTATCTTTCATCCAATGCTCCTCCTCGCGCCATGTATCCCTTCAACCACAGCCGTTCGATCATATCCTTTCCTACACCCCTCCTGCTTCCATGTCGCTCCAATCTCAACCACAGGAAGCCCTCTCATCCTTTGGTCCCCAACACACCACGACACCCCACTCTCTCTCACCGTTAGATCCTCCCTATCTTCCAATCTCAGCCACCCCTTCGCGCCCATCCTCCACCGCACTATCAGACCCTCAGGATCTGATCACAGCCATCCGCACGCGCTCACATCCAAGCCGTTGGATCGCATGATCCAATGGCTTACCCATCGTCGTCTTCCTACTTAACCCCCCTCCCCCCAGCCGTTTCACCTCACAATCCACTCCCTCCCCCCCCCTTCCTATTTTGGAAGGCGTCTCCGACCAACCCTCCTCATCGTATTGCCCTACCCTCCGCCATCCTCGTGCCAACTTCAATTGCTCCCATCTTCACTCCTAGGCATCAAGACACCCTTCGAAAACCCCCCGCCACGGCCATAACCGTCAACCTCCACCTCCTATAAATCCCCTTCCTTTGCCACCGTCATTGCTCGTCCACCATTCCTAGGCATAAGACCAACCTCCTCCTCCCCTCCGGTGACAATGGAGGGGTGGAACGTCGAGGCAACGATGGCTCATCGCCCGGTGTTGACCCACGACCGCCTTGTCCATGTCGCGGTTGGCTCCGCCACCGCTGAGCACCGTGGATGATCGACCCGTCCTGCGATGACCCCCCGAGGTCCAGTAAGGCCTCAGACCAGATCATTGCCTCTGCCACACCTTGCTCCGACGAGGTGCTTTTTCCTCTAATTTCACCGAATTTCCCCAACCTCGTCGCTTGCCGCCAACCTCATCTGACCGTCCTCCGACCCTCGCCACTCATCAGCCATCCTCGTGGATCCCCTTTCCCTTCTCCAGACCCTCCCCGCTCCGACTCCCCTCTTCTCCTGCTCCGCCGGAGAAGAAGCCACCGACCACCACCTCCCGTCACCCAAGGCCTCCATCTCACTCACTCACTTCATTATGAGCACGCTTCGACTATTTCTAACATTTGTAGATGCTCAAGATGTCAATGATCGGAGCTAGCACAGGTGCTCCGATCTTCTCCTCCGCCACCAGTAGCAA